>JAOXJJ010000725.1:8267203-8278660 GCA_025769935.1 Phoenix roebelenii | reverse complement strand
CGACCCCCCCCCCCCCCCCCGCCATTTATTCCCGCAACAACTTTTCCATTAGAATAATCGCACAATTATAGCTCCTCCTGCTCTTCTTCCCATTTAATACCCCCTGCGAGCCACCGAGCTCAAGCGAACCCCCAGCCGCACAGATCCCTCCGGTAGAAAAAGCAAAACAAGAGAAAGGTGGCAGAGATATACGGATAAAGTTCTCACTCAACCAAAAGCTCTCATTCCGTAGCTCCTCGGCCAGCCCTCCCATCGCCGACTAACCTGGAGCTTGAAGTTATGACCCAGAAAACAGCAATAAGGATTTGTGAAAGAGTCTTTTGTTAAAAGACAGGAATTGTTCTCTTTAATTGTATAGCTTGATAGGTAAGTCTATTTTCCTCAGCAAAACTTTACCATATCAGGGTTGTCAGATCACCATATTTGGATGAGCTTTTTCGTTTGTTTTCTGAGCTGAGAGAAGGGAAGCACTTTTTTCCCCTTATTCTGTTGTTGCTTGTGATGTTGTAATTGCATTTTTTTCCCTTCTCCACTTTTACTGTGAATACCAATCCCTAGGCTTGGATTACTCCTTTAAATTGCTCTCTCTCTAAACAACCATCTCCATCCCTCTGCAGCATACTGAAAAGCTCCCTTTCTTTACTTCCACCGATGGTAGTACTAATAAAGCCCCAGCAGATGGGCTTTTCCTTGTCCCTTTGCTTGGCATACGAGGGAATTGCAGTGTACTTTGAGTGGTGAGCATCTGTATCTGGGCTTTAATGCAGTGCAAGGGAAGTATGGGAGTGTACCACCCTCTTGACTCTTCTCCTTTCCCTTCACGTCTCATACCTTTCATTTCCTTGTTTCATTTATGTTCTTGGGCTTTGCTTCACAGGAGTTTCTTGTTGTAGTTTAATGGGCTCTGTTTGTTTTCTTTGGGATGTGGGAAGCAACTGTTCGTTCTTTTTATATCAATGCATAAAATACTTGTTTGAAATTAATTTGTGATAAATTGAAAGCAGGGGTTGGTGGAGGCCATTATAAGAAGAGGGGGGCTTTCTTTCTGCCTTCAAGAGAGGGAGGTTCAGTACCAGAAAGCAAATGATTTTAATAGATACATAGATGGGTAGATAGATCCCCATATAAAGTTCTCTGTCTCCTCCCTACTCTTTCTCACTGCCTGCCTGGTTCAGATCAGCCTCTGTTTCCCCCCACCCTTCTTCCACCGCCACCACCAACATCATCATAATCTTATCGACAGTATCATCATGGCGTCTTCCAACAAGCACTGGCCTAGCTTGTTCAAGTCCAAGCCTTGCAACACCCACAACCAATGGCAGCACGACGTCAATGCATCCTCCCTGTTATCTGGTGGCTGCCAGAAGACTACTTACACATCAGGTAGAAAAGTTTACTTTTCTTTTTCTATCCTTCAGCATCCTTCAGCGGTTGTTAGGCCTTGCTCATATGCTAACCTCTTATATGCTTTCTGGAAAACGCGTCATGGCATCTGTTTTATCTTTGGAAGCTTGAGAAGATTGCATTTGTTATCAATCAATGATGGCTGTGCTTTCGGGAAGATACCTACCTTTATCTGTGCATTTCTATCCTTCAATGGTTGTTAGCTAGGCTTTGCATCTGTTTTATCCGTTACCTTTCTTTCTGATCAGATTCATGTGGAGCTTTAAAGTTAATTTGTTATCCTTTACTTCCACTCTTTCCAGCTTTTAATACGTTGTCGTCTTGGATTCTTGATAACTAACTTTTCATTTGATGAGTACACTGAAAATTTTTAAGTTCATATGTACCTTTTGTATTAAGAAGACATGCCCTCATCATCCAAATAGATTTCCTGTCGCAGGTGCTGCCAACCGAACACACGCACATAGAGAGATGTTTTGCAGGCTAATCACGATGCAATTATAAAGACATCTTCAGCTAAACTAATTCTTTCCACATAGTTATTATCTATATCTATCAGTTCTACGTTTGAAGTACATAGATAATTAGGGTTAGGGTCTTGCAGCCACTAACAAAACAAGTATAGCAATAACAGGTTGTGAAGAGCGTAGCCCGGAGCCGAAGCCAAGGTGGAACCCGAAGCCGGAGCAAATTCGCATCTTGGAGGCCATCTTCAACTCAGGCATGGTGAACCCCCCCCGCGATGAGATCCGAAAGATCCGGGCCCAGCTGCAAGAGTATGGTCAGGTCGGTGATGCCAATGTCTTCTACTGGTTCCAGAACCGCAAGTCCCGAAGCAAGCACAAGCACCGCCACCTCCAGTCTTCCCGCCCTCATCCCCGGTCAGCCACCACCGCTCCCTCTCCACTCGCCACCTCGGCACCGGCCACCGCTGCCACTTCCTCATCCTCCTCATCTTCCGACCGGTCTTCGGGGTCCGATAAGGCCATTCCTTCGGTGGCATCGATAGGCGGGCTCTCCGGCGTGACCAACTTGCCTGCGAGCATGGCTTTGGCAGCGAGCCAACTGCAGTTTCCTGTCCCGTTGGAGTTCGGCGGAGAGGCGTTTTTTCTCCGGGGCCCGCAAACATACTGCTTCCCGCCGGCAGACCTGACAGGGACCGTGGGCGCACTACCTGAGCAAGGGACCTGCGTCCGTTCAGCTCTGTGGAGTGAGCTCATGGGAGACGAGGGGTGCAAGAGTGGTGAAGATGAGGCCAAGGCTACGATGCAATTGCACCATAGCTTTAGTGTTGCAGCTGCTGCTAGTACTACTGTTGCAAGTGCTGGCGCTGCAGTGGGTGTCAGTTGCGGTGCAACCGCGGTTGGTGCTGCTACTTCTGCTAGAGTCGCTGGTCCTATCACTGAGTTACAAGGTATGTGACGTTAATAAAACTCCTGATGCGTCTCTCTTTGGTTATGATGCCTCCTCTCTTGTCCATCGGGTTCCATCATCAATCTATCATCTATCTTTTCCTTCCATCTATCCAAAGTCATGTCATGGTGATCTTAGTGTTGTTCAGTTCGAAGTTGGAGTTCCTGTACACATGAAAATAGAAAGTAGGGTGCAGGTATGTCCCCGTGATACATACTCCCAAAACTGGGAGTTGATTTGGTACTATGGCCCTCACTGCCTGACACGTCCCATTCTCACGTGGCCCCCGCACGTTTCACCCCCCCAAGAGATGCCCGGTCGTAGTTGGGACTCGAGAGAGCCCCAAGGAATTGCTTGTGAAGAAGGCCTCGTTGAATGAGCATGTTAAAGATCGCTTGAGAACCGGAGAACGGGAGAAGTCATGAAATATATAATAAATGGATGAGAGGCGACATAAATAGAGTGAGACAAGGGAAAGAAAGCAACATGCTTTGGGGAACTATGATTGAGGGGATTGATCAAAGGGAACCCATCACAGTTACCGTGGCGTGTGGTCACGTCATGGAGATGGAGAGGTTTACATGCGTACGTACGTCGTCGACAACATAGAGAGGACGGTAGTCTTCTTTCTCCACTCCACCCTCTTAGTCTTCACATTAGGGCGCTGTTACCTAGATTGGACGTGTGCATGTAATAGCTAGAATTTCTTCCTTAATTATAAGATAAGCACGTAATCGTTAGGCTATTTATTTTATTTGAATTAATCTATTTTCATAGTATTTATTATGTACAGCTAGTGATGTGATTTGCGAGTTAAGTTTCAACTTTCAACTGCGGGTACTACTGGACTTTTTGGTTTGACGCCACAGGGATGGAACTGGCCGGAGGTGGTGCTGCGACGAGGGTGACGGTGTTCATAAACGAGGTGGCGTTCGAGGTGGGGACGGGCCCACTCAATGTGAGGGAAGCGTTTGGGGAGGAGGCCGTCCTCCTCCTCTCCTCTGGCCACCCCGTCCTCACCGACGAGTGGGGTGTCACCCTCGAGCCCCTTCAGCATGGTGCATCCTACTATCTGGTATCCCTCTCTCTACCTTTTTTTTCTTTTCGTTCCCAAGGAGCTAATCTACTTACTTACTTATTTATCTATCTATTTATTTATTTACGTCGTTCAGGTTTAGAAGAATGACAAGAAGCTCGGAGGAGATCTCCCTAGCTGATGATTGCACTTATATTTATTTACTTATCGTTTTAGTATTTCTCCTGATGTACTGTAGTTTTTTCTTGTAGCTTTTTTGATGGACAATATGGCCTTTTTCTATATATATTCGGTAATATGATGTAGCTGGTGGACTTCGATGTTTTGGTATATATACTAATTAACATGAATCGGGGGCTATCGTTTCAGAAGCAATAGTGGTGGTGGAGCATCAATCCTGGACAGAAAAGTAGATAGTATTTACACGGTTATCGTCGTCGTTTAGGTATACATTTATAAATTTGGCTTCAATAAGGAGAATTTGATGAATTGACTGCCATTTTACTTGCAGATGTCCCAGTTCATGGCGAAAAATTTTCAAGTACTCAAAGTGAAATGCCAAAATGTACGGGACTAAATATGAGACAGCAATAAAAAAAAGGGGCGGGTGTTAAAGTTTCCCTATTAAACGCAATCTCTTATTGGATCCGGCGATGTTAATTGAATTAAATCCAAACATTAGCTGATATTCTGGTTATTTTAACCATTTTATTAGGTGTCTTATAGTCAGTAAATACCAAAAGCAACGCCTAAAAAGATAGTAATCTAATTTTTAGTAAATTAGACGATCTTTTGATGTTTCCAAATTACAAAAGAACTTTTCATCCTTCTCATACTACAATCATGGCTTCTTTAGCCTTTCCCATAGAACCTTAGTCTGATGTGCCTTATCTCTCAGCGTGCCTAGTGTCCTTTCCCTTCTGAGCAGTCCCCTGAGGACCGTAGTTGTATCCTTCTCTCCCTTTTATATAAACCAATATGAACTGTTATCTCAACCGTACCTGCTGATGCAGGACAACTGCAAAGAGGAGAGGGAAGGAGGAGGAAGAAGAGAAAAGGGGGAAGAAGAAAAACCAGGCTTCTCATCCAAATTTCCAAGAAAAAGAAATTATTTTCATTCAGTCATTCAATAACCCTAAACAAGTGTATAGACCCATATATATAGGGTCAAGAAATAACAAAAGACTCATACAAAGAAAACAATTCCATAAAGATCCTAAAATAATAATATGCAAACAAGCCGAATCAACATAAAATAAAACAAAATAAAATAACATAAAATCAATCCAAAATAAAATCAAGCTGGCTGGATCATCCTCCTGCGGTGACCGTAGATCCGAGTGACGGATGACCTGGCGCTATTGTCCACACCACCTGCATTGGTTCCTCAACAATACCCATGTCATGAACTCTGGAAAAAATGTCTCCCCTTCAATCTCCACTTCCTTGTATACCAACTGATATTTAATTCATTCTTTCTTTCATTTTCAGAATAATATGGGGGAGCACCATCCTTTGGCATCTATGCTCTAATATGGAACCTCCATGCACCTACTGTAGAGTGTTGTGTATTCTTGAATATCCGCCATCAGAAAATGGATAGCCATCCAACAAGACAATTTATGTTATCCATGTATAACACGAGATGTGCTTGTGGACTACCTTGTTTGATGGTCGTCTATGTCTTGATGGCGGCTATCCACGGCTGCACAGCACTCTGCGGTGTTGTGCACGAGCACTGCAAAGAATCCATACTTCCAAATCAAATACCGGCATCAACAAAGTGGATTATTATTAGAAAACTGAATTTGCCAAACACACTAAAATCCAGAGTAGACTAGAAAAATGCAGTAAATTCTAAATATCTTACAATGAGATTATATTGATATCTACCAAGGTTTAACATTGCTGGAATCTTAAAACAGCCATCTTTGAGATATTCCAGTTTATATGAGAAATTTTGTAGATCCCTGGTTTTGACCTTTCCACTTTAACGTGCTTATAATGCCTCGGTAACAAATTGATATGAAAAACCGAATTGAACAGTTAACACATAACAACTTGGCACTTTTTGTTTTTGGTTTTTCATCTTTCCTGAAACCTTTTATATGACTGACAAACATAGTCATTAGCTCTTGTACAAAACATATACTAGCATACCATAATTATTTCCCCTTTATCACTATAGAAAAAAGAGGCAATGCCGACAAATACATGCCGACGTTAGGTAGAAGCATCGGATAATTTTGGCTCCAGTACCAAAATTTGCTGACGCTTCTAAGTTGCATCGGCAGAAATAAAACTAAGACAATGCTAAATTGGGTCGTTGTTGAAAACAAACGGTAAGACGACGCTTTTAAGCATCGTCGGAGGCAAAAAAAAAAAAAAGAAAAGAAAAGCTTCGACAACGCTTTTAAAAGCGTCATTGGAGGCAAAGAGGAGGAAAGCGTATTGGGCCAGACGACGCTTGAAAGCGTCGTCAGACTCCCCACGACGCTACTGCCAATCCTGTTATAAAAAAACCCAATCCCCCCCAAAGAAACCTAGCCGCTCAAAGAGAGAGAGAGAGGAGGAGGAGGAGGATGGAAATCCTAACCCTGGATCGCGCCGTCTCCAAGGCTGTGGAGGCGATCTATGCCCTAGAGGCTGATCCCGCCGGCAAGGAACACCACCAGTTCATCCACATGCAGTCGAACGTGTGCCTGACAATGGGGGAGGTGCCGGTGAAGTTGGCCGTGAAGGCGGAGGAAGAGGAGGATGACGCGGGTGGCGGGAGGCGAAGGCAGAGGAGGAGGACAACGAAAGAGGGGAGGTGGATGCCCGCGCCGACGACTTCATCAACCTTTTCCAGCAACAGCTCGAGCTTCTGCGGCTGGACTCCATCATGAGGTACATAGAGATACTCAACCGTGGGGCTTTCGCTTCTAGTTTTTGCTTCTTTTGTTGGTAAAAATAAGGGAGAAAAGAAACATCCTGAGATGATATTATGTTGGTAAGCATCGGTCTATATTTTGTTTGTGGTTGGGGATAGGCTTAGGGAATTTCTTTTGTAATTTGTTAATGAAACATCATTGAACTCCAGATGGGGATGGGGATGGTGATGTAATTTGTAATTTGTAAATGGAACCCCAGATAGGGTTAGAATTTTTTTTGCAATTCATTATAATTTGTAAATGAAACATCATTGATGAGATTATATGTAATTTATTATAATTTACACCCGGATCAGATTATATGTTCTTTTGTTGCAGCATCTCATTGATGGAGTTTGTAAAACAAATATATTTTCAAGCTTGAATTTCCATATCAGATCATACTTTTTCATAGACAACAGGCTTTCACTTCTTAAAAGAGTATTGTATATACGAGGTTGCTCGACAGAGGCCGATGCTTATAAGTGTCGACGGAAGCTAAGATAGCCCGACGCTTATAAACATCAGTAAAACTTCCGTTTCTGCCGACACTATAAAAAAGTGTCGTCAAAAAAATTTTCCACCCCCCTCCTACCGATGCTTTTGCGACGTTTTCAAAAACGTCATCGCCAAAATTACCGACACTTACACACATTGATATTGACTCTAAAAAGCACCGAAAAAGATAAATTATTTTGTAGTGTAGATTACCCTAAAACTTCTACATTATGCTTAGTTATCCATCCTAAATGGTGCTGATGTGGTTTCACACAATTGGCTAGCCCGTGAATTGCACCATTCCTCTCCAGCCACATCAGCGAGGTGCTTGAGTTGGGTATGCTTGTGGGCTGCGGCACTCTACAGTAGGAAAGGGCCTAAACTTTGCCTATGCTATCAACCTCTCATCTATGTTTTGAATTCGAATTCATGCGTATTTTTTTAGACCTCTGCAGTCTATACCCTATAGTCTGCGTACAGAGATACATGAACTAAAACTTGCAGTAGCCAGTAGGTCAACAGCAGTTCCACAGCAAGAGGGCGGCAGAAATTTTTTCAGCGGACCAAACGAGCGTTTGACCGACAAACACCCTCAAATGGTAGGTTTGTCGCCAAAAGTTTTAGGGTTTAATGTAAGACTATAATGTCACGTCTTAGGTCCAATAGGCTCCTAGACGGCTAGACCCGCTTCCTCCGAGCGCCTTAAAGGCTGCCCTGCGTCATTTGGTCCCCACACCTGCCCCAGGGAGTGAAGGGCTCCATTGCCCCTCGTGGGACCCATGTTTCGCATGTGTCTTTACAACTCATTTATTTTTACATTCATATTAAAATTTCTTGTCCCATGAACTTGAAATTCAAACAAGGATATGTGTATATCCAAAAAAAAAAAAAAAAAAAATCAAAAACAAAAGAACATAGCTTGCAACATGTGATGCTTGATTTCTGTGAAGAAAGCTGGTGAAATTTATAAATAACTGCATGAACAAGCATTGAAGATTTCTTGCCTCTTCCATCATTGTTTATGCTTTAGTGCATGGATGCGCAATGCTAAACTAATGAACAATCCTCTCTAATGATCAGGTTTACCTGGCCTCCATCTCTTAATATAACTACTTTAAGTGCCAATCTAAAGGTTGTCTTGTTGCTGTATCACCATCCTATGGATATATGCCGATGAATTTTAGTTGATTACTTATATTAGTTTCAATTTTATCGGTTGTTTCCAAAGAGATACTACTTAAATTAGTTTCCTTAAAATCTTTTGATATCCAGAAACTTTCAAAATTTTTCCTAAACACCCTTAATTATTTTTATTTGATCCGAAAGTTGAACTAGTGGACTATCAGTCTGTCTTTTAGCCACCACTTATTTGTTTCATGGTTTCTTCTTTTTTATATATCCTTCATTGCTCCAATGATATGGTTGGTGTGATCTTCTAGCTTTCCTATCATGGAAGGGGGGAACCATGATATAAAAATGGTTTCTTTGAAACTTCAAAGCATTCCCTAGCTGCATTGTGTTAGTCAGTACTACTGTAATGTATTGTATGTCAGCCCACTGCTTTCAGCTGGGCCCAGGGTGTTAAATGGGCAAGCCCATATAAGTATACTCAATGGGCCCAGAGCAATAACTGAGCCCATGTCTACAGTAGGAAATAGTCAGCTGGGCATGTCCTGATTTGTAATGAAGTGCTGTGGTTCATGCCCATGTTTTCTGACAGTAAATTCCAGGCTTGCAGACTATGCTTGATCTGGTTGCAAGCTCATGGCATAATAGTTTCTAAGTGATAGAGGCGACGAAATTGCAGCATCGCCGTAACTAGGGAGGCATGTTGGCAGACGATGTCGTTCCAATGGACTTATTGTAATTGGTTCATGTCGAGTCAGGTTGATCCACCGACAAATTAAACTTCAATTGACCAGGCCTGGGGGTCGGATCCAAGTTGGTGATTGCTCACAGTTACCTAGCATAAGAGATTAATGGGTTTTCCGATGGCTGATGAATGTGACATGCATGAAAAAATGCATGAGCGCATGCAGGCTGCAGTTTGATTCTAGCTGGATAAGAACTGATTGTTGGACTCATAAAGTGCTGGAGCTAGCTCAGCCCTAATCTAAGTCAAGCCATGGTTACAAGGCCGAACTCGGCCAAGTCGAATGACTCCATCTAGAACTCAAGCCGGGCGACAGTAGCCATGAGCTGACCCAAAATAAGGTACAACCCTGATTGATCTTATTGTTATTAACGCTTTATGATGATTTTGTGCTGCCATAACAATCCATCGGATGCCTACGTAATCGTTAAGAGTTACATTTTGATGGAATAATACTAATTCATGATGAATCAGGATTGGTGGCTAATGTGGTTTAAGCTGAAGACAAACTGATAACTTCGAATGGACGGCACTTTTTCTTTTTTCCTCTTTTTTTCAGGATTGTTTGCTTATGAATTTTGTATTTTCTTTTCGTATTAATATTTAGTTTCTGATCTATAGCTACACATCATGTCATGCTGAAAAAAGAAAATGTTGAACTTGTATCGTTGTATATTGGGTCGAATCATGTTTCCTAAGCCTCCGATCGAATTTGAGTCCCTAAAAGTTTAGCTCCATGTTTGGTGACTATGATTTAGGAAAAGTGGAGAACCAACCAATATTTGTACCATCTTCTCTTTGATAAAGGTTATTCAAGGTTCAATATCGGGAATTGACTAGAAGATTGTAAAGAGAATAATAAAACTTTACAAAGAAAACTACGATAATCTTGGCGTCAATATTGACAAGTATGACGAAAGAGTTGGAGAGGTTTCAAAATCATAACAAAAACCGTGCATTCTGAGTTTGGTGGTGTGCCCCTGATGGGAAGACAAAGAAGCTTCAACGAGCTTTTGACTCCTTTTAAAGGGCACTTGGAAACTCGGGACTTGGATTGAAGGGTCGTTGGAAACTTTAAATTTTGACCTGACATTGCCGTTAATTAATATATATGTATATATATATATATATATATATATATGCATATGCATATATTTAAAGGAGGTAGTTTCGGCTGTGCCAGCAAAAGAACTATGTTGAGATCAAGTTCTAACTTGGAATTAGCAATAAAAGACTAATTTTTAGATAATAACAAGACAATCCGTGTGGTGTGGACAAGAGAAGATAGCTTCGGAAGATAATTCTCTCTTATTTTCTCTTTCCAAATATACCAATAATCTATTATAACTAGACTATTTTATCTCAAAATCAATATTGTACTTGCTAGTATAATCGTGAAGTTAGAACCATAGCAAGCACTTGTCTAACATGAAAGTTTAGTAGTAAGAAAGCTTAGATATCGTTAGAACTATGTGAAAGAACGACCAAATTATTGATAGTCTCGTTGTCCTTTCCCCCACAGCGGACATCGAAGGTTATTCCATTAACACTCTCAAAAACATTTTTATGATCTTTTTTGTTAAAACCATTGAAGATACAAAACTATTATTTATGATCCCTTCCACATGAGGGTCCTAATCAGATCTGAAGATTAACTAAATTAATTCAGATATACATATCTAGACTCGGACCACATCAAATATTAAATAGGATCCATTGTCCTTGTATTTCGACCCAATCGGCCATCGTGTCGCTGGATCGTCTCTTACTAATCTCAAGTAGCCTTTCTAACTCCGCGCAAACTTACTAATGAACTGCCGCCAAGAAAACTATTACCTTTTTCAAATTATAAGTTCGATAAGGGGTGTTGCAGGGACGGCGCTTTGGCCGGAGCCTCGCGTAATAGCATAGTCCATATTAAGCTAGTAGAGAAAGAGGACTGCGTTCCTCCTCAGATTTTCTCCGCTTTGGGCGCTTTGGCCCGCGCGTGCAGCGCAGACGGGGGGATACACTGCCCTCACAGTTTTGCCCTTCAAAAAGCGTCTCGAAAGGAAAGGATTTCCATCCCCCATTTAAGGCACAGAACCTTTCCACTATTAGGCGATGTGATTTCCATCCCCCGTTTAAGACACAGAACCTTTCCACTATTAGGCGATGTGAGACTATCGGGAAGGTTTAATGCGCCTCCTAGTCCCGAGGGTAGTCAACGGCAAAAGAGGGTCTTCCCACAGACGACGCCATCTATTGCGGGGACGGCGCTTTAACTGAAGCCTCACGCAACAGCATAACTCACATTAAGTGAAAGGATTTCCATCCTCCAT
>JAOXJJ010000725.1:8239648-8267103 GCA_025769935.1 Phoenix roebelenii | reverse complement strand
TTGCGGGGACGGCGCTTTAACTGAAGCCTCACGCAACAGCATAACTCACATTAAGTGAAAGGATTTCCATCCTCCATTTAAGGTACAGAACCTTTCCACTACTAGCCGATGTGGGACTATGTTCAGGTCCCCGCGTCAGGTATCATTTGCTTCCGACGATATTGATTGCTTATTAATCAGGGCAAGTACCCGGCGAGCGAAGAACCATTAGAGTACAGAGTTCCGTCGGATCATTGTAACCAAATCCGTTTCGAAACTCCTTGCGCTCATCGAGAGCGAACCGAGATACGCCATCTGTCTTTCGTCTCCTCTCTTGCACTCAAAGCTTCAAATCGTCTCTCCCTCTCCCTCTCTCGATGCCAAGAATCCTCGCGAAAGCGACGACCGGTGCCTTCTTCTTCTGAGACGAACGAAGGGCGGCGGAGGGAGCTCGGATCTGGTCGCCGGAGGAGGGCAGGAAGGCGGCGGCGGCGGCGGCAGCGAGGCGGAGGCGGTGGTTTTGGGGGAGGAGGAGGAGGAATGACGTATAGGGCGGACGACGACTATGATTACCTCTTCAAGGTCGTGCTGATCGGAGACTCGGGGGTCGGGAAATCGAACCTGCTATCGAGGTTTACGAGGAATGAATTCAGCCTCGAGTCGAAGTCCACCATCGGCGTCGAGTTCGCCACCCGGAGCATCCACGTCGACGACAAGGTCGTCAAGGCCCAAATTTGGGACACCGCCGGCCAAGAAAGGTCCAAATTTTTCTTCCCTCGATCTCCTCCTTTCTTGCTTCTGCTCAATCTAGATCGGATCTCGTTGGCTCGGGTGTTACCTTCTTTTTCATTCGTTTTTTGTTTAGTTTGATTGGTTTTGGATGCCATGGCTTCAGATCGGGCACGAGGTGTGAGTTAGTTTACAAGATCCATTAATTTCTTGATGTTTTGATGGAAGTTTAGGGTGCTCTGTATCATTTCTTGTTTGAAAATTTCTGTTTTTTTGGGTATTTCTGGCATTCTGTACGCGGTTTGCTGTCTGGTGGAATTCTCCGATATCTGTTAGCTTTTACAAAATAAGGGAATAAGGAATTGGTTTTGGAATCCTTTCGGGTCAATTCTTATCCTCTGAGGGCTGGAAAAAATTGCAATCAGTTCTGATGTCTGAAATACTGTCTTTCCTTGAAAATTAGGATGGTTATAACCTGATGGGAGCCTCCCCTTTGATGTTTTTATGTTGTATAACTATTATGTGGTGCACTTGATAATGACATGATCGTGCCAAACTTGATCAAATAAGAGCCAAAAAAGTGATACGAAAGGGTGGAAAAGGGAAAGGGGATTCATCACTTCGGGATGATGAGCTTCCTTGATCATTTCTGAAGAATTTCTTTCTGTTGTCATTGAACTCAATGACTTCCCTTGCCCTTTAGCCATATGAGGAACACCTACCAAAGTAAGCAATCTTCGATCTCAACCTAATTTACATGCATAGTTCTATAGAATCTAAATATTTCTCCATTTATTATAAAAATACTAGTACGTAGCTTGCTTGAAATGAGAGCGGGCCTTGGCGCAATGGCACGGTTGCTCCATGGTGACCTGGGTGTCATGGGCTAAAAACATGGAAGGGGGTAAGGTTGCACACATCCAACCCTTTCCAAACCCTGCAGTAGCGGGAGCCTCATGCAATGAGATGCCTTTTTTTTACGTAGCCTTCTTGAAGCACCACCCTTCGAATTGGCCTTGTTTGGCAGGCTGGATACTCAATCTAGTAACCAAGAACCTGGCACTATGTTAAAGGTGATGGATAGTGATCATTTAGAAGGATTTCTTCGTTGTATTAGGACATAGTCCTGATCTTTATTGGCATCCAAGTTAGAAAATTGTAATCAGTGGTTTTGGATCCTAGCTCTTTCTAATTGCTCCCATGTTGTCTTTAATTATATGTGCTTTAGGAATGCTATGATTCTTGGGAATGTTGTAGAAGTCCTTAATGAGGAAAATAAATAGTAAATACCATGAAAATTTGTAAACTTGAAGGCTTGATTTTCAATTGGGCTCCTTGTGCAACCTGAACCCGAAAAAAGATGGAGTTTCTTCTCATTTGATTTTTCATTTGCTTATTCCCCCTTCAGCAATCATATTCTGCACTTTGAAAAACAAAGCAGTTTTCCCTCAAATAAGAATAAAAAATGGCTTACATACAAAAATCAAATCAAATCCTAAACGGCTAATTGTTTTATTCTAATCCATGTTACATCACATCAACTTGTATGCAACTTTTAAAATAAACGCATTAAAATTGGATGGCTTTGACTCAATATCAATTTTATTGAATACTGTGGAGATCTTTGATTATGTTTATGATGAAACATTGGTCCCATTTTGACACTAGCAGTGGAAGAATATTCTTTTTTCATGATTGTCGTACTTCCAAATCTATTATGTTGCATAGCATGAAGTACTTTGATTTGATCATTCCTTGCATTTTTCCTTTTCCATCTTCAGCTCAGTTAAAAAATTATATTAAGATGCGTATGCCTTAAGTTGAAATGAATAAAGAAAGAAATGGTATGTGCACTCAGCATTAAATTGTTGAGATAGGATAACTTTTACCAAAAAATAGTTAAACATAAAGATCTCAGTGTACCTGTGAAAAAATGAGAAAAAATATGCTAGAAAATTTTATTCATGTTAAACCATCATATTTTATAATGTCAAATTAGTTTCATATTTCTGAAAACCTTGAATCCTATTAAATGCTTCTTCTTTTCTATAATAATCAATTACACTCATTCCAGGAGCACTCCTTCATATTTCTTCTCCTCTTTTCCATCAACTCTGACCATGCAACTTTGATGTCTGAACTCTGATGGATGATCGTATATTAGACATTCTCCAAGAAGGTGTGATGGATATAACATCTGTGACTTGAAGATTCAAGTTGATATAATCAGATGATTAAGAAGTATCTTTAAGTTCAATAATTAGAACACAGCGTGAAGAAAGACGGATAGAGGATCTATGAGATACTCCTTGAAATGTTTTATTTGGTGGGGTTATGTCATACTGGGTGATGCCATAGAATTCTTAGTTCGATTTGATGCACAGTGATGAGTTGCTATCAATTACAAGGGTTTGACATGACAATAAAAATACAGAACTTAGTCATATGAGTCATATGATGTGTTAGACACTGGGCACATGTTTTGTCCAATCTGTTTTGTCAACCTTCACATTTGAGTTCATTTGTATTCTTGAAATAGTGCAGTATGGAGGTTTTCTGGATGAAATCTAAAATTATTTTTTATTGTCTTATACGTATGAGCTTATAGTTCTGTTATTTTCATTAACTTATAGTTCTGTTATTTTCATTAGCTTATAGTTCTGTTATTTTCCAAATCCCAATATTGTATTGGCTAGATATTTAAGCATTTCAGCAAAATTGATTAGTCACATTTTTCTAAAAAGGATATTTAGTTCTAGATCCTTAAAATGTTTTATTTGATGTGGTATGTTATACCTGGTGATGCCATAGAATTCTTAGTTTTCTTTGATGCATAGTGATGAGTTCTTAATTACAAACAACTGTTTTTGAATGCAAATTGGGGGTGTCATTTCAATGCAACCTAAGCTTAAGGGTCTGGCACGATAATATTGAAAAGTACAGAAACTAGTCATGTTATGTGTTAGACACTGCGCACTTGTTTTGATCAATCTGTTTTGTCATTTTTTTACAGTTGAGTTGATTCGTATTCTTGAAATAGAACAGTATTATGGTTTTATATGGATAAAACCATAATTTTTCTTTTACTGTCTTATATGTGTTAGCTTATACTTCTAATGTGTCATTTTCCAAAATCCAATATTGTATTGGCTAGATCCTCATGGATTTTAGAAAGATTAATTCATCATGTTTTTCCGAAAAATGAATTAGGGCCAGCTTAAGAAAAGAAATCACTTTGAAGCAAGCTTTAAATCCCATGATGGAGAGGCATTCGGGCTGTCCCGTTTTGTTGTTGTGAGAATACGGGACTAGGATAGGTTCCGGACTCCAAAACTTCTTCATGCAGGAAGAGTAGAAAAAAGAGGAAAGAAAAAAAAGGAAGGAAAGATGAAAGAAAGGAAAAAGTGAATGGAAAGAAGAAGAAACAAAAGGAAAGAAAGAAAGAAAGGGTGAAGAAAATGAAAGAAAGGAAGGAAAAAGAAAGAAAGAAAGGAAAGAGAAAGAAGAATAAAAAGGGAAAAATAAATAAAAGAAGAAATAAGAAAAACAAAGGAAAGGAAAGAAAGGAATGTAGAAGAAAAAGAAAGAAGGAAAGAAAGAAGAAAAAGAAAAAATAAAGAAAGAAAGAGGAAGGAAGAAAGGGAAAAAGATGGAGGATATCTATTAGGATGCATGATGGGACTGCCGAGGTAGGGTGGGACAGCAGGGCGTCCCATTCCGTGGGGAAATAGGGGTACCCCCATCCCACTGGATTTACAAACTTGCTTGAAAGTGGGAGACAATAACAAGGAAGTTGATCTGGAAAAACATTTTAATGCTATCCATCCAAGACAATAAGCGCTGGTTGGAAAGAAAAACCTGAAATCTAATTTTTTATATGGTAGATCTAGTCATGGAAAATGCTCTTTATGCTTCTTTGTAAGGCCCAACCAATCAAGAGGAGAATTACCCAAGCATGTATGCAGTTTTCATGATAATCTATTATTTGCGAGTTGAATATTTCTTTAAAATAATTTGAAGCTATGGAGAAATGAATGGACATGAACATCATCATTTGAGAAAAAAATTTGGAATGTCTGGGAAGAAAGAATGGCTTAGGTTGCTAAGTGGGTGTTTCAGAATGAAGGGCATGCATGCATAACATGTAAACTTGAGGTAAGCCTCATTTAGCACAAGCAAATGATCTCCAGATGATTTGCTGAAATTAAATGTTTACTTTGGATTGTGTCAGATATGTCCTACATAAATTAGTGCTACTTAAGAGAGATTGGGTTCTGAAATCTGAGCTATATCTCTTTATATAGGCAAATTTACTGTCATTCAGTCTTCTTACAGTTACCTTCATTATAAGCCAATCCTCACATTCTTGTTATTTATTGACTTACAATGCTATTACTAGATAGTGATATTATCCTCCTAGATGCAGTTTATTGACAAATTGTGTTCATTTATTCCTGTTGCAATAGATACCGAGCTATCACAAGTGCATATTATCGAGGAGCTGTTGGCGCACTCCTTGTCTATGATGTTACTCGTCACGTCACGTTTGAGAATGTGGAAAGATGGTTAAAGGAGCTTAGGGATCATACAGATTCCAATATTGTAATAATGCTCGTTGGGAATAAAGCTGACTTGCGCCACCTTAGGGCAGTTTCAACTGAAGATGCAAAGGCTTTTGCTGAGAGGGAGAACACCTTCTTCATGGAGACATCTGCTCTGGAATCAACGAATGTGGAGAATGCCTTCACTGAAGTGCTCGCTCAGATATATTGTGTGGTCAGCAGGAAGGCACTCGATATTGGTGATGATCCAGCAGCATTGCCCAAGGGTCGGACGATTAATGTGGGAGCCAATGATGATGTATCTGCTGTGAAGAAAGTTGGTTGCTGCTCAGCTTAGGCCTGGGAAACAAGGTAGTTGATCTTGTAATCTAGGGAAACACTGGAGAATTTCAAATGCTGCGGGACCTGTTGATACAAGGATGCTGTTGGGATGGCACTTAAAAGACGCTTCTCCTTTGCACAGAAGTTTTGCTGGTCATGACATGGTTTGAGGTGGTCTAGACTTGGCCTGAGATGGCTAAAGAATAGGATTTCATATTTGCAGTCTGTTATTTTGTTGCATTCAGACTATTGCTTCTCATTCAATGTATTGCTATTACTTTTAATTAACACAAGCTTCTGTTGCATTCAGTTATTGGATTCCTGGATACCCTGCGCTCGTTAAAAAAAAAAAATTATACGGCTAAATGATTGGTTGGTCACTTGGCTTTTTATCCCCTGCTAGGTAATGATGCATTTAAGATGAATTGAGTTTTGTTTCCTGCTTGCTAAATGGAAGCTTGCTTTTGCATCTTTGAGTTGTGAAATTGTATGAAACTTGAAGCATGATCATCCTCCATTAACTTTTCTAAATAAAGCTGATTATTTCATATGTTGGAAGCATGGATTACTGAACCAAGCCAAACCGGCCGGTTCAGCCCAAACTGAACCAACCTGGTCTCCGACGGGGTTGGTTCGTCATTAGAAAACGGTTCCGGCCACCTAAGGGCCGGAATGGCCGGAACCTGCTTGGATCAAGCTAGAATCGGCTGGAGCCGGACAGAACCAGGTGGTTTCGTTCGGCTCGACTCGGATTCGGTGCAAATCGATGTGACTAGAACTTGATTGGAGCAGCCGAACGGATCCAGATCAACTTGGATTTGGTGCAAACCGCTCGGTTCGCTAGCAATTCGCACCGAATCCGGGGCCCTTGTGGGGGTTGCCACAGCTCGCAGTGACATCCCGCTATGGCGTGACATCCCGCTATGGCATGACATCAGCTTTAAAAGCTGAACGCCCTTGAAGGGGAAGGCCGAAGAAAGCCTTCCCAACACCATGTGAGTGGATTCAGGACTTTTTTTTTCAAAAAATCTACAACATTGATTCAGGCTATCAGAAGGAAGAGGATAAATAAGGTGTGCTTCCTTTTTCCTATTTTCTTCTTTCCTCTTTTTTTTTGTAGGACCTTCAAAAATTGCAAAAATAAGAGGAGATCATGCCAAATTTTTCGATCTGGCATTGTATTTTTTATATATTGTAGATCTATGGACTAAGTATATGCATAAAAAGTTTTAATTTTTGAATTATATATAATATTTAAAAATTATAAATATATTTTTAGATTAAAAAAATATTATTTTAAAAAAATAAAAATTAAAAAATATAAAATCAAAAATGTATTTAGGGCTATGCAAGCTACTCTATATAAAAATTTGGTGTCTATTCATTCAAGTTTTGATGCGATCATGCGCACAATAGTCTAGGCCTAAATTTGGAAAAAAATAAGAAATAAGTAACTTTTTATGCATGCCTGAGGATCCAGAAAAATATATATAGCAAGAGGTACCCTTAGATGGATTTTCTGTATCACATGATGGAGAGGGCAAAGGCTCAGATCAACGAGACAGATCTAGCCCATGCCTAGGAGTACATCGACATCATTGAGCGACAGTGGGACTACCAAATAAGTAGGAACTTGCATCTAGCATGTAAGCAAGAATATTAAAAATTAGACTGCTCTTGCACTTGTATAATTTTACTAAGATGGTCTTCTTTATGTATAACATACTATCTGAACCTCCGAATTCAGTACAGCATAGTTAAAATTGGTATGGATGACGAACTTTTAATAGCTCTGCGTTATGTCATTTACAAGATGGAGTTTGATCCAGAAGTCGCAGCCCCATGTCTAGAAGAGGTAACTTGACTTAAGTGGCATATGTAAGTTAACCATCATCTTCTACGGTTCTTTTTCACAGACTAAATTATTTAGAGAGGGCAGCAACAGCTTTGGACAGTGGGCAACTGTCACGAGTAAAACAACTATGAATCCAGGTATGTTACCCATCAGGAGGACATTCACCTGACATTACATAGTTACTAATATCGTACTATCTTATATTTATTTTAAATCAATATTTTTGCAACTGAATGGTGAATTCATTTTGGGCTCTCCACAAAAAATCTTAAGCGGCTAGCTATTTGGATCCTCTTCCAAATGATCTCCTCGAGTAGCTATGAGCGCAAATGTTCCACTTTTGCCCTCATCCACAACAAGTAAAGGAACGTTTGACACAGAAGTATCCAACGACCTTGTATATGTCCACTACAATCTGAGGTTGAGGCTAAAGTGCATTCAGAAGAAAGTGGAGCTCAAGTATGCAGATCTGATCAATAGTGCTTCCGTTGATAATGATGATGATCCTATGATCGAATGGCTTGTGGGCTAGCAGGAGGAGCCGGAGCTCGACGAGCTAGGATCGCTTCCACGACCAGCCAGCTTCATAGCTAACGAGGCTAGAGTCGATGTAGGGCAATGGGCTGAGCACAATATTCCACACATTTTTATAGCTGATCAGTCACAGCCTCAAGGGAGCCAGTCACCACGACTCCTTGTCCGAGACATCTTCTCAAAGACATGATCGAGAGATACTCGGACGAGGCCACTACGCCATCCGGTCGACTCGGTCAGGAGAGCGACATAGCCAAGCAGAGAGGGGCATGAAGGATAAGAAGGAAGCTGCCTAGCAGACCAAAAAAGAAAAACAAAAAGGCACCTGTAGCCTTAATAAAGAGTGTCGATGAGGAGTCCTGGAGCAGCAATGATGACGATTATGGTGGTCATGGATCTGCTGGCACAGAAGAAAGTGGAGGAGTCCTAGTTTATGAGACATAATCGGAGGATAGTTTCGATACACTAGTGAGTCCTAATTTACGCATGCTGCACAAGATAGGGACCGCAGTGCACGATCTGGTAGAGCCCATAAGGATATGATTGCATATAAGAAACGGGCTCTTCGAGATCGTTCAGGAAGATACAATGCAACTACAGATGACCTCGCACGTGAAGTAGGATCCATGGATGTATCAAGTTCAGAGCCATATACTAGATCCTATTATTTGCAGCCATAGATAGCCTATGACCTATACGGATACAGATATGGATATGGTGCGTTTGAGGCATCTTTAGGTGGCTACTACCGTATGTAGTCCGGAGCATCTCACAGGTCGGATTTTGCTGTCGGTATATTCGGATGGGCCCCTCCACAACCATATTATCAACTAGAGGACACCTCTCAGAGACAGCTTCAGCAAGAGATTCGAGAGTGCTTATAATCTGGCATGCGTTCCTTATAGGATGACCATACAAGACTACAACGCCGCTTGGATAAAGGGGTGGGTTGATGTGCCTCCTAATTATGCTAATGATCCGGATATCCACGAGAGACATCACCACTCGATCCAATTTTAGATATTATTATGTATGTTTGTTAAAATTCAAAAGTATGTAATTGATTGTATCTTGATTTAAAGATATTTTATGTTGTTTATTTTATGATTTGTATCATTTTAAAGCAATAAGATGCATCATCTAACTTAAACTGGGATCATAAAAACATCAAAAAATATCAAAAAATATCAAAAAAATATAAAAAAATCAAACTAGACTTAAATTTATAGAAAAATTTCAGAGAGAGAGAGAGAGAACTTCAAAAAAAAAATAGGGCGTGCCAGTGTATAAACCGACACGCCCAACCAGTTCATACTGGTTCAGTCCGAATTGGTACCGAGCCGTACCGAGCGCCAACTGGTATGATACTCGATACCGATTTGGCGATCCTTGGTTGGAAGTTTGCTTTTGTATCCTTTATCTTACGGCTGCTTTATTGTACAATTGGTTAAACCTTAGTCTGTTAGGGGAATATAGATTCGTAGATTAAGAGTACTGGCCAGTTTATTGACAAAATTCAGTTGCAAATGATTAATAAGATTATTTTGAAGGTTATCTGAACAAGAATTAATCGATCAAACCATATATTTTATTTACTCTAATTTGCTAGATTGCCACTTGCTGGAGGGTGGATGTGGTGCTATAATCCAAGGGAAATTACCAAATGGTAGCTCTGCAGGTTGGCCTAACCTGGAGATCGTAACCTTCTTCTCGTGTACCGGCGTGCTTGGTAACTCAGACCCATCCACTTGAACCGAGATGGTAATCTTCACCACCCCCCACCAACATCCACTTTACATATCCATGCAAGCCTAATAAAGAGTTTATCAACCTGAAACAGGCTTGATGACCTCTATTCAAACATGGAAATGGGCAGTTGAAATTTGGCGGCCGTAGCTCTATTGTTTATGATGGCGGCAAATTGCTCTGAGCCTGCACACTAAGATTTTTGAACCTGTCACTGCTGAAAGGTTGCAATCAGTACATTTCTAAAGCAATGCAGACATTCTCCCTTCTATAACAAAACTACATTTTGCTTAGCTTTGCTTTGCTTGAGGGTGGGAGTGCATATAGTAGATGAGCGATCACAATCATATTAATGTGCATCATACATGCCCTGCAGCAGTAGATAAACTAGCTATTAATCCACCAGATAGTTGGCAGACCTATATACATCTTTCTCTCACAGCCCACCATTAAGCTATATGAGCAGAAAGCAGTCTCGCTGGCAATGGGCTGGATACGTTTTGTTCATCTTTTAGTCATGCATGGAACATCGGATATAGAAAATATCATTCTGCAATTGAACAAAATAATACATCATTTTGCTTTTATACAGTTACGATGAGCGAAGTTCACCCGCTCAACTAAGAGGGTCATTAAATGGTGTGAGAAGCAGAATTATCCACCATGCCTAGTTAAAAAATTAAAATAGATGAGTTTGTCAAGCATATAGATTAACGTGACTGCTCCAAACCTCCTCATCCATCTTTTCTATCCCTGGTCAAAGCTGATGCTTTGCAAATGGGGCACAAGTTCTTTACCGACAACCATTGCCTTATGCAGCCAGCATGATAGTTGTGACCACAGTCCAGTATTCCTATCCTCTCTTTATCATCATACTCCACCTGCAAACCCAGAAAACTATATATTATCAATGATGAAGAAGAAGCCAAATTCACTGAGATAGAATATGCTGAGTTGTATAAATCCGTCTGAGGTCCTACAAATGATTAATTTTGAGGATTGCAGAACAGCACTGTATCCTAGAACTGTTTTGGAGTCAGCTTACCAGGATACTAGCACTTTAATTTGGTGCAGTGCATATTTCAACCACTAAAGCTGGTTTATTAGCGGTCAATATTCTACAATTCGGTATACCAAGGATTTGGGCGTACTGTTCCAACATCCAATTATCTCTAACAATGTTTATATTCGAGATCAAGATACACCATACCGGCCCGAACCGAACGATACGGAGCGTACTGTATCATACCGATTCGGTATCGGTACCCAGTATGGATAGCGTACCGACATTCGATATGCCGAAAAATAAATCTACGCTATACCATACCGACACTATGCTAATGTAGCACCGGTACCGGTTCCAGTATCGAGACAGCAAACCTTGTTAGAGATAGATGCATTTCAGCCATTTTCTCACCATGCCACCATTTATGTTTTCAAGCCTCTCACCCTGCCAATTGGACTTCCAAGTTTATTGGCAAGTCTGTCCATTGCCACGGATTCTTTGGCCATGGATGGATCAACCTCAGTCATAAAATGTTCTCCCAATTTAATGGATAGGGCTAGCTGGTTATATTCACCACAATTAACTATATTATAGTGTTTCAAGAAAAAGGACCTGGCATATGATGCAAGCTTCATTCTCTGGAGCAAATTTGTGCGATTGATTTGGCAGTGAGGACATTCGTGGACCATGAATGATTGTCTTTAGATTCTTTAAGATGAATTCTTCTGTTAATCCGGTGTTGACATCTCCGATCTGCTCTTCCAAGGCTAGAAGTTCCTGTAGTGGTTCCAGAGAGTAACATATTATAAAAACTACTAGTGACAAATCCAAGTTTGCAATGATTCTGCAATGCCACTGGCTATAGTTTCCGTATTCCAAATGCAACGTTTGGTACCTCTTCAAATGCATTATTAACCATCTAAATGCAAAAGTGTTGAAGATTTTAAACAGAACAACTCACTTAAAGACTATGTGATTTCAGATTAAGTTCGTTGCAGGTGCAAAAAGCCCCATAAACCACAAAATTCATTTACCTCATAAGACATGCCATCTATGTCCAGTCGCATATCATGATGCTCATCAACAATGTTGCTTTCTCCGAACACCCATGGGAGTTCCACAAAATCCGGATCCTGCATGGACCAGAAAAGCTGAAAAATAAGTTTTGACCACTCCTTGAGGATAGAAAATAAAAGGTTAATTATGTTGCATGCAGTATAACAATAATTCTGGAAATTAGCCATCCAGTTATGAGCCCGGTTACAAGGTACACAGCATGTCGGCCAAGTCAATATGGACCATAGCTTGCAGAAATCTGGGTTTGCCAGAGATCATGAACTCATGAGGGCCACTTATGCAATAATCAAACAAGTTTTTGGAAACATTGTTGCCTTCACTCATTTTCTCTTTTTTTTTTTGCTTAGGAAAAAGGAGAAGGGGGGAGGAAAGGACAAGCCTACCCCCGCGTAGCAGCCCCCACTGGGCCCCCACCCTGCCTGGAGAATGTTCGATGCAGGTAGAAATGACCGTGTGTTGGACACTCTGGCCAGTTTTACTCATACCCTCCCCACCCGTGGTCCGGCTCGGTTACCCCTCTGGGCTCCGGCTCGAACCCCGTGTGAGTACGTCACACCGGGCACCACCAAGGCTACCAGAGGACCAATAAGCCCTCCCAACCACATGCCCGAGCAGGAGCATCCGGTCTCCACAATTTAATCGACGCCCGCGTGTTTCAAACTTGGAACCACGGGATTGGAAGTAAGGCCCAGTTCCACTGAGCTACCACCTCAGTGGCGTTGCCTTCACTCATTTCATCATGAGTTTTCTTTAACATAGAACTCCCTCATATCAGCTATTCCCCTGCACTTCAAACCTCAAAAAAAAAAAGGAAGATTTAAATAACATGATTTTGTCTGCTAGTTCCATTAATTCTTAAAGGACTGACGTTTCAGAGTTGGACAAATATATATACATTTAAGAGTCTCTGTCAAAGGATCCTTTATTTAGTAGTGGCAAGTATCCACCTCTGCATGCCCTTCCTATGCAGCACGCCAACAAAGAACCTTGCTTTTGTTTCCTTTCTGACATATACCACAAATGGAATATTATGTGGCTGTTCAGAAATGGCCTCTACATCCTAATATTGTCTTCCCAAGATCTCAATTGCCAGAACTTGACAGGGCAAAACAATTGTGCATCACTTCTTTACATCCTATCCCAACAGGAACCAGAAAAAATATAGCCAACATTTAGAATTTAATAAAAATAGGAGCAATTTCATAAAGTTTCATCCTTCAAATCACTAGACATGCCAAGCAATTGAAAGAAAGGACAGGAGATATGCACCCAAAAAGCAGAAAGGACAGGAGATGATTAAACCATGATAAACTTGGAAAACAAAGTGCAAAATGAAATAAAATAAAATGAAATGAGCAGAATGGATGTTGCCAATAAATTAGATAGTTTAATGACAATTTCTTGGCATCCTTCAAGGAATAACTGTTGGATCTCTTCCACATTTCCAAATTCAGTTATTACAATATTGAAGAAAGTATCCATGTGCATTTTATGCCATGTCTCCCTAATGCCAAATAAGAGGAAGCAGAAAATGAAAGGGAAGACTCACCACTGATGTTAGGATCCTTACATTTTCATGGCTAACTTCTGGAGTTGTCTGGACTAACTGCCGAGAAGGCCTATAGACCTGTTCAGCATTGGATGGGAAGAATAGGAATCTGGAACCTGAAAGGAGACTGTTATTAGAAGGATTTGGATTGTTGGGGTGCATGTTACTAAGCAGATGCTGGTAAGGAGGAGCCAGTATTCTAGTATGATGGCTATGACTCTGAATTTGCATGTTTTGTACAGGCTGTGGATGTTGCTGAAAATAAGGCAAAGATGCAGGGCGCAAACTGGATGAGATTTCCTGGCATCCTTGGTCGCTCATATTTGCCATCTCAACAGCCCCAAAACTGACAGATCTACCTATCAAAAGCAGGAAAGTCCTGGTTAAAATAGTCTTATGTACGAGAAAACTTCAATTTAAATTATACATACATATATATATATATATGTGTGTGTGTGTGTGTAGAGAAATCCTCTCCTTTAGGCTAGTTGTATATCATTTGGCTCATCAGTTAAGTGAAACACAAGAATTATTCAATACCAGCTAGCCTGTCATTTCAACGAGCAAAACAGAAAGCCCACACCAAGCCACCCAGCCCACCCACTGACACACACACACACACACAACCTCTTACAGAAAATGCATGGAACATATATGGATGTGAAATACAAGCCGCCCATAGCAAAATTACCGAATACACTTTAGCTTCTAAATGCAACATAAATTAGGCAGGCAAAACAACAGATCTTGCCTCCATTAAATATAAAAAGGTGATGCCTTCATGAAGAATAGTCGTTGAACAATACTCATTGATCATGATACAGTTTCTTGAAAATAAAGTGCTTACCATGCAAATCGGGCATCACATATGTATAGTTCCAATTGGAACTTCCTCCATTAGAAGTGTTATTTCCAACCTGTGCGGCCCATGCATTACCGGCAGGATGAAAGGACTGGCTCATATAATTCCCTGGAAGTAAATAGTTAAAATGGCGTACAAATGCAAATTCAGGCTGAATACTGAAGGAACTAGATCTGTCCCTCGCACTTCTAAAAGATCCTTCTATGCTTGGTAAAGTTCTGTTAACTTGATAATCAGATGGATTTGAAGTTGTGGAAACCAACATGTTAACACCAGATCCATATGGCTCCTCCCAATGTGTCTGTCTGGAATTTTGAGAGAGAGATATTGAAGATAAATTTGAGCTTGCAGAGCCATTGGCATGGTACAAGTTTCCTTGAATTGCTTCTGTATTTTTTCTTTTGCAGGATCCTCTCAGACTTTGAGAGAAATGATTACTTCTACCATACTCATCCCCACGAATTCCAATAGTCTGGCGATCGATGAAATGTGGCAGGTGATTGGCAGAACCAATATTCTGAGGTACAGGGGAAGATGAAGGTAAAATACAAGGATTATAAAAGTTTGTCCAAGCAACAGCACCTACATCAAGATTTGGGACTGAATGACAATTTGGAGTATTACTATACTGGTTCCCACAATAGATGCTTCCATTATGATGTTCTCGAAATTGATGGTGATCAAGATCTGCTGCATTTCCTGAAGCGGACAGTGCCAGATGTATATTTTGGCCAGGGTAGTCATGAATGTTGCCTTGAAGAATGCAGTGATCAGGATGAAGTTGACTATAGCCTGGCTCTGCTTCCAGATCAAGCATTTGATGAGTACATAATGTGTTTCTCTGTCCCATAAGTGCAATATAGCTTTTTGTACATCCACAACTTAATGATCGATACCGGTCTTCATTTCTGGATCAGTCTCTGCTTACAAAAACAATTTTAAATGAAACAAGAATTAGTGAAATTTATTAAAATACTTAGGCGATAATTATCAAGATGGAATCTGTAACATGGTTGAATATAAAAGGCATGTTTTTGATGACTTGCATATAATATAGAGATAACATGATGCATATTTAAAAAACATACAATATGAACACATTAAAGGTTTTCATGAGATGACCATTGCACATGCAGTTATACATGGAAAACAATACAACGAAGAACCTAAACAATGAAGAAGCAACCGACAACCCTCAAATGTCTCATGCACCTTAACATTAACTGTCATAATATCAGAAACCAATGTTTTTCCTAGTATTTAGTGGCTAGCCGCTGAAATAAACTCTCTAGGATATCTTCACAATGGATGCAGCCACACAAATGGTTAGCTATGCAACTTTCGATCTCTCAAATTCTAATATTTTAGTCTCCTTTTCACCCATAATTGAATATTGGGTAACCTCTTTCTGTTTCATTCTTAATGAAGGGTTTGTACTTTTACAGTACATGATAAGATGAGACTTCCATCCTTTGCAATTATTCAGTCAATCAATCTTTAAATACTCAAAACCCCAAGTGCTTTGTCAGGCCCCACTAATAAAATCTGGATAGATGTCTAATAATCCATGTAATAGAAGTATATGGTAATATTTGAATGCTAATTTTTTTTTCTTATTCAGATACAGTTCAATTTCTGATATAAAAGCATTTGTCTTATTGGTAACTAAAACCTAATTTTAGCAAAAATCTTTGTAAAAGATTATAATCAGGTTGTCTTAAACCAAAATATATAGTTGAATAATGAACCAGTACATATACAATCCTACCCAGACAATAAAAATTGATGGTCAATATTATAAACTTCATTTCATTTTCAATTTTCTAGAATTCATGTTATAATTGGAGATTACTCACTTTTCGACTAGCTCTCAATCAATCTTGTATCTTAGAATGGGTAGATTAGATTCTGTGGCTGACAGTAAACCTCAAATGAAAGACCATATACATGATCAATCAAGAAATAACAGTTAAATTGTTGTCAATAGCAAGGGCTACAAAATCCAACCCACCTAAAGTTTCAGAACTAAAAAAAAATCCCCTTAATTAAACAAGATCAATCCAGCACAGTGATTCATATAATGTCAAAGAAAAATTTGCAGATCATTGCTCATAATTATCTGATAACCAAAACTAACTTTAGCATTCCAAAGGCAATGCCACATAACTGTTATCTGCATGAGCAATCCTGATAATAAAGATGATATACCATCACTTTAATGCAGCCATCATGATGTACATACCTTCATTATACTCAATTATAAGGTAAGTGCCATTTTACTGAAAGACCAGCGCCAGCACTTGTTTCCTGAATACCTGATATCTAAAAACATACTACACATAAAGTCTCACCCTATCAAAATAAAAAAATATGAAATTAAAAATGTTTCAAAAACTAAAAGATAATTGGAAATCCTCCTGCCTCTCATAAACAAGAGCAATTGAAGTTCTAAATTCCTTTCAAATATTGCACAATACCAAATATTAGAATTTTATTCCCTTAATCAAAAGCTACCTTTTTTGGTGATTGATCCTTTTCTCCTCCATTAAATTCAACTGTCCTTTTACTTGTTTCATAAAGATCATCAATGTTTTCCCAAACCTGCATCACATTCTTCATGTTCTTTCTTTTTTTTTCTCTCCTCAATGTCCTGCCTCTTTTTCAAAGTGCATAATCCTTGTACCTTGCCACTAAATCAACAATATGGGAAGAAAAAAGAGAGATATCTAGTACTATATCTACAAACATTGGTTGCTACCTAGCCAAAACCTTGTAACACAAGCATGTATAGTAGTACAGCACTTAGAAGTTTTTCCCTTAGTTTCAGAATAGGGAGTTGGTGTGGTTGGAGGGAAGTAGATACTTTAAAGCATTTTAAGTAAGGAAGTGTTAAGCAGGTGCGCATTTGAGTTTTCTAGGAGTTTCCAATGTAGGTCGTTACCCTAGATTAAGTTTCTTGCTACTAAGGTTGTCTGCTGTAAACTTTTATGGCACCTTCCATAAAGCCCATAGAACCTGATTAGTTCATAATTTGATATTTCACCTCCACAAAAATTGCATAAGTGTAAGCTTTCCTATAATTTTGCTTGCCATAAAGTTTCAAAAACTGAATTTTCAAACTCTTTCCAAGAAAAGGCAATGAAATGTCAAAAGAAGATCGAATAATATAGATATTGAACATATTAAAGTCGGCTTCCCTGTAAGTATATAACAAATGTTAATTTTTAATGTTTCAACAGCAACAGAACAATTTGAAAGTGATAGGGTTAAGCCCCCCAAAAAGATTATAAGGATGCTAGTTTCCAATAGTTCTCCTTATTGATAACCACTAAGTGATTCTATATTTTCATAATCAGCAAAAATATATGCTGGACCACCTACCATATAGTAATTGTCAAGCTCAGAAAAATTTAAACAAAAAGGTTTCGATCAAGGCTCACTATCTTGGTACCGAACCTCGTATTGATACCATGCTGGTACAGTGTTAGTACGCCCAATACAAGAATCAGTTCGACATGTTGAGACTCGGTACACCACCCATAATGAATCTCGATTCAGTACCAGTGTTACCAATGCACTACAATAATGCCCGGAATGGGGCAGTATACGCCAATAAGACGAACTATGATTTTGATGCATTGCAAGTGAGAATTGCTGAATAAACCAGTGACTCTACAACCCAAGGTTTTAAGTCCCGTGGGACGAAGGTGTCTCGGTTACTTCATGGAATGGTATGCCCCGTTGTCCCATCCCGACAGTAGTCCTAGTCATGCATCCTGGTAGATATCCTCCATCTCTCTTCCCTTTTTTCCTTTCTTTATTTCTCTTCTTTCTTTTCTTCTTTTCTTTCTTTTTCTTCTACCTTTCTTTCTTTTCTTTCCTTTTCTTTCTTTTCTTATTCCTTTATTTCTTTCTTTTTTCCTTTTACTTCTATCTTTTATTTCTTCCTTCCTTTCTTTCATTTTCTTTCTTCCTTTCATTTTTCTTCTTCCTTCCTTTCTTTCATTTTTCTTCTTCTTTCCTTTCACCTTTTCCTTTATCTTCATCTTTGTTTTCTTTCTTTCCTCTTTCTTATTCTCTCTCCGTATGGATAGGTTTTGGAGTCCCAACCCCACCCCGGTTGGGGGTGACAATCGAGTTAGGTCGGGTCAGATATGGGTCAGGTCGAATACATGTCAAGTCAAAAAATTGTCAACCCGAACCCGACCTATTTATTAACCAGGTAACCTGACCCGACCCACATAACCCATTCATTAAACAGATCAAGTCGCATTAAACAAGTTAAATAGGTTTTTAACAAGTTAAATGGATGTAAATAGGTTAAACAAGTTAAGCGAATTAGGTTAAACATGCCAGAAACAGCTTAAGCAGGTTTCAAACGGATTAAACAGATTTTATATAGGCTAAATGGGTCAGATAATAACCCGACCCAATTATTAAATAGATCAAATCGAGTTAAACAGATCAAAACTCTAAACCTGAATCCAACCTATTTAATAAACAAGTCCAGACGGGTTGACCCGTTTATGATCGAAAGTCGTTTATGTCAAATCCAAACTTGCTTAAAGTGGGCCGTTTGCGAGTCGGATTAACGGATCGTGTCATAAATTACCACTCTTATGTCCTATTCCCCTTTTTTCACATGAAGGGGATGGGACAAGTGGGATGCCCCCCATCCCACTAGGACGTAAAATGTTGTCTACAACAAAGATTGATTGGTCAATGTCCAAAAAAGAACTTTATTGACCCTTTGCCACCAAAAAAAAGAAAAGTCTACGACAAACAGTACACATAGTGAGAACTAATTCCTCTGTAAATGTCTTCTGGGTCTCAGCTAATATAAACTGCCATTGCTGAATTCAGAATTTTGTATAGCACAAAATCAACAGGTCATTCCTCAAAACTAAATGTTATAGATAGCATTCTCCTTTCTTTAGCAAAACATGTCTGCATTTTACTGCATCTTTTGCTAAATTAGCATGGAAAGAAGTAAAGTTAATGAAAAGAGTAAAAAAGAAAGTCTGATAGCATTACTTAGTCAAAAGGATAATGTCAAAAGACAAGTAGATAAACGTAGTTGACATTAGAAAATGTAAAATATAAATGGATCAGTCCTAACCTGGTAGGCATGAAAGACTAAACTGCCAACAGTCAGAGCTGAAGTTGGAGGCATGTGATAGTTAGATAAGTAAAAGAGTTTATAATGTGACAAAAGCATATAGGAAACATGCATGCATATTAGCATAAAGATGATACAAATTCATACTGACAGTAAGGACTGGTTCTGATTGGTTTGTCTGGATCTGATATGAGGCATCACCATAGCAGTTTGATAGGAATGGGCATAATTCAATACATAGAGAAACAGAATACTGGCTGTTGAGAGGCAACGGGGAGAATCTAAGAAATGTGTTTACAAAGACATGGTTTGGTTGTCTAAATTTCAGATTGATCTCTACAAAATCAAAATAAGGCATAAGATCAAGAGAAGGAACAAGCTACCACCTTTGAGATTACATGGATCCAATTGAACAATGAAAATCAGCATCATGCCTTGTAACAGGTAGCTGTGATCTTTTACTAATCTTTCAAGTTGCTGACTTGACTAAGGTAGGTTCTTGATGACTAAACTGTCAAAGATAGCATCAAGTTTTTAGCACTGGAAAGTGTACATCAGCTCGTATACCCTGGGAGAAAATTTGAAACAAATAAAAGGTTATTTAATTTCAAGATGTATTCAGCATGCTTTATTTTTTGGTAGTTAGCACACTTTATCTAAGAACAGGGAAAAAACATGAAAATACTATTGCCTCCATATCATCTCTGTGATAACACAGATTAGAATGTTTCACCACTAAAAGCATTCATAATTTTTTTTATAACAAAATTCTGAACTATATAAAGCTATCAACTGAACGTTTTTTACATGAGCATCTGAACCTCAACTCTCCATTCCAGCCAAATCTTGTGGAAAATATATCCTGTTTCTAGTCAGGTATCATAAGTCAGATAACATGCACTCACATGATTTGTATTTTGATGGGCAACTGTAGAGGTATAATAAGAGGTGAAACAAGTAAACCAAGATGATGCTTCATCTTTTCTTTCCCTTTTAAAAGAAAAAAATGTAAAATTGTTATAAAATGATAGACACATATCTTGATGGTACCAAATGTACAGCACATTGATGCTTAAAAATAAATGGAAGCATAATATCAAAGTCGAGCATATAAGATAGTTGAATAGATGAAATACACTTTACAAGATAGATGGAGAGAGACAGAGAGAGATCGAGTAGTAATCAGTCACGCCTATATAAAAGAGAAGTTCATTATGGATGGAAAACTAGCTGCATGGGTGTGATTATTTCCTCCATGTGATGTATGCACCTTAAATGCAAGATCCAAATGCACCATATCTAACTGGAACTCTAAGCATATTATTGCAGCTTAATTTGTACAGATGTCATGCATTGCAGTTAGTACATTACTCCAAATCCTAGTGCATGGTTTCTTACTGAACTTCGTGTATGATGCATCAAACCTGGGAGGCAAGAATTCTCAGATTCACCTACCAATATACCATAGAGCATTGAACTTAGAAAACATCTTCCATCTTTCTTTCCAAATACGTAGTGATTGTAAGTTTTGTTAACAGAACTAACACACTTCAATGATCTTCAGGTTGCTACAAGTTATGCAACAAGAATCTGAATTACGGACTACACACAAGTCCGAAGGGTTAAAAATGACGCCGCAAAGATCATATCCACCCTTGCTCACATTCAACTATACATGGTTGCATCACATTTGAATATGGGTTTGCAAGTTGAGATTCTTAAGAAGATAATTCATGGATTAAGAAGTGGAGAATATGCATGTGCAATTGGAGATGTAAAACTAGCAGCAGTCAGTAAATATTCTGTGAAAGTTTGGGAATAAATATGAGTGGGGAAAGTCACATGGTCAGGTACTCAATAGATGTTTGGTGTGGTGAAATCAATTTCAAATTGGTAACCACCGCATTCAACCAGACAGCCAAAAATCAGATCAAAATTGTCAAACATAGTAGCAAACAAAAGAAAAGGTTTTTTTTTCTATAAGCAGCCTCAAGAAAACTTTATAAGAAAACAAGATGAAATTGGTAATCATGCTTCAAGTCTCTGTCTGGTGTACATGAATAATTACCAAACAAATCATAAAAGGGATCTAAAAAGAAAAAGAAAATTTTATTGAGGCTTTCCCATTTTCTAGTGACGATCTGAAATAAAATTTGGAGAGTAGAACCTGGATGGACAATAATATGTTCCACTAGATATCCTATACTGCCAATCAATACAACCCTTACAGATTGTTGATTTTCTCAAATGTAATTGAAATCATCACACGTAGCGAGTTTTTCTGAATCTCATGCCTTCTTAGTCTTCCCTCATACAATCTTTGTCTTTTCCAACTCTTGAGTCACAAAAAAAGCATGCTCCTTTCATTCCATCACTCCTCTCCTAACCCGCTGCTTCTGAGCCTTCTCCAACGTTCCACCAGATAATTCTACCAGACTCATTACAAGAAAAAATTCTAAGCCACAATTCTCTCAATTATTTACAGTAATTGTCCAGAAATCATAAATTTATACACAATTTTAGGGGAAAGTTGACATATGAACAGAAATTCAAGAAAGAGCAAGCATACATCCCATCATCCGACAATAGAAGATCCCCAGGCGCGCAACCCAGACTCGCCTTCTTGATCTCAAAACCAGCGGTTTCTTTTTTTAAAAAAATCGTTTTTTATTAAGCCCACAAAATGCATATGGAAAGATTCCACAGAAAGCAAAGAAATTCGAGAAAATAATGAACAAGAACAGATCATCACCTGGAAAACCAAAAGGAGGGACAAATTCCCATAAACCGCTGCTGAACAATTAGAGGAGCAAAAACGAAAGGAATCTAGAGGCGGAATCGACACATCTTCCAGAGCCCACGATCCCCAAGAAATTAGTCCAGAGATGGAGGCAAAAAGGAACAGAGATAATAGAGCGAGCAGCACCTCAGAGAGGAATTAGGGAAGTAATAACCGATTAAAAGGAAATAGAGGCGGAACTTGAAGGAGTTTTCTTTAAAGAGATAATTTTTTTTTTCAAGAAACTGCTATAATATTTGGAAAACTATGTCACGGGCCGAACTGGCCGTAGTGCCGCGTCGGACGGGATGGCACATGAGTCACAGCAGGAGCGACTACGCCCCCACGCAATGGTGCTGGGACACAGGCGGCATTTGAAATGGACGGTCTTGATTGATCCCAGGATGGCGGTTGGGAGGGAGGCGAAGGTGGGGGCCACCAACGGGGATTAAAGGACGTTACGGTGTGCGGATGGAGAGAGGGCCGACCCGCCCCACGTTTTGGGCAGCGGTCGAGGCCGCATAATAATAAATCATAGGTGTCCAATAAACCCATGTCCCCCTCCCATCTACGCCTTCTTGGTGGGTATAATTTGTATTTACTCATAAGAAGATTCTGCTATGGTAACCAAGTAGGTTCGAGGTCGACATAGCAAAATGGACAAACATTATGATATTTGAAGACTAGTGAGAGAAGATGGCTTCTTTCGAGCTTCTTATGTCTATCGGAAGACGTACAAAAGCGTTGTTGTACTAAGGCCTTGACAATAGGAGGCGTAATTAGAAAAAATAAGGTACCATCTATGCTTTCTTAGGGGGTGTTTGAGATGCTGGCACGAGGCACAAGGCACGAGGCACGAAGGATCCATATCCAAAGGCATGCTCTGGATGCGATCTGTATTTACCTCGAAGAAGATTCGGCCACGGTGATCGAGTAGGTTCGAGGCCGGCACAAAATAGATGGACAGTCATGCGTGCGTTTGTTGTTGGGTCGAACGGGTGGTGCTGGAGATGTGGTACGGAGATATATGGGATGGTGTTTGTTAGTTAATGATGATGATGCCTACTATGTCCTATGTTCTTAAGTGTCGCATCTTTTCTCTGATGATGCTTTCGTTACAAGGCGGGAGCATCGCAACGGAAAAAAAAAAAAAGTGGGACGTGCAAGGTGATTCAATGACGTTATCTTAGCAATAAAAAAGATCGATGTGGTCTCCAGGTACTGTAGTTTTTCACCTTTGCGTTTGTTTTGCGCATCCATTCTCCTTTTTCTTCGGGACAGCGGCAGCATCCGATCAGTTCACATGTGGAATCACTGCCAGGTGGTCAGTAAATAAAGCATGAATAATGTTTAGGCAAGAAACAAGTATTTCAGCCAAATCTTCTACGGTGATGCATTACTATTTCAAAGAAAAGCTATTATACTTTATGTTAGCATAAGATCATCAATTCATCATTTATGTTTGTCTCCCTTCAGGTTTTAACGGTCGAATTACTTTAAATCTAGAGTCATTTCAGAAAAACTCGCGATCATTTTCTTTTCTATTTCACTTTTTATTATTTCCAAACCAAATGCAGTCCAAGATATACTACGGTATATCAAAATATTCAGCGTTTTCAGAGCTGGAACCATTGATGGATCCTTATATTCTTGAGTTATTTTATTCTGAATAAACTCCGACCGGCATAATAGGTATCTCTTAGCTAGGACCATCAAGCCTCCAAATAAGCCATAAAAAGCCTTCCCATCCTATTTTTTATGGTGTCAAACCTAATTAGGAAAACCTGCGGTTCCCAAACCATACATGGGTAAAAAGAGTGTACTCAGTCTGCAGCATGAATAGAAACTCTAGAACCCATAGAAAGAATTGGGCGGACCTAACAACCATTTGTTTACATTAAAACACATGATCTAACTACTGCAGTTGTTGTTGTCTCTACGCCAAAAGACACGATGACACTCCTCGCCTACCAAAGCCATTATGAGAATTTTGTACCGGAAGCATAAGTAGTTGTTAACTTGAGGAAAGAAAGCAGGTGTTATTAGTATTATACTGCGTGCTAAGAAAGACATTATTTTACCAGGAATGCAGAATGAAATTTTTGAGCCATGATAAACTTATGCAATTTATGGTCACCTGGCTTATGCTAATAGCTAGGTTTGCCCTTTAATTCCTTACAGTTACAACATTGCTGAAAAAATTGTTGAATGTGCTAAGATTGATTATTTTTACAAATGTCACAATTTATATCAATAATCTGAGAATCAAGAATGATACAGCTGACATGGAATTATGGTGCACAACTTTAGGTCGTAAGGAAAGTTTTTCTTTAAAAAAAACGCAGACATTGACTTAGTTTTTTTTATTTTTTAATAACTTACACGATATGAGAATGGAAGACTGAGGACACGTAATGATTAATCAAAGAGCTCAAATTTGTGCCAGGGCACAGAATAATGGTGTTGATAACCTAAAAAAGGCCTGATGGTACTTCTAACTGGTATTAATAATCAATTCTCATTGAGCAAAAGGCAAGCAGAACCCAGAAGCCACGCCATCATCCCCAGGAGGGCCACAATTGGTTCAGCCACAGCAATCAAGTGAAAGATGGGAATATAAGCAGGCACAATAATCATTTTTTTTACCATTCATGAAGCAGATTTGGCAGGGATGAATTGACCTCACAATTATTAAAACAGATACCTCAAATGATCTGAAATATGCCAGGTTTCACCATATTAGCTCAGATCCGCACCCTCATTATCATGCAAACCAATTTATATGAGAGCACCATCTCTCATTGCCCATCTGAAGTCTGCATGATGCCCAATAGTTCCTAGCTGTTATCAAGCCAAGCGTCCAAGTTATCAAACCTGTTACCACCAAATACTACAGGGTTTGTCAACAGCGTCAATCACAACTAGTGTGGAGCAAACCAGTGACCTAAATACCAGTCCACTCGACCGATGATCTCCCATTCCACTACACAAGCAAGTTACATGAACAACCCAAGATGGGCATAAATTGTTATCCCCCGCTGAAACATAATTACAGTTTACAGACCCTCACTAAAAGTTGGCTAGCGGACCAATTTAACCAAATAATAACAGCATGCATTTTAATCTCTGAAAGAGCATCTGACACGTATCCAAGAGCACATAATGACACAACCCACCAATTTAAGCTTATTAATCAATTATATTTAGACATCACTGTCTCCAACTACCCATCCTGCACTACTTTAGTTTCTCTATGCTTTCAATAAATAATAGAATAAAAATGCCCAGATGGAAAAGTATAGCTATTGAAACTTAATGGAGCACAGTTATAAATTAAATTTGTAGAGATTGACCAACAAATATAGTTCAAATGACTTCAAAAGCAAATTGTTGAGGTCACAAGCATCCTTCCCAGGCAAAGGCATGATCACTTTCGAGCTTCGGTCCTCTTCTGTTCTTTGGCTGGCAGCATAAGATATTGATCAGTTTCAGTACACAATTGATGTAATTGGGGTGCTTTTTCTTTTAAACCGTGTGTGCATGCATACTTGCATACGCTGTTAAGCAAGACTAAAATCTAGCAATGATGAGTGCACATAGGATGCATTGCGGATATAAAATATCAATGTGAGGGAAAGAGCAGAAGTTAGAATTATAGTGGTGTACAGTAGGGAAAACCAAGTCTTGCACCAGAGCATGTGACAAAGGAACAGTTAGTTTTGGTCAAGGTCATAGGCAGTGTTTAGAAGGCCTGCAGGGAGCATATGGGTGGCCCCGCAGCGCAGGGGAGGTGTCAAGATAGTCCAAAACTAACAAAGTACAAATGAAAATAAATAAAAGAAGAGACCTAAAAATATAGTTAAAATCTAATAAACAAATATATAGTAAGTCAATGGAAAGTATTGACTTGGAACCATTCAATACTAATTTATCGATCCATTTCATCCTGCATACTTTGATAGGACAGGTGGCTAGACAAGACACCAGATGGACCATTTTGGGGGGCAAGGCAGCCATCTTTTAAAACATGGCCATGAAAGAACTTAGAACTGCAAGGATGTCTGAAAGAAAAGCAATAGATCTGAAACACAGGACTGCATGAAGGATATAGAAAAAGGCTTTGTTTTTTTTTTTTTGGTACAAAAAAAAGCCTTAGTTCATGGACGATGGTTTTTGAAGAATTAAAGGCCTTTGAAACCAGTCGTGAATAGATGAGAATCAGCTTATTGTTAATGATCATAAATCATGATTATGATTTTAGTAATGAATTTAAAGTTGCAATGTAACAGCCTTTATTTTATCTTTTCAAGGTCAGACTGTATTTATGCTGTAACCCAAGGATCACGTTCCAATGGTTACAGCGCGCCCCTCTAGTACAGTACCATTGGGACAACAGCACAATGCCCTGGACACCAACTCTCTCATGGTCTGGGATGTCCTGACCATCCAGTAGGTACCAGTTTGGGACAGCCAGGATGATTTCATCTGAAAACTTGGGATGCTCTGGCATCCAGGAACACAATTTTTTAGAAATAAACTTTCTCCTCTTCATTCTTGTTCTTAGTCGTCATTTATGTCCATCCCAGTCCATCCCAACCCATCCCAATACTGTACCAACTGGCACTAGACCAAGATGGTTACCGGTATTGGGGTTTTAAGTCTTGGATGCAACCAAAGCAAAAACCACATTCCTGTATTGCATTGCAATAAGGCTATTGATGGAACAAAGAACATCATACCAGCTTTTTCCTCTTCTCGCTTCTTTGCAGCTTCTGCTCTTTGTTTTCGTACTAAGGCTAGACGCTCTGCAAAAGATCAAACTTGATCAGAGCCTTATGATGTAATGTATCATATGTCAAGTAATCTAGTTACTTAAGAGGAGAAACTAGCGTTGCTTGCATAGAAATATGACACTCTAAACTGCAAGATTGTGCTGAGGGTGCTCTGGATGGAATGAATGCTTTACAGTTTACACCAAGCACATGCGTGCAGGTCCATAAAAGCAAGCTGCATGAAAGCAAATATGCATGGTGCACTTTTAATACTATTTGTTGCATAACTAGCATAATAGTTTAACAGTGCCAGAATGCAGGCCATGACATCTGTAACATGATTCATGCAACTGATCATAATCTACAAAATCCGTGATACTTGAAAACCAAGATGTATTTAAGGCTCAGCATAAAGTGGTCAAAAATAATGCTAGGCTACAGGACAGAATAACAAATGGTAATGATTTGTTTCATTAGTTCAAAATAACAAAACCATCTGAAGTACTCTGAAATCCCTTGCCTTTTTCTCCACAAGGAAAATGCAGAAAACTAACAATAGATCAAC
>JAOXJJ010000725.1:8227426-8239499 GCA_025769935.1 Phoenix roebelenii | reverse complement strand
CGCAATGGGAGAATTGGTCCCATTTTGTGGGAACGAATGCATAGATACTTGTTTATCATTCGAACGATCGATTGCTCTGTTCGTTAAAATTTTTCTTTATTCATTCTATCTTACTTTCTAAAACACAAAGGTTTTAGAGACAAGCCAAGAGACCAATCCTCATTTCCTCCATTTAAAACACAAAGGTTTTAGAGACAAGCCGAGAGAGCAATCCTCATTTCCTCCATTGATCCTTCTTTCTTTTCTATTTTGCTATTGGCTGTAAACTCCAATGGCTAAAGAGAGTATTTGGTGGAATAAAGCTTTCAACTCTGCATACATTCTCTCATCAGCTGCCAAGAGAACCCAACATTTGCCAACTAACCTGCTTCCAATTCACTTTCTCATAGTAAGCAAAAAAACCTAAAATTTAACAAGTTTTTGCATTAACTAGCACTTCCTAGAAGGTCTGGTCATACCCTTTTGCCTAGCAACCGGAGGTTTTGGGTTCAAAGCTTGGGTAGTGTATCACCAAGTGTTGGGACTTAGGTAAATGTGGTGCAGCTGGGCCTCCTCCCTTTCAAAAACTCATATATCCAGATCCTTGCCGCCAATTTCCATAGCCTTTTAGAGCCTTTACCATGATACTCAATAACACAACAACAAAACCTCCATTCTCAAAATATTCACATTTTTTACAGATTGTCACACTACTGTCCGCCTCAAGTCCAATACGTCTTAACAAAAGCCAACAAAACCTTATCTCACACACACACACACACACACACACACACACACACATATACACATATATAAACACACACTAAAATGGAGGCTCTGCTTTAAAAAAAAAAACACACACACACACACACACACACTAAATGGAGGCTCTGCTTGTGCAGTACTCTCTATTCCCCACGTAGATGCCCATTTAATAACGTTATTAATAAAATTCTTTATTTTGGATAATAAGTAGGGCTCTTTTTTAATACGGAGCTTTATCAAAATATAGCAATATAATATCATTAATAAGAAGTTTATTAGCTTATTAAACTAATATTAAATAAAGAACTTTTCATTAGTACTACTAAATTAATACAAAAATTAATCATATTATTAATAACCATATTTGCTTGATGTATGTTGATATTAATGAAAAACACTTTCCATTAGTATTGCACCCTGGCCATATCCCATGCGGCTCTTTAGATTAAACTAATGTTTTATAATTTTCATTTCACTATTATGATCATGATCTTACTTAAAAGTGAAAATACAACCACTAATGGCCCAGCTATATTGTATTTAAATATCCTTACTTTTCTATTTCTCATTATATGTAGCCATGTAGGTTGGAGTTGGATCATGATCCTATTATTTTATAATAATGTACTATTTTACTATATCAATAAATATACATTTATTGTTAGAAATTTTGTATACTGATAGTATATCATAATGTTAAATTTTAATTTATTTCAAAAAATAATTAGGCTCTTATATATATTCTATTATGTTCTATTCTATTATCTATTATCTATTCTATTATATCTATTCTACATTCATTTCAGGAAAAGTTGGAAAAAGAAAAAAAAATGGCACTCCTCGCACAAAATGCTAGTTATAACCTAAACCCAATAAAAACCAAACTACCCTAACCCAAGTTGTACTTGAGTTGACAATTATGGAACTAGCTTGAGTTTAAGTTTGGGCTGTTCAAGTGGATTGTCCTGGTCGGTTAGCGTAGTGTGTTGGTAAAGCTGGGTTTGGCCCTTGATCAAACCCAGACAGCACAAGCCGCACCCCTAGCTCTTCCCCAACTTCAGCATATAATTTGTGCCTGAAAAATGAATGCAAACCCTTACAAACTTATAGCTTCTACTCTCCATGCTCAAACTTGTTTAAAGTCTATGAAACTAGAAAGTTGCTCCTTAATGCATGGGCATAATTTCTGTAATCAACGTCAGATGTTTGCTAGGGCAAGATTCCTTCCCATGAAATACCACCAAATAGGAATATAAAATTGTGAGCATGCACAGAAATGTCTCTTCAAGCACATGAGTAACTATTAGCTCTCTAGCAATTATATGATGCATACATCTTTTATAAGCACCAATGCTCATATATAGAGGAGGAATAACGTAAGGAGGAGTTTCTACTTAAAAGCACTCTAGATGCACATTTACAATATCTTGAAAAAGTGAATCTACATGTTTGTTCTGTTCATCACAGGATGTGAATGTTTCTTCTTGAAAACCCTCAAGATGCACATTTATAAGAACTTGAAAAGGTAAATTTGCATGTTCGTGCTGTTCATCACATGAATTTATTTTGAAACATAATATAACTAAATACCTATTTGAGATCCAATTATGCATCCTATGAACTCATGGCATGCCAGAATCATAACACAACCTTATGAAAGGCAGCTAGTTTATAACCTTTTCAAACTAGTGACTCTTCTTTCTTCATGGAAACCAAAAATCAGGGTGTCAGGTGAGATCAAACCTAGGTCTCTTGCATCTACACCAACAGGCTTTGCCAAAATGAACCAGTTGGCACCCTCAGTAACTTTGATATATATGACAACAAAAAGCTTTACAATTCCATTTAGAGCTCCTAGTCAAATTTGTAGACAAACAAAATAGGAAAACAAAATTTGCCAGGTTTTTCTTAATTTTACCTAAATCTTTTCTAGCTTGTTCTGTTTTTCCTTGCTCCTGCAGCCTCATGTATCGCTCATGAGCTTTTTGTTTCTCTATCTCCTCCCTATAAGCATCAAACATAATTCAATAAACCAATATGAAAGAAACAAAACAAAACTCCAGAGCAAAACAAATGCAAGAACCCCACTAATAAACTAGGCAGATTTATGTAAAAGAATTCATGCGAGGAACGGTCCTAAAGAGGATACACAAGTAGCATGCATAACACACCTTTCACGCCTTGAGAGTTCAGTTGTTCTCTCCAGCTGCATTTAAGTTTGAAAATATGAATATATATCAGATTTATATAGAAGTGATAACCAGTACCAAAATTTGCATATCTTTACGTATAGGCAACAATAAAAACAAAGTGCCATATTTGAATAGCACTGTAGACATAGTACCGTAGATAATATGATGGGAATTTAATTCTGTTCACATAAGCAACCATTGTTTTACAAAAATAAAATAAAATAATGTCCTAGAATTGAGATGAGGGATCTGATTCAGACATACCAACCTACCTGAAATATATGGCTTCAGATAAGGCCTTTCTGCTTTTTTCTATTATCTACGAATCAAAATAAAATTATGTTCGTATGTGGAATTCAGGAGAGGGATCTGATACAAACATACCAAGCTTCCAGAATATAAATGGGTTTGGGTAAGGATTTTCTCCTTTTTTTTCTATTATGATAATAGAATTGGGTTGGAATAACATAACAATCCGATTATAAACGGTTCAGATTCAATTTCAGCCCCAAGACTCCATGGTCACCATGGGATGGACAGACCCTTGAAACCCGACCCTAGGCCCTAGGTTAGTAGTAACAGTTCAGCAGGCAACAGGCTAGTCAATATTAATATTTGGCCCTGATTATTAGGAAGATCACATAGTTAATGGATAAGAAAAGGAACAAATACTGAACAGAAAAGTTAAGAGGCAACATTTTCAGCATTCATAATGATTATATTTCTAAAATAATCTCATTTTATTTTGACACAAAACTAATATCCCTCTTCCTGACCCTTTTCCCTTTTCATTTTTTACGTATATAACTGACAAATAAAGTCCTCACGGTGTTGGCATCTCAGGTCCATATAAGATCAATGGGTTTGGTATGGCTTTGGTCTTTTCAACTAGATTATAAATGGGCTGGCCAACAAAGGTTTCAGCTGAGATAAACCAAAAGTGAACCACAATCTCAGGTTTCAGCCAATTTCAGCCGAAACAAGCTACAAGTTTTTTAAAGTAATATTTTGGTATTTACAATCATATTGGATTACTTCTTTATTTATTTAAGCAATTTCTTTATTTATTTTTACATATGCTATATAATGTTAAAAAAAATATGATTTTTATTTCTCTTAAAAGAAGAGATGGATAATGAACAAAACCTTTGACGGACCAAGGCCTCTAAAAAGGCCTTTATTCCAGCACATTACAAAGAGCAATATGAACTAAATAAATGGCATTTCAAAAAAATAACATCTTTGTATATCAAATAAATATAAGATTTGGTTTATCAGCCGAAACAAGCTACAAGTTTTTAGAAAATATTTTTAATTCATTCGGCAGATTTCTAAGATTTGTATATAAGAAAAATTGATTACTGCTGGCATTTGTTAATATGAATATATATTGTCACACCTCATCTCAACTCAATGAGGGCAAAGAGTGCCTATGTAGATTGCTAAGATAAAATGTCTTCAAAACATGGGATTTACATTAACTTGCACTTGGTCATTGATTGTTGCTACAAAATTACAACTCTATAAAATAAAACTTATTTTGTAGCGCATATAGACCAAGCCTTGAGAACTTCAGCCAGTGCACAGAGAACACAAAAAAGTAGCCAATGACATCCAAAAAAAAAAATGCAAAATATCACATGCCATAGAGAAGCATTGCATAAGAAATTAAAACATGGAAAAAAAACTGTGCAACTTACATCAGCTTGTCCAGCTTTCATAGTCTTTGGTTTTACCAAGTTTGGATTCTCTATCTGAATAATGCCCTGGATGCCTTTCCTTCTCTGTCAACATTATAAAGCAATTGAAAACAAGTATTATAATTCAAATAGGTTAAATATTTCAAACGTAATCATAAGATGGATATTCAGCATGGCAGATGAAGCACCACAGTAGCAACAAACACGATGATCAAGAGAGGTTACTACCTCAGTCTCTTCTTCAGAATCCTCTTCAGATTCCTCTTCGATTTCCTCCCCTTCTTTGTGCTCAACCTCCATCTGTTGGACTTACAAGGATAAGTTCTTTTTGATGAAAACTAGCTCAAGTGAAACATCAAATGAGTATCGAACAAATTATTTGCACTTGAATGTACAGAATCCAACACCCAGATGATAGAAACAATTTAGCATTTATAACCACTAAATGCAATTTATATAAAAAAAAATCATAAAAATCGACATTGGCACACAAGTGTAGCAACTAAAAATGAAACCAAGAAAATCATATTTAACAAGAGATTATCAAGCATATGATTGCTTATCTTATAAGCTCACCCTTCTAAAGATTACTCCTAGGCTTAACACTCTTAACTTGGATGACAGAGCCTTTCACATACACTGCCAAACACCTCATAAATCATAACATCTTGCAACTACCTAGCACAAAAATCTGCACCATCCCCTTCATCAGTCATATACTCTCATTACTCTTTACTACAATTAGACTAATTACATAGTTTCAAAGGCTATCAACCATTAGAATTTAGAAGCATCAAAATCTCACACCAAATCAAATTTTGTTGTATAATCAACCAAATATGTATTGCATCACCATTGGCAAAGAACTACACAGACCATTAATGTTGGCAATGCGCACTAAAGTGACTCATGGAAGATGGGAGTATGTGACAAGAATTGATAAGGGCCACAAACCATACAGCTGCATTTGCTTAGATAGGAATACATTTGGGATGGATGGCATCTCCTTTGTGTAAAGGTGCAATTGCATGTTGGCTTTAGTTTAAGGTGGGAAGAAGAGAGAGCAAATTTTTCATAGAATATATGAAAAAGCAATGTTCTTCAGATTTTCTTGTCATTGGCATTTGTTTTCTTTGGTGCATACAAGCAGTTGACTCAAATTTGCTACAGGATGAGAGGGGATGTGACGGTCAGCAGGGGCAAAGATTCAGCACTCTAAAAAATAATAAAGTGCGATTTTTAAGATTTTTAAACAATTCAGATAATTATAAATCGGGAAAAAAACATGAAAACAAAGAATTCAAGATCGTTGACATATTCATACATTTACCGACAGTTATAGAAAAGACGTGTACAATGAACCATGGTAAAAAAATCACCGCTAGCAGATATTTTCTAATCTGCATGTTTCTTGGATAAATCATGAATAATGCAAGAAAAGTCACAAATTCAAGACTAATTAAATGTTCCTGCTTAATTGGATAACCCTGGAACAATTTGAAGAATCATTTATCCAACAATAACTTCAAGGGCAATTCAACAAATCTTCGATGATTTGGAGAATATCGTTACAATGTTTTAAAGAAGACGTAAAGTAGGGGGTGAAAAGCAATTTAGGGCATTATTTAACCATATCTCGCCTTGACATTGTCTGCAGTTTTGCAGCTGAAAAGAACTTCAAAGTCTTTCCAGGTTATTTATGCAAAGAAAATCTTCACATAAAAGGATATTAAAAAAGCGATGGATGGATTATGTGATTGTGAAATTGAGAGTCAATTCCCAGTTATATCTTTCGTTCTTGATAATGGGTTCCTTTCTCCACAGTTTGCAAGACATGCAAACATGCCTTTCACCTGTTGGTCTTCTTCCTCTTCAATGTGAATTTTGGCAAGGGAAAGAAAAGGAGGATATATTGGGCGAGAACAATAGGTGGTCTGACTTCTTGGCTTCAATTTCAGATGAGGATTTTTCATGCCTACATGCTGGATTTCTCCATACCAACCAGAATGACACCATAATAGCACCTTTCAACCATAAAATAGTATCAAAACAAAATTATAGGGAAAATATCCTACAAGCATGTTTAGATCGATAGGTCAAAATTGTATTGATACATCACTGTTAATTTTATAATGTGATTATCAGAAAGATAAAAGAGCAAAATATGTAGAACATCAAACAAAATAATAAAATGTGTTTAAGAGGGCGACAGAATCTATTATGCCCATGCAATACGAAATCTGGATGCTAAAAAAGTTAGTCTGCAATTCTTTTAGGAAGGAAAAATGCAGAAGTTAAGAGTTCACAAATAAGGAGTGTATCGAACTAGAGGAAATAGCTTCAAGACAAATAACTGAGCTGATTTGCTAAAATGATGGCAATATAAATACTAGTAAAGAGGAAATGAGTTATAAAATGTGATTCAAGCAAAATGAAGCAAAATGCAGGACAACTAGGAATAATTTTTTACTAGCCACACTAATTGACTTATAACTTTCTAGTCAAGACTAGTAAAGCAGGAAATTAAATGCAATCAGCAACCAAAAGAAAGTAGTTCATCTATACAGATTAAAATGATATTGATGGTGACAAAGTTCTTTGATAGGTTTTTAACATAAGCTTGCAGTTCTAATGCCAAATAGGGAGAAGATTTGCATAAAAGAAAAGGAAAAAATAAGTCTGTACAGCAATGCACCGCATTTGTTGCCAATGCCAAAACAAAACAGCCACCAAAACTATTGGTATATGCCTTTTCACACAGAAGTATTTACAAGATAATGCAATTCTTTTTTCTATGAAAACATTAAAGTGCTAACCTGCTTAAATCTGCGAGGGCGAGATGAGGTACCAGCAACTGCAATAGATACGAAACCAAATTAGAAGAGAGTACAATGTCTTACCACAATCATGACAAACACGCAAAATTTTAAAGTGTGGACATAAGGACTTGTTGTTTCAACTTTATCTACAATATATTAATTGAATATCTTCATGGACTTATATAACATTACTTTAGTTCTTATAGAGCACCTATATGATTGATGTCCAATGCGCAAGTATATTGATCATCTCTCATACAGCAGTGGTGTTTGTCTTGTATTATAAGGCCCAAGCAAGGGAGATCTCAGAAAAACCACGCCCAGTAAGGTTGGTTCAACTCTGCATAGATGTATCATATCGACTCCTCCAACCAACGTCAATCTCTCAAGAATAGGGAGTTGTCACAGGGTTTTGGACTTTTAGCCCCTATCACATGAAGCTCAGCTCCTGGACTAGACCGCAAATGGAAGGGCTTTGAATGCCAATTCCCACATACATGCATCTCGATTTTTATACAGCCGGTCGGTCGTTACTATTATACATCCGAGGCATGAGGAAATATCGGAAAAGCAGCTAGTCGTCTAACTTCACTAGTAGTATCCTGATCCCCATCCACTATTTGATCGAGCATGCATTTAAGCCTATTCCCCGCAGCCCTATTGTAGAAAAGGCTCGATGACTAATCGCTTCATTCTTTAGCCAAGTCCCAATAATTATGGGTAAACCTAATGTTGATACGTGAATGAGAGCAGGATGACCAATTATATTGTTTTAGAAGTAGTGCTTGACTAGCCTGACTAGGGCTCAGACCCTAACCTATTCTTCAACTTCAAGGTGGCGCTCCGTCCTATCCATGCAAAGCTCGAAAACAACCCTATTTCTCTTTCATTGCCTAGCTAACCAATTCCGCTTTTCTATCCCATTGACAATCATCCATAAGTCCAGTTGCTCAAACAAGAATTCCATCCTTCCACTGTACATGGCACCCAGACTTAACACAAGAACTAGTATAAAACAAATGCACTAGCAAGATCCATGATCCATGGCCAATAAGTTACAATCATTACTCTTAGAAGCCAAAAAAGGTCACAAAGTGATTTGACATCGTGATCATCTCACACACCATATCCTATTAATAAGAAAATACTTGCTATAGGTGCATCATTGGAAATTAACAAAAAAAGAAAAAAAAAACACCTATTCGCAGAAAATGGGCGACAGGGAGAGGAAGAGAAAGGGTGGGAGAGAGACAAGGTACCATGACAAGAAGCAAAAACAAAGAAATACCATAAACACATGCCCATTCTGCAGGGATGTGCAAAATTAAAAATCTAAAACATGAAAATTGGCAAGTTATGATGAAAGCACTTTAAGAACCTTACAAGTGTCCTTTTAAAGCAATTTAAAGTCCAAAAAAGCTGTTAGATGTTAAAGAACAGCATATTCAGAGACATACCATTTGCGGGATTGGTATCTTCACAAACCAACAAAGTACATAGCCACAACAGACATCTTTAAGCTGTAAAGAATGCATCCACAACTTCATTGCAACAGCCATCAGAATCACAAAGAGGACAACTGTTCGAGACTGTCAGAGAACTCATATAGCACCTACTTTGGAAAACTAAATATTTTTATATTGAAACCAATGTCATACAGGTCAGCACAATTAAACCTTTCAACAATATCATTATTAAGAGAAAAAAACTGTTTACAGGTCAGTCACACTAACCAGAATTTCTGTGAATCTATTACATTTTTTATGGATTCCTGGTATTAGTTTCCGTGCTAGATGTATTTAAGCACTTAAGAAGTTCAACTAACATCATCCCACACTTTGTTAGAAGGTCAAACTAGAGTAGATATTAATTATCATAACAGCCACATTATGATGGAAAACAAGGCTGATAAAATCTGATTTTTTTACTAACTCCTATGGAAAGCAGATTGGAACATTTCAGAGTAGAAATTTGTACAGGTTTACTAAGATGTTTATGTTGAAGGGGTTGGATCAGATTGGTTTCAGGTCTGGTTAGGTTCCAGTATTAAAATTATTTAGAAAAATCAACCCACGCCCAACCCATTTGAAATCAAGTTGGACAATGTAAATTCATACCAAACCGATCTATTCTAAATAAATCCACCAACCATTCAAGTTTTCGCTCATCAAGCATATATATAACTAAAAAAATAAAACAAAACAAGGAATGCAAAGATCACAAACACCAAGATCCAATTTAACTTCAAATGTATCATCTTAATCATAATACACTGAATTAATTTATGACAATCATAAACTAATGAAAGGATACAACTAGATAAATTTTAATCCCAAATCCTAAAATCTCATGTTCCACTCTGTCCTTTTTCTAAGTGAACTAAACCACATAGAAACAATTAAAGAATTATCAACTATATTACATCTAGGAGCCAGCTGGCTCCCCATCGAACCATTATGAGTGAACCAAGTCAAGGGGTTAAACCCAAACCCATTCATTTAAAATCCAGTTGATTTCAAGTTGGCCAAAAACTGATCCGACTTTAAAGAAATCCCACCCAAACCCATTTATTCTGAGAAGGTCCTTGCAGGTTCGCAATTAAAGGTCAGAATTTGCCACCTCTAATTGAAGATGAACAAGCCCATAGGAGTTTACCCAAAGAAAAAAGTCCAGTAAGAAATTCTACATTTTTTCTTCCATTTATGAGACTGTTTTCCCAACTGCACGTTCCTTTATATCCACAAATTCATGTTGTTCAGAGTACGTTTATCTCCACGAGTCTCTTGTTTGCAGTACTAGTTAAGCCATTTACACTCCACTTAAATCATTTTCAGAAAAAACAAAACATATGCGTCTTAAGTGTTACATCAAAAGATCTAAATGCTTATCACCATAAGGTACTTGATGATGGAATACAAGCATAAGGAATGAGGCAAGTGAAGGAAAAAAAGCGATGTGGCACCTAAAACTATGCCGATCATCATAATAGCAATGACAACTCTAGAAAAGCATCCTTAAGATTTATTAATTAGCAGATCTATTTTCACAAAGAAAGAAGAACGAAAGAGAAATAGTGGAAGGAAAAGAAACCACAGAATCATGTTAGGAGAGTATACCACAATGGCATTCTTGCAATGACAATGCTAATCAAATTTTAAAAGAACCACATTTTCTGCTCCATCTTATTTCTTATTTGGGCCATAAAATATTTGCAGTTGGATCGCAATTACACCTCTTATAAGAATCAATAATGAAGAACAAAGTTCTAAGCCAGAAAATCAAGAAATTAGTTGGACACAGATGTGACAGTCTTTTTACGCTCTCTTGTTTATTAAATTCAGAAAACATGGCAGAAATTACACGCAGAATATTGAAAAGCCCCGGGATAGGATTGTCCCATGAGAAATAACTAATTATAACTCATCAGCAAGCACGGCCCTATTCCACAATCACATGATGAAACTATTTATAGTTCGACAACAAGATCCTTTGCTCCTAGTCCCCAACCAGTTCATAAGAATACGATGCTTACGGCACGGTTCCCTCCTAAAATATTTTTAAAAAACCAATTCAGCAGCCAAAACCCAAAATTTCAGCGGAGTGCCGACCTCGATCAACAATTAGCTGTAACAGGGCATCATACGGCTATATCCCGCCCTGCATCCTAAAATACGGGGTAAGTGCTCAATTTAGGTTTACAAAAACACTGTTCTACAATCGGACCAAGCTGCGAATACTTCGAGCAAATTCAAACAATACCTAGCACGCAAGATTGCCAGCTGGGATATGGATCCAAGAAAAGAACAAATCAACAAAACCCTGGCAAGAAAAGATCTACGAAACCGATTTATGTGCAAAGAACAGGAAAGAGGAAAGGACTTACTCATCTCTTCCAGGGTGGAGAAGTTCCTGCGCCCCGTGGGCTTGCCCTTAAACTTCCCCTTTCCCATGATCAAGACGCACGGATTGAGGACGAGGAGGACGATGAAGGAATAGTTCGCTCGCTCCGGCTCGGCCTCCCAAACCCCACGCCCCTCCCGCCGGCTCGCCTTTTATTCTTTTTATCTTTCCTCGCGCGGATTGCCGAATCTAATCGAACTGCGATTCCTTCACCTGGTTAGAATATTCATTTGCAAATAAAAAAGTGATGGTGACGCGAATCTTGAAGCGCAATGGGCGGGCTTCGTTGGCTGAAGCGGACGATGGGCCGGCCCGAGAATCGGGAATCCACTGAGGACATCATGGGTGCATCTGATTCGTCGGGAATATATGATGCTAGTGGATGGAGAACGAATCCTATTCCCCCCACGCGGCCACGACGGAAAGAAGAGGCCGGAGATTTTTTCCTTCTTTTTTTTTTTTGTTACAATCGGAGGTCATATATACATATGACCCCAAGAATAAAGAAAAAGATACTACTGCCTAATACAATGAGTACCGCATCATCTAGCGGAACAAGAATCCTCATATATTAGGCTAAGAGAGAGCTGAAGAAAGTAAAATCCAAATTAGCAGGTAGGCTGGTGTTGGGGGAAAAATGAACCACCCCACAAGCACAAGCGAAGCACCCAAATCCGACAGCAAGGCCGAGCTCTTCCAAGCCGAGCTCATGAAGGCT
>JAOXJJ010000725.1:8203272-8215333 GCA_025769935.1 Phoenix roebelenii | reverse complement strand
TTGGTCGGGACGAGTCGGCGAATATCCCAGAGGTCGAAGAAGCTTTTGGCGGAATCCAAGATTGGGCTGATTCTAGGTCCTATCTGATTGGCGTTGGTGTTTATTGGGCCGAAATTGAGTGGTCTCGTTCCTCCTCCCGGTGCGCTAGTAGTCCAAGGTTCAAATTTAGCTGGTTAGCAAAGAAAATGTAGGCACGAAAATATAAGATGTAGTGATACACCTGAAGTCACTCGATTTAAACGGCGCAGATTGCTGTACTGTTCCACGGGAAAATAGTTCGCGTGGCTCGGGCCGCGACCAGTCTTCAAGCTTCCCTCCTTTCCCGCGTGCGCTGCGTCCTTCCTCCCTCGATCCCTTCTCCACCAGGGTTCTAGGCGTCGCACCTCTCAGGGCTTAAGGCGTCGCCGAATTCCAGGAGATCGACGGCGATGTGGAGGCTCACGGGACGGTGGCGGCGGAGATTGCGGCCCGCGCTCGGTTTCAGGGACGCGTCCACGGCGGCGATGGTCTGTCGAGCCGTGGTGCTGCCACGGATCGGCGGGCCGGAGGTCCTCGAGATGCGCCCGGCCGTCGGAGTCCCCGATCTCAAGCCGCGGGATGTTCTCGTCCGCGCCCGCGCCGTCTCCATCAATCCTTTAAACTTGAGAGTGAGCTCTCGATTGCATTGGCTCCTCAAATTCTTTCCATTTTTTCCTGAATCATTTTTTTGCTCCATTTTGGAGTCTGTTTTGAATAGAATTTGGTATGTCTCGAGGCATTTAGGCTTAGAAATCATGTCTTACTTTATGCGAGAAGGTACTGAAGAATGTTTTATTGGTTCAGTGATGGAGATGGTAGAGTTGAAAGTATTGAGATGCTATAGGAAATATAAAAGGAGATCTAGTAAAGGTCAACGTGTCAATTTGCAGCGAGGAGTTGAGATGACCATTTTCAGAAATGTATTTAGAGGTGGATTGAAAAAAATAGATAGGGTTTTCGGAAGAGCATGAGTGAACCGGAAGGATGTGGAAGAATTAGTACAAACAACTCGAGGTCAATCACCATGATAGGATATGCGATGAAGTGATTGTTTCCTTGGAAATTTAATGCCAATTTAATGCCAGCACTGGCGATATAGCTGATAAATGGTGATCAGGGTAGATGGACCAACTTGGGCAAGGAAGGTGGTATGGCTAGTGAAAAGTGATTTACATCTAGCATGGACAATTAGAACATAAGGTACTATACCAGTATACAGTATAGATCGATCATCAAGAAAGGTTTGATATCGCTATGTCAAGTAGCTTGAGCATCATTATCTCAGCATGAATAGATGAAATTGGCAGGGCCTGAGCTAAACTACTATGCTTTCAGTAACTCGAGCCTTATGGTGAATTGGATGAAGTAATAAGAGAATGCAAATGATATTTAATATTCCAGTGCTTCTCAAAGTAACTTTATCTCAATTTATAGGCTGAGACAAAGGCTTGTTTGACACATTCAAATAGATGAGACCTTGTATATTTGAAGGTTTAATTTTCATGGAGAATGTGACAATATCATCTGGATTGTTTATAATACCTTAATGAGATTGTTTAAGTGTCCGAGATACTGTAGCATATGAATTGATAGCTGCTGCTCTGGAGAACAGAAAAGACCGAGATCAATCACTTGGAAATACTTTTCTTTAAAAAACTCCCAAAACTAATTTTTATAATCATGTCAGTTCCAAGCTTTCAACAAAAGAGGGGCGGGGGGGATGAGAAATGTCAAAGGATAACTGACCATAATATTAAAGGCATGTGTTTTCATAAACAAGTGGAAAGGTCATGATCAAATTATATTCAACCCCTGCAATAACTGCGGTCTGAAGCAAATAATGGGATATAAAGATATGCGATCAGTCTAAACAAAATAAAGTGACCTATGACATGAAACTCAAAAACCATAACCATGACCATCAAGTCTTTTCTTAATTTTTGAGCAACAGCTTTATGGACCTCAATTGCCAAGCATTCCTATTTTGGGCCTTCATAGTTTGATATGCTATTTTAAGACTGCTTGCTGACCTAATGTGAATCCTCCACCTTTCACTAGGCTTCGAATCTTTCAAACATGCCACTTAAATTTTATATTAAATACCACAGACTACTCTTAAATGTCTACTCATAGCCTAGGTCATCATCAGTCATCACCATTCAATAAATAATACTGATCATTTGTGACTGTATTTTGTGGCATATGCAAGAGAAAATGTAATTGTATCCATGCAATTCATTCACATTTTTAATCTTCAGATGCGATCTGGTTATGGACGATCCATTTTTGAACCACTTCTGCCCCTAATTTTGGGTCGTGATATTAGTGGTGAAGTCGCAGCGGTTGGTTCTTCAGTTTCATCCCTTACCGTTGGGCAGGAAGTTTTCGGTGCACTGCATTCAACAGCCATGAGAGGCACTTATGCTGAGTATGCTATTCTCTCTGAAGATGAACTAACAATGAAACCACCTTCAGTGACACATGTGGTATGTAAACCTTGCTGGTGATTGTCTTTTTTCCCCTGCCTCCTTTAAAGTTCTTGCTATGCTCTGTTGATCTTGAAATGGGTAATCCATGTCATTATATATGTTTTACGAACTTTGACATTTTTAAAAGCTTTAAAAATCATAAACTAGTGCAAGCAGTAATTATTTTATGTAATATTTGTCATAATATTAAACATCTTCTTGTGCATGCAATAGTCTATCTATATCAATTGCAATACCTTTCATACAGGGGTGCTACCATTTTTGTTCAATGTATAGGAATAGGAGCTATTGCTTGTGCAGTTTTTCTTCATCATCCTTGTACATTATCCTGTAAATTGTAGATATATTATATTTTAAAAGATGTTCTAATTAGTCTTATGCACTCAAAATATTGTTTGTTTATGAGATCTTAACAATGCGATGACTTCTGTTTTATCACTTTTTCTCTACTCTGGCATGATTTATGCTGATGCTACTGCTAAAAATTTTATATAAATTTAAGAACCTATGCTTTCTGACAGAATCCACAAGTAACTGCACGGTGGAAAAAATTTGTGACCTCGAATTTGACTTTAAGGAAATCAGATTAGTAATATTGTATAAATACCATTGTTATTTATTCTTAAATCTCAAACATAAAGGACTCAAGTTTTCAATTCTCAAGGTATGGCAGTATGAGTCCCTGGTTGGCATGGCACTGGTACATATTGAATTGTGTACTATATTATTCTAACACTGTGTATTAGATCGGATGGCTCGGGCCAGTTAACACTGTGTTTGGCCTGTTTAATCTTTTATTGTTTGAATGTTAGGTTTATACAAAATTCGGTAAACCTATCAATTTAATGCTTGAATTCTTCTATTCTATGTGTTTTGAAGCTTTTTTCCCCCTATTTGACATGTATTTTATTGTACAATGCATAATTTGACAACTTTTCATAAAAAAATACACTGAACAATGCTATTCATGCGTCAACAATTCAAATATAATTATTTTCATACTTAAGATATTTTTGGTGAAGGCTGTGGCATTCGACCCAAAATCCTATATTTCTTTGATTTTGGTCCTGGATTTATGCCCCATGCCCTAGGGCATGAATCCAGTGTTCATACATTAAGGAATCAACATATAACGTGATCCTTACTCAACAATCACAAATCCCCTTGATTTGGGATTAGTTTATTGCAAAAACTAAAAAATTGACGAGGTGAAGCATTATCTAGCTAGAAACAATGCTTTAAACTCTCCTTGTTAATTTTCTGACAAGCTGAGCTCCAAGGCTGCAAATCTTCAAGTGCAGAAGCCTCATGCTGCTTCTCACTTCCTCTCCCACCTTGAGATGGTAGAGAAATCAAAATAAAAGCCTTTTTGAAGTGTCCTGCTCAGTATTGATCAGCACCATGCAGGTCACACTTGTGACATGTATGGTTGCGGTCCAGTTCCCCAAAATGCACTGCACTAAGGTCCCCCCATACTGGTTCCTAGCTGGTATAATACATACTGGTCATCATGTGGTTGGTACACCCCTAAGTCCTTTCTCCTAATACAACTAAGATTAGATAGTGTGCCACCAAATAACTCAAATTCCTTCTTGCTGCAGCAAATTCGTACTTAAATATGATGTCTGATTTTTATGTCTGTGGAAACATGCATCAAACACAAAGCAGATTTAAGAGTTCTTTCTAGATCAACTTTGTCTTGGTGCACCATTTACATTGTGGGCAGTGAAATAAATAGTGCCTCCTTGTCACATTCTATCAGTTAGCAATACCTAGTGAAGCTAGAACTCGAATTTGATCAGCCACAAATAGGTTTAAGGTAGGCATGACTGGAGGAACAACTGCTTGAATCTGCAATTTTTTTAATATGCCTAATGTATTTTAGGTACTATCTATAATTCTATATTATCCCAGATAAAATCTTATTGACTATTAACAAGGTTCTCTCAAATTTCAGGTTGGTTCTAAGATAGGTATATGATTTCACACTTCTAGCTATTGTTACTCCGTTAAACCTTTTTTTTTTGCTGACAGTTTGTTATTAGTCAGTCAGTTTTCTTGGTTTTAGAAATTCTTTACCTACAATTTGTTTTCTTGAGGAGCTTATTTTGTGGTTGCAGGAGGCAAGTGCCATTCCTTTTGCTGCTTTGACTGCATGGCATGCTTTAAAAAGTACCGCTAGAATCACTAAAGGGTATGCTCGATGACATGAATATGACCTTATAGAGGAAACTTTATGGAATTGGTAGGGTCATGCCCAACGTTTACTTGGATATTGCTGTTCTTAATTTCTGTTGTAGATATTATTTTCACCAGCATGTTCGTGAATATAATGGTTGATTTTATGAGACTACTTTAAAAGCACGCATTAAATACTCGTCGTGGAGGGAGAAAAGTGAATAGCAGCAGCACATTGCCGTAAACTCGAGAATGGGCTTTGCTTATTGGAAGTGACTTATGTAGCTTGAATGTCTAGGATGATAGGTTATTTCTTGACTTGGAGGGACTCAAGCTGTATATGATTATAACCAGTGATAATAACGAGTATCAAGTACGCATTTTGCCTTTGATAGCACAAATGGTGAAGGTTCGTGGAACTTACCCTTATAAATGGGACTAACATGAGAAGTTTTTTTATTATCAGTTTTTATATGAACCTAATGTTTCTTGTTGCTTTCTTTTTATGGGGAAAAAAACCAAAAGATTTGGAGCTCATGAAATAGGTTGGCTCATGAAAAACCTTACGAATTAGTATTATGAAACAGCCTATTTAATTGATTTGTCCCCAGAAATCACATGTGAGTTTTGCGGTAAGAGGCATAAGTGCAATTAATGTCCAAACCAAATTGGAATCACAGACAGATCCGGTCCCAAGTAGAAAAAGAAGCATATAAGAACAGATTGGTTGTGAGGTAGTCAATTACCTATTTAGCTTATTGAAGTTAACCTAGTTGAATAATGCGCAAAAAACTTATTAGATCTAATGTTTATGTTGAACAAACTTTTGCAGTCAAGAGCCCATGATGCCTTTCCAACTGCAGGTTTCTTGGGAAGCTTGGATCAAACAACCACCATAGAGAAGATTATTTTGTTTTCGAACAATTAAAGGAAAAGTCCAGCTGAATCCAGATTGATCATTGTTGCATTCTCCTGTTAATGTGGATATGTGCTTGTTACCGTAACTAAATCTATAAAAAAAAGCCTTACTGACTTCGTCAACATTTCATTAAAATTACCGAAAGAAAACATTGCAAATTTATTTTACTACACATTGCAAGAAATCAGTACAAGAAACTTGACCAGATCTTCAATTCCGTTACCGTTAGGAGCTAGAAGGAACTGTAAATACATTTACATTGTGTGAAGTTTCTTTTGATAGCTTTTCCTTGTTTTCATTCTCTCTCATTTTAGAGCATTCATGAATGTTGCAAGCCGAAAACTGATGATAGTTAAAGAAAGTAACTTTATGAATATATCTAATTTGTACTTGCTCCTTGTAGTTTCTTTTCAACTAGCTGGTGGTGGAGTCATTTATATGATATTTAATGTTGCTTTCTTCTTGAGAACATGATTTTGAATTAAATATTCTGGCAGAACTTTTCCTGCCTGTCTAGCTACTATCTCTGCTTTAACATCTCAAATTGCTCAATTTTCCAAAACCTTCAGGTGCTCTACTAGGTCCTGTACATAAAAATGGCTTGTCATATACAAGCGTCTGGCAGGTTTTCTTTATGATGTTATGTATGCTGATTCAGGACATTTTTTACTTGATTTTTTTGGCAGACAGAGACTGTTAGTTCTTGGTGGAGGAGGAGCAGTTGGATTAGCTGCAATTCAGCCTTCAGTAGCTGCAGGGTGCAGCGTGTCAACTACATGTGGAAGTAAGAGCATTGACCGAGTGCTGGAAGTCGGTGCTGAGCAAGCTGTTGATTATACTGCTGAGGTAGCAAGAACCATTGCTGCCCCTCTAATTAGCTAACATATAAGATGAACATCTAATACTAAAGCAATTCCTCCTTGGAACTCAAAAATTTCTGTGGCCATGTATCTCAATGTGAGTTGGATGTGACCACTATGACTTCACATGTATCTTCCCCTAAATGATTAGATGTGACTAACCAACTTCTTGGAGAACAATTTGACCTTATTAATATAACAGCATCATTTTTAGCTAATTAAAACTGGAAAGCAATGGACAAGGGAAGAGTAGTTCAACTGAATGGTTTGAGATGCATTCGATTCCATTACACAATGTTTCTTGTAACTTGTTCATTTAATTCTAAGGTTTTAGTATATAAAATGGTCTGTACCTATAAGGAGCATCTGCTTTCCCACTCATGCACATCTCATTCAGCATAGATTTACATGGACGTGCAGAACTATGGTTTCACCTACATAACTGAAGTGTCTAATTTTTGATCCTATGCAACTTATGATAAATTAGATGTTTCAGTCTCTTACAGATAAATTAGCTGTTATCGTGTACTTGGGTGAAAAACAAAGCTACTGCTTGACTCTGCCTAGAAGTTTTGTTTTACTATTTCATTATTAATTTCCCCCATAACCTTCCATTTTGTTATGCCCTGTTTTGCTGCACTACCCTTACAACTCAAATCTTTAGCTCTGAACTAGGTTCCTGTAAGGGCCATCTCTTTTTGGATATTGAAGGTTGTAAACAATAACAAAACAATAATTTTAAATGAAGTTCGCTTCCCAAGGATATGCTCAATGATCATTGTAACAATCTAAAACTTTGTTATACACAACAATGGACCAATAGATTGATGTATGTGTTTCCATTAAATTAAAGTGAATTGATGAAATAGAGAATTAGTGGCGTGTCTCCGGAGTGATACGTGTGGTAATTTTTTTTTAAAACCTTGTTTCTTTAAATCTACACATAAAAATATGACCTACATTATCTTTCTCATTTGATCTTTCTTAAGTACTAGGCAGAACAGATGCCAGAGATAGGAGTTCATGGGTTTATAACTCTATTATGCATGTCTGCTCCAATGCTATCTCTTTTAGTTTGTCCAAATTAATATTTTTGTATATGCCTCCTCCTACTTATTTTAGACCTATCATCTTGCATGCCTTCCCCTGCAAGGGTGTTAATATGGTTGGACTGCTCTTGCTTTACATCACGAATCAAAGTTAAGTGGTAACTAGCTTTTTTTTCTCCAATAATTATTTGCGTGAATATGAGAGGAAGAAAAAAAACTCGTGGTACATGTAAATGTATGCCACACCTCTGACAATTTCAGTTCATGGCGAGCCTTTTGATAATTCTAATTGGAAAAGCACAGGTTTTTCTATCATATTCATTATGCATCTAATTTATGCACGTTATAGTAATACCAAAGTCAAGCAAAACAAACCAAGCCCTCCCTCAAACGCAAAAAAAGAGGAACCCTGTACGCCATCCATTAATTTCCAATGAGTTTCTTATTTTTAAACTTTAAGGAGTATGATCCTACATCTGATTGTTTAAGGAAAAAATTAACAGATTTCTAATTCTTATGAATTTGTCTATTGTATTACCTTGGGTCCCCTCTCTGAAAATTTGCTTATTCAACTATGCCAGATATCTTATTCAAGAAGGTACTATAAGCTCCTCTAGCCTGCCAAATCTTAGCATTCTAGAAGTGCTTACAATTTCTTGCTGGAAACAGGGCATATTGAGAATGAAGCTATCTTATTTAAGTTTGAACATTTAGGTGAGCAAATATTTCTTTCTTAAGTAAATATGCTATGCTGTACTGCATCTTACAGGATACTGAATCAGCAATCAAAGAGCAATTTGACGTTGTTCTAGACACAATAGGAATCCCTGAAACTGAAAGAATTGGGATTAATCTTCTGAAGAAAGGCGGACACTATATGACACTGCAGGTAGCTGAACAGGCCCTCTATTTCTTGAATCAGTAGCCTTTTGAAATATTTTTCATGTGACCTTTATTTCGACATGATTTCATTGAATATTTGAGCTTATTTCCATATTGTAGGGAGAAGCAGCATCCTTAGCTGATAGGTATGGGTTGGCTATTGGTCTTCCTGCTGCTACTGCTATTTTACTAAAGAAGCAAATGCAATATCGCTATTCTCATGGAATAGGTATGAAAGCCTTCTTTCTCTTTCTGAATGTGATGTTTTCTTGATAACCTAAGAATGAGCCTTGTAAAGACCAAAGATCTCTTTGGAGCTACAGCTGCAGTGGTATAGGAATAACTTTCTGATACCTTCCCCCACCCCCCAGAAAAAAACTGTGATGTCTGAGGCTTGGTAAATGAGACTGTTCATTACCATATTAGGCAGAATTGATGATGTACTGTTCCTTCAGTCTATTTCACTAGCGTCCATGCTCTCACAGAAGATGCTGTTGTTATCTAATTACTGAATTGTGGGCACTCTACTTATTCCACATCTTTGACTTTGCTAAGAAAATCTTGAGTTAAGGAAAATATGGTAGCTTTTGTGGTTACCTGCCAGCATTTATAAAATATAAAATCGATACAGTCAAAATAAGGTACAATAAGTAATTGCTTTGTCAGTTAGAGGTTAGCATGCCCAAAGACTGAAAATAGTGCTAGAATCTCCTAGAAAATCTGACCATCCCTTCTGTGGGCACTGGGCAGAATACATGTCTCTGCATGAATTTTCATCAGTACTTGAGCTTCACAGTAAATGAGACTAAGAGGATTGTAGAAACATGCATGTCGTGCTAAATTTCTATCTACAACTTGATTTCCTTTCAAGACTAATGTGATTCTTCTTTTTTTCTGAAATTTATATGAATACAACATATACATTTTTCATAATACTGATCCAGCAAAATAGAATGAGCTGAAAAAAAAATCATACATCCCAAGCCTTGGAGTAATGCATTACAACAATGTTTTTTTTAGCTCTTTTGATAATGCATTTGCACCCTTCATGATGCAGCAACATGATGAACATTTCACTTGATTGACATGTGGCGCCATGATGCACACTGTCATCATTTATATGTACTTGACTTGGTGTTTGATTGATTTTGTGGGACTTGTTCATTTTTTTTGGCCTCAATATGCTTGAGATACTTTCTAAAATGGGTATTAATATATGTCATTTGTACATGTTGTTTGACTATTTAGAAAATGTTTCTATTGACATTATAATTTTTCAATCCATGCTGAGTCCAAAGTCTAACATCTTTTAATTTTCTCACTCTAGTTACACCATTTTCATGAGAATGCATCTCCATCCAAGGGAGGAAAGTATAGTATAATTCAACTCAATAGCCATATGTTACCATGAGGTTTGCGATACATAAGCCACTAAGTTCTTTGGTACTGACCTGTACCAGCTAGTATGGGTTGTACCATACCAACCTGGGACCTTGCCTGTGATATGGTTGCTTAATACAGCACTATACCTACACATGATACTGTTGTTCTGCCAACTTTGTTAGTGTACCATGTGTTGGTAAGGGGGTGTACTATAACAACTAGGTCCATGCTGTAAGATGTCGGTAATGGGGTCGATACTGAGACTGAAAATCTCGTAAGCTGCTTTCATGCACATGTGGATCTTTGGCTTTGTTCCATCGTTGACACGGTAGGATTGGTTATTTTGTGGTTCAGTTTTGGCTTTGTTTGGCTTACGTAGTTGGCCTTTTATCACTTTTTGCATTGTGTTCTGACTGTAGTCTGATCCACACTTGCGACTTAGGTTTTACAAGAACTGTATACCATATAATTGTCTAGCAGTTTCACCATCTCCAGTTGTGTTTCAGACTCACGACCCCAAAAATTTGCATATCTTTTTTCTTCTATGCATTATGATTTGCTCATCACACCCATAGTACTTTTGCTGTCCATAATTTTGTCATATTTCGATTTACCAATGGTTCAGAAGAGTCTCTTGTTCCTCCAACAGCATAATTGCCACCTCATAGAGACCTGAATATCATTAGTCAGGTCTACAGAAAAACAGAAACATCTTATGCAGATGTTAGACAACTGCTAGTATTGTCTAATGGTTGTGGCTTCGAAAATTAATATGATTTTCAAAAATGAACACACCTTTTTTTTTAAAAAAAGGAGGATATTTCTTTTGCAGATCCAGAGATTGGTTCTGATGTTCTACGTTTTAGTGAGTGCCGTCTTGGTTCTCATTGTAATCTATCATTTTGCTAAAACTGCTTGGTCGGACGACGAAAAGTAGCAACCAATTATCCATATGCCTGCTTCTCTTTATCAGTGAATTTGAGTTCATTGTTCATAAGCTGTAAAATAACTTCATCATGGAATTCTGATTCTGTAATTAAAAGGGATGAAGGATGTGCTAACCTTAACTTTTTCTTTTCCTGGAATGGCAGCGATTTAAAACTTACTGCAGTGATGGCAAACATCAGCCTATTCTTGTATTTCTTATCATCCAGGAGGGTTTGCTCTATGAGCGTTATAGTTCTGTGACAACTTGCTATATATATGTAGAATATAGTGCTTTCTTTCTTGCTAATCTTGCTCATTGTACTGGTTGCGAGTGGAACTTTCCTATAGGATATCTACTAGGAGCTGATGTATCAAGCTTGGCAAGCAGGCATTTGTGTGTTTAGTTTAATCTCATTCTTAGTTTATTATGTTTTTTGAAGAATGTATCTTGTCTTCTTTCCTGAGGAGACTTAACGACAGAATTGTTCATCTAGTTGAGTTTGTCTTCTCATTTATTATTCCTGGTCTATACATGCGGAGATTGTTATTTTTATACCCAGAGATTTTTCATAATTGCATCTCATTAATAAAGCCTCCGACCTCAATTGCTTATGCTGCATCTTTTTTTTCTGTTTTTGAGTCTGCCATCTCCGCTTTCATTAAAGCATTCGAGGTCCATTTTATCTTCCCATATATGCCTTATGTAGTCTTTTTTTTTTTTCCTCTGGTACATGCTTTGATTTCCAATTTAAGAAATAATCTTCTTGATGCTTGGTTGTTTGAAGGTGATTCACCATCATCATTAATATAATAACTCCAGTCTATTATTTGGTGCTAGAGTATTGGTGGACATACATGAGGGCTGATGCTGAAGGTCTAGATGAGATCGGCAGACTATCAGAAGCTGGAAAGCTGAAGATACCAGTGGAGAAAACATTTCCAATCACCCAAGTTAGAGAAGCTCATGAGGTAAAAGATAAAAGGCTTGTTCCTGGTAAGGTGGTTCTGGAAGTTGACTGAAATCCAGGAACACTTATATTTGGAGTAAATGCAGAAAAATGGATTTGTAGATATAAATAATTTCCCAGCTTTCTCCCCTTACCACGACAGCAACCTTCCTATGGCTTTTCTCCCTTAAAATCTCAAACAACTATAATCTCTCCTTCCCTAATGGAATCTGAGAATCCAAGGTGTTCAAAAAATAGAACAATCCCAACAGGTCAGCTATCAATAAAGAATATCAATTCATTTGAAGCACAATCAATTGTTAATTCAGAACTTACGTCCTTGTTCTCTGCATTACTTTGATTGTACATAGAAAGGACTGAAGTGTCCATTCGTTTCATTTTTTTTGTT
>JAOXJJ010000725.1:8168863-8186814 GCA_025769935.1 Phoenix roebelenii | reverse complement strand
GCATGCGGGCGGCGGGCGCAAGCCGCTGTCGGGTGGGCGCGCGCAGGCGGGTGCACGGGCGCGGGCTGGTGCGGGCTGTGGTGAGGTTCGCTGGGCAGAACCTCGCCCGGGGTGCTGGGCGCGGGCGTGCAGGCTGGAGGGCGCGCGACACTGTAGCTGGCGAGGTCCTTTGGCCTGAACCTCACCATGCCTGTCTAGTCGCCTAGCACTATAGTTGGCGAGGTTCTGCGCCCAGAACCTCATCTGGCACACTGTAGCTAGTGAGGTTCTTTGGCCTGAACCTCGCCCGCAACATGGGTCGCAGTACGATGTGGCTGCGGCAAGTCTCGGGGCTACCTGTAGCGGGCTCGGCCGAGGCTTGGACATGCGCGCGACATGCTCGACCGAGGCTTCGATATGTGCACGACATGCTCGGCCGAGGTTGGGTGTGCTAGGCCGAGGCTTGGCATGCACGACACAGGCCGACCATGGGTGTGCTTGGCCGAATGAAGGCTTTGGCCAAGGCTCTCCAAGCAAAGAAGTTGGCCTTGGCTTGATCCTCCATTAGCCTGTTTATGGTTCAATGTCTTCCTTGGTTGGCAGCGCTTGCAGGGGTCCTCAACACAAACAAAGCAACTGCCATGCGTACTGTGCAAAAGTGCTAGTGCGCCCGACTAGCCGCCGTGCAAAAGTGCTTGCGCGAGGCAACGACCGAGCGCGCAACTCCCAAGCTTCTGCGCGCCCGACCAACTGTGCACGCCCTTGCGTGCGTTCTTGCCCAAACGCACAAACTACAAGCTTGGACCTGGCCATCCAGTCGCTCGCACCCGGGCGTGCGCCCATCCAGCTGCGCACGCTCTTGTCCGACACTAGCGGGCAATTCATTCCCTACTACCCCAACAAGGCATCCGACCAAATCTCACCCTGAAGGTTCCAAAGTACTGAAGGGCATTGCAAATGGGTATGACCCGAGCCAGACTACTCCATAGCCTTGGCCGTGCACAGGCGCCTATGGCCGTGTCCTTGCACGGGCGCACCGCAACAGCAGCCTCCTACTAATCCAGCAGGGCATCCGCCCAAAGCCCACCCCGAGGGTTTCAAAGTTTGAGGAGCATTGCAAATGAGTTTGGCTGAGCCATCGCCTTGGCCGTACGCGGGCGCTCGTGGCCGTGGCCATGCACGGGCGTGCCGCAGTAGCGGCCCCCTACTATACTAGCAGGGCATCTGCCTAAATCCCATCCCAAGGGTCCAAAAGTCTGAGGAGCATTGCAAATAGATTTGGCCAAGCCGTAGCCTTGATTGAGTCATGGCCTTGGCCATGTACGGGCGCCCGTGGCCATGGCCATGCGTTGGCGTGCCGCAACAGCGGCCTCCTACTATACTGGCAGGGCATCCACCCAAATCCCACCCCAAGGGTCCAAAACTTCGAGGAGCATTGCAACGAACCTCGCTTGGGTGCGCGCCCAGCTTTTCAAAATGTACGGCTTGGTCAGCCGGATTCAACGAGCCAACGACAACCAACCACAGCCAATCCACCAACTACAGCCAACCGCAGCCAAGGGACAATTGCCTTCCAGCAACCGCATCTAACCTTGCAGTCTATAAATACCCTTGAAGGGCAGAAGCGTGGGATCCATCCAGATTATCAAGAAACCTGTGAAGAGTCCACTTGTGTAATTCGGCCTTAGGGCTTGGGTTAGGGAGAGCCATATCAAGTTCTCACTAGATTAGGCTAGCCAGAGGAATGTCTACCTCTGCTAGATTGGGCTATTAGGGATTCCTTCCAAGTCCTTAGTAGTTTGGGTTAGTACGGGAACCTTATATACCCTACTAGATTTATTTGTTGTATTTGTACTTTGTCTTCCTCATTCTAGTTCAAATGAATAGCCACTGTGCAATCAATTTCTAACCATCCGAGTTGTTTTCCAATTAACTTAGGCTACCAATTCCAATTCCTACAGGCAAAACCTTGGCGCTTACCTTTCTATCGGTCCACGGCAGCATTGCAACCCAACTAGAAGCCAAGCAGCAAAGGAAGGCATAGTGTGGGGCTTGGGGACCGAGAGCGCCCCTCCATCAATGATCTTAGATTCAACGTGTTCTTCAAGTTAACTCGCCACAAGACTCCAAAACTACAGCCCTGGATGCGGTCCAGACCATGCACATGAAGGCATAAATGAGTCAAGAATGACTTTGAGATAAGAATGATGAGTGAAGAAGAACTTAATGGGAAGGGAGTCGAGGATGAATGAATTACAAAAATAAAGAGAATAACCAAAACCTTAAGCTCCATGGAAAGGGATCAACAATGCGTATGAAACCTTTAACACTTTCTTACGACTACTTCTAAAAGTTTGTTGGAAATTTGGGTCACTCAAAGAACCAATTAGCGCAATCAAGGCAACAAGCAATCCTTATTCTTTAGGAATAATTAATTTCTTTTCCAAGATAATTTATCTTATTTCTAAGAGAGGGATTAGCTGTTGCCCAACTGTCTCAATCCTACTTTCATCAAATGTTTAAAACTAAATCACCAAAAAAATCTTATGGGTTTGATAAAAAAATTCAGCATCTAAATAGGCTTTAAGATGATCTATATTTTGTTCATGCTGGGGGTATATATGTTTCAAAATTTGTATCTATCAACAATTATTTAAGCTAACCAAAATATCACCCCGAACCTCCTTTTCTCACTACCCCTTCCCCTCTCCCTACATGCCTGCGAATGCTAAGAAATCTCACAGAGGTTTGGCGGACTCTTACTTCCCATTCCTAAGAAATCAACTTTTTTCCAGAATTAGAATGTATAGATCATACTTCCATGAGAATACAAAATGATTGAAGTAATCGCACAAATCACCAAACCAAATGGGCACCAACTATTTACACTCCCAAAATCCATAGAGCAACCTTTCCAGTTTACGATTTACATTAGACAAAAGATAATCATATGTGTACTTGTATCCCACGAGAAAAGTTATCGGGATAGTTTCTCATCATTTATCTAGCACTTTCACATGAGACAAAAGGTATGTTTGGTTGGGGAGAGTCGGACTTTAAAAAAAAAAGGGATTAAGTGACTCCTATTCCAGCAGTTTGGTTGGAGGGAGTCCCAATCCCATTCCAATTCTAGAGGAGATGGGAATATCTCAATTCCCCAAAACCCAATCCCTCCTCTTCCATAGTTTTCAATTCCAATTCTGATTCCGTTTATGAACCAAACGTATTAGGAGACAGGGTCATATTCCGATTCCCATTCCAATCCATTCCAATTCCGACTCTAGTCATGAATCAAACGCCCCCAAAATGGAATGAATCTCAAAACTGAAAATTTACAAAGTTTCTCATCATTTGTCTACCACTTTCACACGAGACAAAATGGAATAGAGGTTTGAAACTAAAAAAAACCCTTGATTTCTGAAATATACTTTAATCTCTTGCACATCTTCACTTAACAGCTACACTCACATGTCCTATTCTTGGGCGTTCTCCCCCAATCCCTAAAATCACAAAAAATAAAGTTGTGATACCCAGCTCTTAAACTTGCATCAAATCATTCAACTCCAAAATCCACGTACAATTAATTATCAAGCCACCTAAAAACCTTATATCTGGTATATTCCAATTTTCATATGATGATAGAAGAATTGCTCAACAATCTATTATAATATGCCACTAGAAGAGCACCACAATTTAATTTTCAAGATCTGTAGTTAAATCAAAGCTACCATGACGAGTAGATATTGTCCAACATGCCCCAAATGCCCAAAACTCTCCTTTAAACCTGATCCACCAATTAAATTATCATCATCCCACACAAACAACTAATTCTTAAAGGATATGCATTATCTATCGATCTCTACCAAACAAACAGTGCCGGCGATTTCTAGTCCTTCAAGCTATCTCTGCTATCAAATAGGTGAACTGTTAAATCCTATATTATTATATGATAGGTATACCACCATCAAGCTAGATCCTTTGACTAAATCTAACCCTACTAGACTCCTTTCAGTGGTATAAATAATTCTGCTTCCTTATGAGGGGGAAAAGGAGGACAATTTTAAGACAGTTAAAGCTCCATAAGAAAAAGGAGAATCTTTATAACCCACTACTTCCCAAATTCTAACTACATAAATTCTATATTCTAACCTTCTTAGAGAAGAGCCAGATGCTTTCCTGCCCTTTGTCAGATGTCTAATAAACAAGGAATGGATGCATGGACTAAAACTAATGGAAGATGATGAGGAAGCACTCCTAGAGATCATTTTTAGCATCTGATATCTAACATCTGACTTCTTTTTCTAACTTCATTTTTTCAACATCTTTAATGGAAACATATCTCTCATGCACCAGGTTTAGCCAATAAGAACTTATTTTTTTTCATCTTAGAGATCACAAGAATTTGGGAATATGTCTAGTGCCTCAGAACTTTGAAATAACAAATAAGGATACATTCTCTGGTAAGTTTTCAGACTTGGAAATAGTTACTACAGGACTATTCTCCAAAATCCCTTACTGTCAAGTGGGAGCTAGAATACTACTCCACATACCCCCATCATTGCTATACCCCTAACATTCCTTTCTTACTCTTTTCCTAAGCTGTATAAACTCTAATGATATAATATCATGAGCAATCTCAGTGTGCCTACTGAGCATGGGCTTCATTCTCATCATTTGACAGAAGAGCCTGTCTTACTGCGCTATCATGATTTCTTATTATCAGCAAAATCATTACTTCGAAGCTCAGCAGAAGTTCCATTTGATCGAGAGGAGTTGGGGGGGCAAAATCATTAAGCTTTCCATAGAATCAAAATCCAAGAATAGTTCACAAATATATGACTAGTTACCAGGCAAAGTCATCAAAATTATTATTCGAAAAGAAAAGAAAAGAAAAGAAACAACAGAACTGTATATTATTTGTGTTTGATAATTCCATCCTTTTCCTCACATCAAAAGAAATCATGGTATAATTAAAATATATAAAAAAAGAGCAGAGACTTCACCGTGGCATATAATCGAATACCTGGTGAACTGCGTCAACCCAATCTCACTTCCTCTTCCTGAGGAGATACACATCGGTCTCCTCATAGGCATAATCCGGGTGAAGATCCTCGTGGGGGACCTTCTCTATAACCGGAAACACCTGCCGACATCGCTCCCAGAACACTTGGTGGGCTTCGGGAGACCGGAGCTGGTATCCCAGAAAGACCACGCCGTCGGGCGCGAGGAGGGCGTCCATGGCAGTGACGAGGTGGGCTGCGGAGTCCTCCATGTAGACGACGTCGGCGGCGACGACGAGATCGAACGGGGGCTTAAGGGATTCGATCTGGGCGGCGTTGTTCCAGTAGAGCTGCGCGACCTTGGGGGTTTTGGGGAGGGCGGGGCGGTTGCGCTTGAGGTTGCGGCGGAGGGCGGGGAGGACGGGGGCGATGTCGGTGAGGACGACATCGAGGCCGAGGGCAACGAGGCCGAGGCCGGCCGGCCCGCACCCGGAGCCGAGCTCAACGGCGCGCTTTCCGGCGAAGTGGAGGAGATGCGCGTAGGGGTTGGGGGCGGAGTCGGTGGTGGAAGAGGGGAGACGGGGGAGCCAGCGGTCGACGAATTTAACGAGGACGAGAGAGCAGGGCCAGACGGAGGTGCCGACGTGGATGGATCCGTTGTCCTGCTCGAAGGAGAGGGCGCCGCCGCCCACGGCGAGCTCGATCACCGGCGAGTCGGTAAACTTCATCGTTTATTCGTCGCCGGCCACACCGGAGGTCCTACCTCGATCCTTAGTTGTTCTTTATCTTAGCTCTCGCCTGCGTTGCACGTGCGCTTATAAATGGGTCTTAGATGCCGCAGAGGGCAGCCCACTAGCCCATCCCTTATATCAACTGGGCTGACCAAACCGGCCATTTGATCTATAATTTTAACTCATGTCATCAAATTGGTTATGGTTTGATGTTCTGGTATATTCATCTTGATAATTAGCAATGCCCAAATTAATATTTATAGAAAGGGAAGAAACAACACTGTGCTTGTGTATAACTTTAATGACAACATAGCAAATTTAAGCATTATTCTACAATGTTGATATCATTTTTACAAAAAAAGAAAAAGTTTAGGCACAGCAATCGGCGGGGGGACGGAGATCCTAAGCTCAGTGACATTTATGGGATAGTGAGAGATTGTGGTTCCTTTCAGGCCATGTATGCATACTAGGAGGTGAATATTGCTGTGGACTGGATCATCTTTTTTACTGCTCAATACTCTGGAGAGCCCTTTTGGACATGTTTTAATGCTGCCTCTCCACCCCTACATCACATCCTCACTTTAGACACTTTTGGCTATACTCATGCTAGAGCTGTGTGAGTAGCCGTTGTATCAAAAAAAAAAAAAAAACTTTGATAATATCTAGTACATGTGGGTAGTAGTTATCAATTGCACAATCATGTTGTATGCTGATCAGTGTGAGTTTAGAACCCTGACAACAGATTTAGCTTTCTAATAATGCTTATGCATGCTAACTACATTGCTAGCGCAGAGTTTCAGAAAACTGCACAAATGTCATTTTAGTACATGTTGAAGCAGAAAAGTTTTCCCCAATAGTTGAGGACTTCAAAACTATAATATTCAGATCCTTCTGGGGGTAAATTAGTATGAGTAAAGAAATTTATACTTGTGATGTATTTGCATGAAGATTAAAAAGAAAGAATCTAAGATGCAGTTCTACGCCACCAATGCGGACAGACACATTTTGGATCCGATGCAAACTTTCCCTTTTTCCTTTTGCTAATTTCATTACGGAGATTAGATTGATCCGCAGTGTGGTTAAAGAGATAGTCTTAAAGCCCAATGTATGTGCCATACTTGGCTCGAAAATAAAAGCTTTAGACAGTCGACAAAGTTATAAAACATGCATCCTTCCATGAAAATACCTACAATTACCTTTATGATGGACACTCCATATAACACTGAGCTTATGTAAGCCTAGCAAATTAAGCATAGAACCGAAGGGTATGGTTTTATTGAAACAAAAGCAGCAGCTTTTTAATTGCCACTTTAAAATGCTAAACTTCAATTTGAACAGATAACAAGATTACCATGAAACAAAGCTAAAAAGGAGGGTACTTCACTTTGCTTCCCTCTAGCACCACCCTTTCTTCTCTTCTCCAAAAACAAAAGGAGCATCCTAAAGGAGTGCCTTTCGGGGTTCATAAGAATACGCAAGGATCTCTTGCCAGTGCTGAGGATCAAACTTAGTGCTGAATAAAACTGGGCTCTCCAAGCACGTCTTCTCAACTCCTTCAAGCACTCATGCCACTTTTTCTTCCCTGCAAAGTTTGCTCACAATATAATCTCTTCACTTCCCCACTTCCAATGGATAAGTACGTGAGTTGTTGTAAACACTGATAGGCTCAAATCCATCCATGAATCGACGATGGGCAGATGGTTTGGACCCCAACGCCCAAGAAATCCCTAGTAGCTCCTCCTCCTCGACCATCTTTTTGAGCCATCTGATGCCTTGTGGAGTACATATCACTGTATGGATTGGCAGTGTTCTCTAGACTACTTGCCATGTTAGCTGCTACGCTCGGATGGCTTGGATCGAGCAATCCATCGTATTCTCTACCATCTTGGACTTGAGTGCTGCGGCACTTCATCTCTACGCCGCCAAAAAATGATGGAGTAGAGGAAGTCACGCCAATTTGAGCAGCTTCTTGCAGCAATGCAGTTGCGGACATGGCTGATGCAGGCATGGAATGCTGATGATGCCGAGTGCTATACCAGGAAGGAACGCTCGTAAGGTCTGCTTCCTTCAAACTAGTGGGTAGCGAGGTGCTTGTTAGCTCTCCAGAGCTTGAGCAGGCCAGATTGTTACTATGTATCCAACTTAATTGGCAGTCGAGTTGCTGGTAACTCGAGCATGAAACGAAGGGATCACTGTGCAGGGTTTCAATGCTCACTGGTCCAATTTGATGCATACTGGAGAGACTACTATCAGTGCTCAAGGTCTCGCCATGGTGCATCCAGAGAGGAAGTCCAGGCATAGCATGATCGCCCGCTTGACCTTCGGCGGCCGTCGCAGGATTAAATACAGCAGGGAAATGCTGCACCATGTTGGATCTCATTAAACGCCCAGTGAATTCATAATTGGCATTGGTGCTCGATGTCAAGCTACTGATGTTTGATGCTGCAGAAACTCGCGCGGTCTCTTCAGCCAAGGCATCACAGAAGGCCCAGTGGGTTATGAAGCTGTCCCTCCTGTTTTTAGTGAATTAATCACAAACACTTCATTAGAATGTAACAAATAGGAGGACAAAGAGGAGGAGATATATATATAGACGATGGATATCAATTATCGCAATAACATTGCTACAAATGTTATATATATATAGACGATGGATATCAATTATCGCAATAACATTGCTACAAATGTTAATTACTTCATGGATCAAAAGATTCTGTCCTATCCTTCCCTTGCAAAGCTAAAAGACTGATGAAAGAGAGATATAGAAGGAGATGTTGATGGATTTAATTTATCAGAAGTTAGCCTATAACAAGTTACTGTCAGCATACACTATCACATCCAATGGTTTAAGAGAGAAATTAATTTTAATGATCAGTTAATCCTTACGCTTTTGCCTCTTGGGTAATTATGACAAGTTAGCTACCAAAAGCATGCATCACCACATATATATATACCTTCCTTCAGTGGTTTCCTAGTTTGATGACCATCCTTGCAATTAATTAATCTTGAGAGCAAGGTGCAATTGAGTTGATTAACAAACCTAGAGAAGATGGTGCCACAGTCGCAGCGGTACTCCCTCGTGCCGCAAGCCTTGGAGTGGGCCTTCCAGTCGGACTGCACCGCATACCGCTTCGAGCACTTCTCGCACTTCCACTTCTTCTCGCCGTGCTTGCGGCAGAAGTGCTTCTTTATGCCAGTGAGGTCGCCGAGTGCCCTTGACGGATGGTGGTGGATGCAGGTCTTCTCTGGGCACACGTACACCCTCTTCCTTAGCTCTTTGCTGCTTCTCTGCCTCAGCTTCCATGGAAGGTTGTGGCCCCGGCGGTGGAGCTGGAGATTTTGATCTCTCTGGAAGCCTTTGCCACATATCTCACACACGAACCGGTTTGTGGCCAAGAGGCTCTTTGGAGACAAGGCAATGACTTCTGCTTCAGGATCTGGCCAGGAACACGAAAAGCCACGGATAAGAGCTGCAGATAGAAGAGAGGGGAAGCTGTGAAGGAAACTATGAGAATTGAGGAACAGTTTCATTGCCTGGATTTCCTGGTTGGTTTCTCTTCTTCTTGATGATCGAAGGGTTGGATTCCTGAGTTGGGTTTTGTGGAAAGGACCTTGAGATTGCTTCTCCTGCCATTTTTCTCTCTTTCCTCCTTCCTTCACAATAGAAAGTTAGAAACACACCACCTTTTCTAGGTAAGGCTATCAACCCACTAGGAAATCTATGATGATATTCTATCATTTAAAATCACGGGTGAAGTTTACCCCCACATGCATGAAATAATTAGTGAAAAGTACATGGATTGATGTAGATAATTAATTACTGGACCCATAAATTAATGGCTTAAGCTTTTAAGTTGGACGGATTCCAACTTATATGTCAAGATCTTCTTCGGGTTTGCTTTAAACTCCACGTTTCTTTCCCAGCATTCATAATCCAAGAAAAGAAAAGAAACAGGATGAATACAATAGCATTAGTTGTAAGGAGAGGCAGGTGAAAAGTGCAGGCCAACTGAAAATTTCAGTTTTATTAGCTAGAAGGAAATTAAGAAAAAAAATTTAGCTCTCTCTCTCTCTCTCTCTCTCTCTCTAACTCTATCTCTATTATCTTTCTTTCTCCACGGGGGTCTCAAGGAAAGGCTTCTGGGATGAATAGAATAATTGTACTAGTTGCAAGGAAAGGTGGTGAAAAGTGAAGGCCGGCTGAAGATCTTAGTTTTATTAGCTAGAGGGAAAGGGATGGAAACAAAGGTGCATGATGACACATATGATGAGGTCGAGAGCAAAAGCGTGCCTTGGTGCCTTTCCCATTTGGAATGATGATCCCATAATTTGTTTTGTTGGCCTTTTGTGCAACCTTGATTTGTTGATCCAACCCAAGCTTCAAAATTCAGAGAGTTGTTTCATATGCTAAGTTGCCAACAAAAGTCCTCTCAAAGACTGCTGTGGGAAATGGGAGTAAGATGTAGGGAATATTTTGAGCCTAAGGCCATCCAAAAAATTCAAAAAAAATGGCATTCCGTAAGGAGCAATGCCCCCTGTGAGCCAATGACAACCAATTAGAGTGGAAAATGTTGGTTTCCATCGAGAATGGTGTTATAACCAGTGCCTCACTTCATCTTTTCATGACATTTTTTTCCTCTCTTTTTGAAACTCGTCCAATCTACCATTCCCCATATATTTGCTTTGAAGGAACCTATAGATTTATTGATATCATCATTTCCTGACATCACCGTCACTTCCCCACCAAAAAAAAATGAAAAGAGAACCACGCTTATGTTTTATCTCCCTTGCATTATCTTTTACTATCTGACTCTTTGAGCTGTACTCATGCCTACTATGCGTAAGTTGCTAATGTACCAATATATATATATATATTTCAAACTCATAGAAATGGTATTCTTCTTCGAGCTAATTAACAAATCATCACTAAGAGAAATGTCTTCCTCTGAAAACATTAAAAACATGTGAGTTGGTATTCATTTATTAGAGTGCTGATTAGCTAGATGAGTTCTCTGCATCTCACCAGGATAAGGATTCCCAAAAGCATATCGTTTTTCATGGGAGGCTGCTTGTTGTTGATTGTTTGCATAATTCAAAGTGGTACATACCATAATAAAATTCACATGGGTCTCACTTATGACTCAACCAAACCTATGATATAAATAAGACTTCTTCCTCAAATGTTCAATGCCCTAAGTTTCTTTAGCATTAAAAACTATAAAAATGATTTGCATGCCTCATCGGATTTCATGACTATTAACATTTTGTCTATCGACTTATTACTGCAACGCTATCAGAGAAATTATACTCTACACCTCATGCACCAATGTGGCTGTGGATCATGCCAATCAATTTGCCTTTTTTCTGCAGGCCAATCATCGAGATGAGCATTTGATGAATAGAGCCCACAGAAAGAAGAGATGATTGGTGAGATACATGGCCACACAGTGTGTGCGGTATAGGATGTAATTCGCTTGGTTGTTGGATGAATAAATGCATTTCCAGCATCCGACTGCGGCGGCTATCACTTAATCATGGCCCACATGGCTAAAACCTTTACCAACACTTAGAGATTAGGTGCAGTGATATGTTTTAAAATGACATGAGAATCCTTGAAAACCTCTCATTAACTCAAAACCCAATATTGGGAGACCCAAGGCATGGGACTAAGGGACAAATGGCAAAAAAAATTAGTTTAAGTCCAGAGAGGAGATCTACGAATCCATCAATCTCCTAACTTCTGCTTTTTTTCCCCCTCCTAGTGGCATTAATTAGTTTTCAATTAAGCCACACCTATGCTCCTTGCGGCAAATGGAGACTTATTAAGCTATATAGCTTGGCCACCCAAGTCTCTCTGTAAATAAAATATTCCCAAGAGCATACCAGCCTTGTAAGAATACGGTGAGAGCCTAAGTACGTTGGCTATGGAGGCTATTCCCAAGTCCTAAAGAACTTTTCTTAGCTCTAATTTCTTGGTTACGAAATCGTTATGAATGCTGAAGTACATTGATTTGAAACTTCTTTTATACATTTCAATGCATACCAAAAAATTCATGCAAAACAAACTTTACCTGGTTGGCATCGAGAGATCTATAAAAGAGATCTAGAGCTGAGTATTAGTGTATATTGAGACAATGCTAGTTCTCATATAATCATGGGCTATTTATATCCGAACTTAAGTTTTAGAGTTGGAATTTAACATGGTATCCACTCTCTACTTACTATACATTGAGATTTAATCCGTTCCTTTGGCTCAATATAGTAACAGAAGTATCTTATATATTTTTTTATTTTATTTTTCATTAATTATTCATTATGAAAATAGTTGTCAATTTAATTGAAGGTGTGAATTTCTTAATTTATGTGTTTAAAAAAATTAATTTACTAGAATATTCTAAAAAAATAAACATAGTGTCACTCGATAAAACGTACACTCCCTCCCCATCCTGCCCTCTCTCTCAAAAAAAAAAAAAAAGTGAGGATAAACTACTAAATCAAAAGTTCAATGGATGCCACAAAGGAGTAAAGCTAGCTTAAGTTTTGAAAAATCTCTATATTTATTGTGAACCCAATATATGTTAGATCTGGTTGCGTGTATTAGCTCTTGCAGCTGATGCTGCGGAGATGAGGAGTTGCAACCCATGCCATCCAAAAGCTTAAGTTGTTGAATTTGGAACCCAGGTAGTATATCAACCATTTTACTTTTCTTTTACTATCTAATGTGAAAAAATATTTTCACACTTGGATTCCCAATTGTTGATATCTAAATATTTTGGATGATTATATGTTGGGTTTTGCTACTTTTGCTTTTATATATTTTTCTATAGAAACAATGGGATGATCCTAGCTGTTCCAGGCACACCGGAATCTAAAGTGGCAACCGGTTTGGATGTTCCTTTTTATATGTTATTTATTTATTTTGATGAAGAGAAAGGCAAAGCCATCCAATTTTTATTAGAAAAATAGAGTTTACAGGAATTATTTATAAAGAATTTGCAAGAAAAATAAATAAATAAAAATAAAGAAGTAATAAATTATTTTTTGCAAAAAAGTAGTAGTATATAAGTAGAACTATTAAACTATTCAACAAGCTGAACAATCTCATAAGTAATTTGAAGGATGTCTGCATCTTCAACGTGCAACTATATAAGCTTTGCATTCTGATCTTAGTCAGCTTTTTTCTAAAAAGATAAATCAACGTCTCTCAACATACGGCACTAATGCTGTGAGGTTATTCCCAAGTTTGAGATCTTTTTTATATGTAACTCTTAGACTCTATAATCTCTTTGAAAGTTTTAATAAGTAATAAATAAACAAGCAAACAAATAAAAAAAAAAAAAAGGAGTTCGGGACCTGATGGTTACCAAGTACTTTTCCTCTCCAAACTTTCTCTCTCTCTCTCTCTCCTTTTCTTTTGAGAAATCGGTTTGGATGTTCCTTTTCATATGCAACTCTTGGACTCTGTTATCTCTTCTAAAGTTTTAATATGTAACAAATAAATATAGGAGTTAGAGACCTAATGGTTACCACATACTTTTCCTCTCAACTTTCTCTCTCTCTCTCTCTCTCTCTCTCTCTCTCTCTCTCTCTCTCTCTTTTCTTTTGCGAAATCTTTTCCTTTCCAACTCTGTTTGTGGATTTACTTTGCTTTGGGAGCCCTTTAATTACACGTGTGTGTTTTTTGGATCGTAGCTATTCAACTTTGTTAGCCCCTAGAATATTCTCTCCTCCCCCAAGGCCCCAAGCTCCAATACCCACATCTTTTCCGACACCAGATTCCTTTCAAACTCCCAGAGTTACTGCTCATCATGCAAGGTCCAATGTTCCCGAATCTTTGTCTCAAGGGAGTCAGAGAGTGGACAAGACTCAAAACATGAGGGCTTGGGAAAAAGAGAACCTTTGTCACCAGTAGTATGTTTCTTTTGACTTGTTTTGGGTTGGGAGGTGAGGCAGATGTTGGCTATTTTAACTGTTTAACTTTGGGCAGAGAACCGAGAGGAGAGGAGCCCCAAAAGATTTCTTTAATCTTTTTAAAAAACAGACGGACATAGCTGTAGATTGGATCATCTTCTTTGCTGCCCACTATTCTGAAATTTTTTTCTAGACCCGCCTTGTATCTATTCTCCTATCTCTGGATTACATCCTTTCTTTTGACTCCATTAACAGTGCTCATGCGAGATTTGTATGAGCAACCAATGTATCAAATTTTTTTTTTTTTTTTGAAAAGCCACTTTTCTAATGAAACCCCTTATTCTCTTTGTTGCTCCTTTAGTGGGGTTGAGCATGTGGCTAAGAGTCCAAGACCCAACTGAAGAAAAAAAAGGCATGGGTTCCATGCTATTCAGATTGTAGATGTTACTTTGATTTTTTGTATGTAAAAGAGTCAATAATGTTAGTCTTTAATTTAGTGGATATGTCTCACCCATTATTCATTGAAGTCAGCTCAGTTCAAAGTGAGTACCATAAGCATCATGATGGTGCAACAATGCAGATCTAATGTTCATAATTTGTCAAAAAAGCTCGAGAAAAGATCAAGCAAAAGAGCTAGTTTAATTGTCTTGCATCGATTTGGTCCGCTGGATTTTCTTTAAATGATCACCATTGCAGGTCATTTGTGGATTAAGACTACCCTTAAATCCTTTCATTAAACTGTATAAGTAAAAGCTTACGAAAAACTACATGAGTAAAAGCAGCTCAATTTTCAAATTTTTAACTCCTGAAAATAACCCTAATCAGATTGCTCCCTTACAGATTTAAAATATTCTATTATAACTCTCATTATAATTCTTTCTTAAAAAATCTGAAGATACACTAGGTCCCTATAAAAGAATGAATTCTGATGTTGCCAGATATTGAGAATAATAATAATAACATTAGTTACTTTTTTTTCAAAAAGATTTAAATTATGCTAGATTTCTATAGATAGAGGGATTCTGACACTACTCAGATTCTAAGAACAAGAAAGGAAGAGTCGACAGAGTATGTAGGAAAACATAGGTGAGATATAAAAAAGCTAATAATAGATTAATTTTTTAGTCTTTTTATATAATTCTGATGTTAAAAAAATATTCTAGGTTTAAAATGTGCAGCAAGCTAGCATATGCAACTACATGTATATTGTAACTAGTTAATTCAAATGTCCATTGGTGGAGGAAATATAGAATGATATAACTGCATGCATCTGGATCTTACAAACATTCATAAACTTATAGGATGAGGTAGATTTATTTATATATTTTTATATTTTTTTACACTCTTCCTTACATGTAGGCTGGACTTTTCTTTTAATAGGTGAGCCCAACATGTGAAATTTTTAATAATCGGGTTAAAGAGTATGGAGACAGGATTCGAACTCAAGAACTCTGCTCTAATACCATGTTGAAATCACCACTTATCCTAAAATCTTAAACTTATAGAATAAGGTAGATTTATTTGTCCACTATTCGTAGTGGACAAATTATAATGAGTTATGCCAATAAATTTATACCATGTGGCAAGAGGAATTTTTTGCTTGGCTAAACAGGTACATGGCCGAGATTAGTTCAGGGATTTTGTGGAATAAGCCCACTTTTTACCTATTTACTTTGCCTCCTTCCAAGTAGTCATTTGAGCAGCCAGGTTAACTAAATTCTTCATGTTTTCTCCTTATATCCTAGCTTCTCTACTTCACCAAGGACTATTTTGTTTTGTTGTAAAGGAGGATTTTTTTTTAGTTCTTGATATCATCCTGCAATTTGCTCCACTTGATCTAACTAGCTTGGCCCTAATATTCTCAAATCAAATGCACCCTAAGATTTCCCATTTGATATATTGTGCCCAAGATATCAGTTTTGGATCCAAATATAGCTGAAATTAATAAGGTGACATGGGGTCATCTCAAGTAGACTTTCACACAATAAGATTTTAGTTTAGTTTCTGCAAGTACCCATGTAAGCGTGTATTTAATCTCACATCAGTTATTCGCCAGAGAGATTTTAGATGCTTATACAAATTTAAAAACCTCAAAAAAAAATATCTTTTGATTAGCCATTTTGGATCAGATTATTGATTATAATAAATGTTATTAGAGTGGCCCCTATCCATAGCCCATGTGGATTAGGGGACACTGTAGCATGGGCTCATTGAAGCTAACCACGAGCTAACCGTGGTATTTCTGATTAGATTTGAATAGATTTAGACCTATGTTTAGTCCTACAATTTACCGGAGAGATCTTGGGTACCTATACAAAACTAAGAAATCCAAAAAAAAATCTTCCGGCCAGCCATTTGGGTGAGGTGCTATACTGTATCAGTTTCTTTGACCTTTATTTAGAACTTATGTCAGGTAAAAGAATATACGTCGATTAATTAGATTATTGGCCTCGACATCCACTGCCAATAGTTTTCATAACTAAAATATGTTTGTGCTGATTATTTTATGGCCTTATCTCTACAACTCTACCACTAGCATATGCATGCATATATATATATATATATAATAATATGGTGCACCCTTTTCCTGTCATAAATTTGCTTTTCTACGAAAATCCCGTCACACAAATACAATTTAATACTCAAGTGATTATCCGGCATGAGATATCAAATCTGCGAAACCTTGAGACAAAGATAAGCACAGCATATCCTATGATACATGCATTCTTTGCTATAGCATGAACCTCCTAAGTGATAACATATGGGAAATTTAAAAATGTTGAGAATTAGGATATTATCCCCATGTGTATAAAATTGGAATCATTTAGAATATTTCAGTCTTCAATGATTGCTAGGTTGAACACTAGGGCTTATAAAAACAAAACTATAGAAGTAATTAAATAGGACTGCTCTCAAACTCTGGACCGATCTATTACAGACAATTCCTACATTTCTAAAACGGTGGCTAACTAAATAACTATTTCAAGTTCAAAGCATGAAAAAATGGACTAGTTAATATATCACAATGTTTGCTAAAAGAAGAAGAGAGGGAATGGAAAAGGAAACGCATAGGGGAGGGGGGGGATCGTCCTGCTCAAGACAAGGGATCATCCTATTTTGGCCGGGCAAACTTCCGCACCAATCAAGTCAGACCTTAGTCCTGCTAAGAGCCAGTCCGATCTCGGACTTCGCCAAAGGCTCATTCGACTTCGGCCGGATCTATCCGCTGCTACGACCTGCAATAACCTCTTCTAATGCTTATAATGATGCCCCGACCCTCGAGCTTGGAGCACCCGGCTACGTCGGCTACGGACCAAAGAGCTCCTTCGACTGTAGAACTATATGACGACGCGCCCCAACCAAGCTCAGAGCGCCCTTATATTCACCAACACACCCTGATCCAAGCTCGAGACGCTTTTATTTTCGCCGACACGCCCCGATCCAAGCTCGGGGCACCCAAATTTGGTCGGGGCATGTCATCGAATATCAAGGGTGCCCCGAGCTTGGGGCGCCCTTATACTCGCCGATGCTCGGGGCGCCCTTGATATTCGACGACATGACCCGGCCAAGTTCGGAGCGCCCTATCCAACAACGTGCCCCGACCCTCGAGCTCAAAGCACCCTACCGAGCAAACCCCAGAATCGAGGAGGCTAGGATGACCTCAGCACCCGCTAAACCGACCTCACTAAACATCACGCGGCTCCCGAGCGAGCCCGACCTCAACGCCCACTAGGCCGACCTCACCGAGTATATGATGCAACCTCTCATCGAGCTCAACCTCGCTCATGACCGCATCTACGTACACGCTCACGCTTGCATACATGGCTGTACATTACAAATTCATCGCATCATGCTTTGCTTGCTGGCCAACGACAACCAAGGACGACGCCATGCTGCTCCAGCCATACCCTGACACACCTACTGTTCACAAGAACGGCCTACACCGTGCGCTTCAAGCAAGCTCTGGCTGCGCACCATCTGGGTAAAAGCTATCTCCTTCCATGATGTGGATGGGTTGTACCTCCACCACCTGGGGACCTCTATGGGGACTGTAAATAGCCCCATTAGGTAACACAAAGAACTTTTCGACCAACTAAGATCCACTCTAACTTGAGCATCGGAGGGTCCTCATCGGAACCACCGGTGAGGCTTTGTACAGATACGCCGTTGCACGAGAGGTGGCTCTCCTTTCTCCGCTCCGACCGACAGCTCCCTCGACTCCCCCGACGTGTTAGAATCTGTCACATGCCGCTGAAAATTCAAAATTTTCAGATATGCAGCGGAAAGACATGTGCATATCCCGTTCATCGCATGAACGTATTTTAAAATC
>JAOXJJ010000725.1:8139252-8168763 GCA_025769935.1 Phoenix roebelenii | reverse complement strand
CACATAAACAATATGAATGAAAAGATGCCCATTTATTATTCAATAATAATAAAGTCAAGTACAAATTTTATGTCCCATAATTAATAATGTGTCCGCCAGATTGGCTTCTAGGGCATACATCTAACACGACGTGCTCGCCCTCGGGCCAAATTCGAACCACAACATTCTTAAAGTTCGTTGTGGAAGGATGGATCATATGGATGCTTCACTCACCAACATTAGGTGTGAAAGGTTCAATCTTGTGACTTGAGCTCTCATCACAAGAAATCCAGCCAGACGCTAAAAATGGGCGCATCGATCGACATCTGAATTGGAAGTGGTTCTAGTCTCCATCAACCATATACTGGCATCAACTTATCCTGCAACCTAGATGCAAATCAAGCTTGCACCAACCAATACATTATTTCTCATGATAGAGAATGCGAGACGTAGAATCAAGTTCTATGCCCAGTCCATGATTTGAAATAATTATATATCATGATGAATCATGATAGCTACATTAAGAACAACGTTTGCTTTTTTTTTTTTTTTACTAAAACGGATGTGTCATACAATATGGGTATGGATATAGCTAAAAAAGTCAAAAAATAATAGGTTCCAGAGCGCACCAAATAATTCCCTCTCTTCCATCTAAAGAGTATCTTCAAAATGATTGGTCACATATGAAGCCACCCAATCCGTTGCCTCGTTGGCTTTTTTATATACATGTTTTGCCTGCAAGGCAATCCCAGCAATAACGTTCGCTTGTAATGCCCACTCTAAGAAAATATGATATGTTATTATAATGGAAATGACAATAATTATCTACCATTCCATCAGCAAAAGATAATAATTATTTACCTGGAAATTAAAGAATGGCTGTCACAGTAGTTGGAGTTATCCAGAATAACAAAAATAATTTACAAGAACAACAAAAACAAGTGCATTAGTTGATTATGTCATTATTAGCCAAAATAAAAAAGTACTCTTTTCTAGCCTGGAAAGATAGTGAACAGGAAAGAATAAATTTCCAGAACTGCGCTACGAGACATACTATTATTTATGACAGCCGTTGTTTTAAAAACTGCTTGGATTTGCAACTCATTTTCTCTTAGTTCCTGTTTAGGGACACTTAGCCGACTTCATTCTGGCTGGGCTAAAGCGAATACGAGCCAGATTTCCATGGGCTAAGGCAAACGTAAGGCCTTTTCGGCCTATCTACAAGCTAATCTTGGGCTTATAGTTGGGCCAACTCTTGAAGTCTTGACAGTTTATCAGGAAGTTTTCTGATTTTTTAAAAGAAGAGAAGAACCAAAAAATACACAAGTGAAATAAATTAGTTAAAAATAAATTACGAGAACTCTCCCTTAATGTTAGAAGTAAATTATATTTATATTTAATGATTTAAAAAAGAGTATTTTTTTTATGAATAACCTCATAAATATCAACTTTTGTATGAATACCCTCCCAAAATTAATATTTGTATGTAAACCCTCGTAAAATACTTATTTTGCTATTCTACTCTTTTTTATTCTTATTTTTATATATATACCCAAGCCATCTAACGTCGTTAAAAAATTAACAGTTTCAAATTAAAATGATTAAAATATTTTTATTGGGTAGATGTGCAAAAGGAAACATTTATAAGACAATCGCGATGGTAGACAAAAAATTAATTTCAAAATTATATTTTATTTTTAATTAAAATAAATATAGTCTTCATTAACGGTGTTAGAAAAATCGTTATGTTAAAGGTATTTGTGCAAAAACAATATTTTATGAGGGTACAAAAATAAATATAAATTTTAAGAGGGTATTCACGTAAATTTAAATTTTTAGAAAGATATTTATGAAAGAAACTCTTTAAAAAATCTATACTTATTTTTTTTAAAATTTATTTTTATACAATACTTTAATGCATAACTTACGTCAAATCGTTAATTTTAAATAGAACCTAAATAAAAACTTCAAAAATAATCAAAATAATTTTAAATGATATAATAGTCAGCCAAGAATATAGAAAAAATATATATTCTTCTCTTTATCTAAAGACCATTTTGATTTTAATTGATATTATTAATTTAATTGGCTATAAATATAGGTTTTATAAATTATTAGAGGTAAGTATAAGAAGCGTAGAGTTTTTTAAGATTTTTTTGGTTGTACGTGTAGGTTTTTGTAAATTATGCGAGTTGAATCGATCATTCGCAGCCATCCCATCCACACTCTCGATCAGGTGAAATGCACCCGATTCCATGCAAAGCCCACAGGTTTTGCCGACTTCAAGTAAAGTCGGCAGAATTCCCTTCCTGAATAAAGATGCGCCCTTCAACCTTTCCCGGGGAAACCCTAATCGATTTCAATCCCCGTGAAATAAAAATCCAGCATGTTTCTTTTCTTGGCGAAAGTGATGACGGTCTGAAGAAGAAGAAAAGGAGAGAGGAACAAAATTTTTGATCCAAAGAAAGAGAGGAAAGAAAGAAGAAATCAAATCGAAAATGGATCCAAAAACCTTGGCCAAGTCGAAGCGAAAGCACACCCAGCAGGGCCGGAAGAACCACCCGCCGCCTGCCGCCGCGAGCGCCCAGAAGAAGAAGCCCGCCCCGGCCGCGGCCGCCGCCACTGCCGCCGGAGCAGGAGAAGTGGCGAAGCCCCGACGAGCCCATGCCCGCGCCCGCGATCTCCCCTCCAACTGGGATCGCTACGACGACGGCGATGACAGCGGTGATGGAGCGGAGAGCTCTGCCGGAACTAAACTGGTCGACGGCGAGATTAGACCTAAGAGTAAGGGCGCGGACTTCCAGTACTTGGTCGATCAATCTCGGTCCCAACAGGATTATCGCGATCTTGGGACGTCCCAGTCTGCCTTTTCGTTGGACGATCTTCCGTCGGGTAACCATCTTTCTCGCTGTTTGGCTGTTTATTTATCTTAATTTCTAATGGAGATTTTATAGCATACCGAAAGAAAAGAATTTGGTATAGAAAATGAATTCTCGGCAATCTGATGGTTGTGCCTCGGCAATAAACATATTTTAAAGTCTTCACATTTCTGCTTCTGATTTCCAAACTGTTGATTCATGAACTTGAGATGTGTATGTTAAGATATGTCTTACTTATTTAAATGCTTATAAATCTTGCCAATAACAAGCCTAAAAAAATCTAATTGCAATCAAATTTGAAACCAAGAATTGGGAAGGTATCATTCTCTTCACATCTAAGTTGGAATCTTTTGGTTGTGCGTGTCATTCCTCTTGTAATTAAAACAAAAGTGAATAGGTTTAATGCCAGATTGTAATATGAAATGAAAAGGAAGCTTGTCCATAATGTTCGATTATAATGTTCTTTCTTTTTGGCGGGCCTGGATAGATAGTTGGGAGGGATTTTGGAAACTTGTCTGCATAGTGAAAGAAATAATCAAGATCTCTTTGCATGCTCCTCTTGATCCAAATGTTTAGGCTGGATATCAAATTGAAGAGATGGAAAGGCGGTTAATTCTTTCCATTATGTCTTCTATGAGTTTCCTCACCTTGGTTGGATCGGAATTAGACAGCATAAGGAAATTTATGGTTCTAAGCTGCCACACTATTTGGCCATGTCTAGAAAATCTTATTAGGAGGGTCCTATTTTTGAAAGGTAGGTTTTGATTGCCAAAAGTTTAACTTTTTTTTTTTTTGCTATTATTTAAGGACGATTTCACTTGACCTTTTTGGACATTTTGGCATTCATGGCTATTTCACCTGGCCTTTTTGGACAAGAGTCATGACTTCTTTAAGGCTCTTACTCCTTTCAGGCTCTCAATAGGTACTAGCTATCTAAAAGTATAAGAACGTACAGACAGGGACCCATCTATAAGGTCAAAAATGTGGAATGAGTTCAAAATAGAGTGTTTCAGAAGAAGGCCTTATCATAGACCCAGGTCGGGTTAGTTATTGCCTTTGTCTTCATTTGCATTGTCAGGATGCTTCTACCTTTTGTTTGGAGAGTGACTGTTGTAAAAAGAGTTTCTTTTCGCCCCTTTACGTTCACATTTTCTTCTCTACCAAATTGTTTTCTGGTTGTTGAGTAGTTGGGTTGAGTTTCATGCATCAGACATTCTTCTTTGTGCTCTGTAGATCTTTCACTTCTTTCCTAGATCTCTTTTTTGAGAAGAATTGAAAACCAATTCAGGTAAGATTTGTATGGTGTGGATTGTGTTAGTAACTGCCCACTGGGCGGACATATAAATGATTTTGACTTTCTTCATTTTTCTGTTGTTGAAATTGAAACTGCTTTTCAAATTCTATTATATGTGGCTAAGAAATCAAATCAATTCTGCTTAGATTTAATGATCACAACTGCCAAGTAAACCTTGTCAAACTGGATCCCTGCAAGACTCAACTTTCCTGTGCAACTCATGGTGCACTGGAAAATATCGGACTTGGTTAAATCCCAGGTATCTACACATCCTCGCATCACTCTGTTTGAGCCTCTTTCCTATTACAACATACATGGATAGCTTTTTGTTCAATAAGATGAGGAAAGTTTCTTTCTCTCTCTTGGTCTAGGTGCTTCTTTGCATTGTCTATCTTTGGATGCACCTCCGGAAGAATCTCGTAGTTTCATAGAGAAATGAGATCCATGGATGAAAAATCATCTCTTTCTTGTGTCGGAAGGACCAGTGTTTGGAGCGCCCTTCTGGTGTGATGAAAATGATTCCGACTCCTGATGTTGGACGTCCTTTCTCAAAGTGAAGAGAGCGAAGTCCTTCCTCTAAAGAAGCCCGAGCACAACGGGTACCAAGTCCAGTCCCTGTCTCGATAGGCAACAATTTATTTCAGTTATCACAGCTGTACGTCTAATACAACTTTCCACCAAGGTTCATACAGATGGTTATTGTGGATGATCATCTTCCCTGATACTTGAACTAGCTAATTTGGGAAGAGGTGTAGTTTAAGAAAGGAAAGATATCAAAAGAGACACAAGTCACACAACCCAATGTGCATTTTTGGTCTTAACTTGTTGTCATAATTCCAGCCTGAGTTGTTATATTTAATGATAATATTAGTTCTAACATAAAGGGAATGCTTTAATTAAAAGATTATATAAATGCATCAGTCATTTGAAATAAGCAGTTTTAAACTGCAGTCTACATAGTTGCATACATGGATGCAATCCCTTAACCACACTCCATTCCCTATATGCTATTGCTATATGTGGTCAGGCTACATATGAGCCAAAAAGATTATCAACAATAGCAATGTGCAGCCCGATATGTGCCTAGTTTCGCATTGTGCAGCCACAGGCCTGCTTTAGCATTGTGCAGCCGCATATGTAGCCCGCTTAGTATTATGTGGCCACATATACAACCAACTCTTATTTAATTTCTTGCAAATATGTAGGTTCAAATTGACGGTTAGGTTGGATATGGGTTTCGAGCTGGCTAGATACATGTATAATTGGTAATGTTAATATGTTATTATTACTGGTATTCGGTATTAAGTACTATGTAGCAAGGACTAATTGTTGGTTGTGGTTTATCAATATTGTATTTGTCTATCAAATAATATTACCATTCTTATTATTGTTTTTATTGTATTTTATTATCTTTTAAATATATAAAAATACTAAATGTGGCATGTACACTGCAAATGACTATGCAATCCCTTGGTGACACATTTGCTAGAGCATTCTTTTAAAACATTAGCAAAAAGAAAAAAAATTATGAAGTTCTGTGAGTTGTGAGAGTAGTAGATTAGTTTACAGTTTAGGTGGGTTATTTATAGAATTGTGATTGAAAATGTAGAAAAAGGTTTTTGAAGATGTGAATTTGAAGTTATTCATTGTACAATCTGCTAAAGCCGGGTTCGACTAGACAATGAATATTTTAGTCTGAAGGGCGATATAGATTAGCAGCATTAGCTAAGTTAGAAAAATTCTGAACTAGAAATTGAGTTTGGAGTTCTTGAAAACCTTCCATCTAGACACTGATGGTTGGTCAGAAACTTAGTATTAAACAATTCTTTTGGTGATTGATGTTGAGGACCAACGATATTATGATGAAAAATTTGACAAAAATGCTATATGGAAATGTAGTCCTTCACAAGCCAATCTCTTCCAACAGGATAACTTCCAAAGGATGAGCCAATCTTTCATAATATCCAAAGTTTATTATTCTGAGATTGAGAACACCAAATAGTGATTTAATGTTTCATAAATGAATCAACATGACGGAATTGCCACAAAAATTATACTTGGCATGATCAATGGCTCCGTCTATTTGATGTTCTCAAGTTTGCTTGTATACTTTATTAGGGGAGAAAGGAAATGCGAAGATTTTAGTAGGAAGTGCTTACCTTCTGATTATCCCATATAATATTAATCCCTTAAATCTCCTTGCCTCTTTGTTGCCCAACCTTTCCAATCACCATCTTTCATTGCACAGATCAACCTCTTGTCATATTGCTATAGATTTCTTATGGTAATTAGTTTATACCCTTTATCACTTACTATCTAGAACCACTTTTTTTTGGATATTCTTCAAGCTTCTTGTGTTTCGATTTTGATTTTCATACATGATCAAAGTTGCCTGACTAATCTTTTTGAACTTTCTATGAATGAAATGTTGGATAAAAGCCTTCCATTAACATTTTCTACTTTGCTTTAGACCACTAAAGTCCCATTGTTCCAAAAAATAATCATCATGATTATCAACTATGAATTTCAACTTCGACCTAAAAGTCCTCAACATCTTCTTAACTTAGAATCCCTCCACGATAATAAAGAGAGAAAAGGAAAAGCATTACTAAACCATTACAAAAGGCATGACTCTACAAGTTTTAACTTCTAACCAACAGCAACATCTTGAGTCCTGTTGCTGAAGAAGAAAGCAGAAGGATAGCTAGCACAAATGATAGTAGCAAAAAATATGTCGTGGGAAGAAGAAAACCACTGAATAATGTGTACTAGGATAAGATTGTTCTGTGACTCTTATATGCCAAGGAAATTCCTCAACTTCAAGACTAGAAGATGGTTGCATTAAGCTCCAAATTGTGGCCTCATTGGAGTTGGAACTGAACACTCGGGAACAAGGTTAGCCGAATTGCTACTGGGATCCGTACCAGTCAACTATCGTTTCAGCACGATACTGCTTCGGTACAGGGTGAATCGGGCAGTTCACCCCAGTTGGGCAGACCATAAATTCAAGCTTTTTGAGATATTGAAGGAGAGGCGGCCGGGTGGGGGGGGCGAACCAAGTGGTTCGAACTGGTGCGGAGCGGTTTGGAGCTTTTTTCAAAAAAAACTGGCCAAATTGTGCCGATTCTGTGTCGGTTTAGTCACTTAAATTGGAGTTCTGGATAAAACCCCAATTAGACTAAGTTAAGCTTCTTATCACATGGAAATATGGGAATCACCAAACTTGATTTTTTCTATAAAGAAAAATGAGAAGAAAAAAGAAACAGAATAAACTTGAACCATATAGGCACCATTAGGTGCAGACATTCGGACATTGTCTCCACTAAGAAGATTCGGTGTATCCCCGTCCCTGCCATTTATTAATTAAATTTGATTTATTAATCAGTGGTGCACAAAAAAGCATAGTTTCTGTATGTAAATAGTCTTTCTAAGAAAGCCATGCTTGCTGCTTGTTTACAGCCACTTGTTTTGGAACTTTGGCATAATCTCAATTTGAGTGCAAGAGAATTTGCACTTATTTTGGTATTGGACTTTCATGGAAACTTGGCAGATCACAGTTTGCTATCTGCCAAATAACCATATACATATAAATTATATCAAGTGGTCAAAAAATTGGACAATCTAAATAAAATTAAATTATCTTTGTTTTTTGATCGCTTGATGCGTAGTCTAGGGGTCTCCAAATTATATATTTTTAGTGTGTAAGCAATGTAGAGGTAATAGATCACATCCAGTAGCTCGGATCATTTATTTAGGACCTTCATTTTATAGATCTGACTGGATCTATGTGGAAATCCGTATGATCGTAACCAAGTCCAGCTATATGTGTGTGGGTATGTATCCATGTATATACGTATACATAGATATATGCGTGTGTATGTATACACATAATGTGGGCTGAACATTACATTTTAATTCAAATGAGCATAGCTGAATCTATTAATCAATTCATGTCAACCTCCTTAAACAGAGCTCTGACATCCTGAACAAGATTATAATTTATACTTGGGCAGTTGGCTGTCTGGCATTTTGCTGTACATAACTGTATCCATGGTGGGTCTTTTGCAATTGTGTTAGTCATCTGTTTCTTAGCTCCTAATAAAAAATTAATACTATGATATTTTCTAATATCTGCTTATTTCAAGTTTTTTTTTGGCAATCCAATAGTGGATGTTGACTTTTGTTTTCTCTAGATTTTATACAGGGAATAAGCTCTATGCTTTCTGTCAGGGGAGAGAGCCTCTTATCTTGGTGTGCAGATGACAATTTTATTGTCGATGATGACCCCACATCAAGTTGCGAGGTATTAGTATATCGATGGCATGTATTTATAACTAGTTACTCACAAGATGCCTATGAAGTGTTAAGAGTTAAGACTTTTAGCTTTTACATCATATGTTCTTCATTTATTCTATTATCTACAGAAAAACATTAGAAAGGTTGATTATACCATTGCCTGTCTGAAAATAATCTTTTAGTTTTTGATTTAATAAAGCATTTCCCACATGCACTTAACTGATTCTTCCATAACCATAACTGGATCTTTTTTTTTCTCTATACATACACGATCTGCCTAGGGCACTCTTCTTTGCTATATATTCATACCATGTGTTAATTCGTCCATCAAAAAACAGTTGAAAGTTCTACTATCTTCTCCCTCACAACATCCTGAAATCTTTTTTGTAGCTTTTCTGCTATCAAATACCAATGAGCTTTTTACATACCGTTTCTTCCAATTATTGTGACACATGACTAAAGGATGCCAATGTTGCTGTTAATCCTGGATGAAGAAAGTAGGGTGTTCATGTTGCAGAATCATGATTTACTTTTCTGTTGCAAGCGGCGGGAAAAGTGTATCCTTTAGGGGAGGGGGTGACTGTGGTGCAATGGCAGTAACCCCCATAAGAAAAAAAAAAGGAATTGAGAATATCTTATGTAAGTAGCACTATCCCCCCCTCTCCTTACAGCGATGCATGGTCCATGGCATCCCACTTTCAATCTGAGCTATCAAGATCTCAGTATGTGTTTGGCCTCTCTCAGAATTAATGCATGCGAGATAAGAATGTAGATATCTATGGTCCTAATAAAATTAATGAGTCCGAGATTTTTAGAGTTTTTTCTAGGGTTAATTTTCATATGTTGCATACTACTATCAACTCAAATTTTAAATTGATTCTACCTACCAATATACTAAACCTTGTGGCCATAATTTTCTATTCATGCACAACCCCTTCCCTCGCCCATCCATTAGCCATAAGTCCGTAACTTTTTTCACAATAAAAGGAAGGAGAAAACCATTTATACTATTAGAAACCTTTTGCAATCGGGACTGTACCTCAGCTACCTATTCAGGCCTTTCACATACTTTGGAAACTCAGAGGGAGAAAGGTGTTCCAATATCATAGAGAGACAAGAAATCAAGGTGCTACCATCATTTATGTCATAACTTCTGACTTGGAAGCCAACCCCGCCTAGGTTTCATTAACAATTGTTATATTATTATTATTATATACGAGATCCCCTAAGAATATACTATTACATATGAGATTGCCTTATTTTGACCAGAGATTAAGGATGGCAACAGGGTGGGTATGGGCCAGGTATGTCATTACCCACACTAGCCATACAATGGGGGAACGACATACCTGTTCTTGACCTATACCTGCGTTGGGGGGGGGGGGGTCAGGGTACCCCAAATCCTCCCTGCCCTGCCAAGAGATAGATGGGAGGGGTTGGGACGAGTAAAACTGCAAAATCATCTTTTTTCATCATACAAATCAAACAACGAAAAAGAATGTAAAATTAAACTAATACCTCACATATACTAAACAAACTAAGATTCTAAGACAGAACATAACAAACCAAATTTGAACAATGATACAAACAACAAATAGAAATATTATTCTTTAGAGAATAAAATGTAACCTTAAACTAAGAAAAGCAAACAATTAAAAAAAGGTATTTTAGTAAATACCTTGGGTCAGGTTTGGGATTGGTATTCCATTACCTGTCTCCTCCTGAACCCATTACGGGTTTTACTTTAAATACCCATCCCCACTCACGATTCTAAATGGGTCAGGTAAGACCTATCCTGTCAAGGTTGGATACCCAACAGGTGGTGATTATTGCCACTCCTACTGGAGAGAAGGTCATCCTCTACCTCAAAGTTCTGATTGGTGAACACAATATTACTGCAACATGGTGATCTTTTAATATTTTACCATTATGTTGGTTATAATCTGAATCATATACATACATACATACATACAGATAAGGTCATCCTCTACTTCAAAGTTCTGATTGGTGAACACAAGATTACTGCAACATGGTGATCTTTTAATATTTTACCATTATTTGGTTATAATCTGAATCATATACATACATAAATACATATATATATTTTATACAACCGCATAGTTTTGGGCAAGTAGTGTTCATAGATGCAAGTATTTGTTTTACTTCAACCAGTGTGCTTCTTTTTCTAACTCTGAAATGTATATGCCCAATAGGGTCAATATACATAGGTATGCAATTAATCACTCACATTGTATTATTAACCGTTCTTATTATGGATTGAATTAATTTACAATGTTCATATTAATTTTGGACCTAAAATCTTTTGATATTTTGGAATTATATCTAATCATCAAATAATATTAGTTCTTGATGATCATTATATGGTTTAACCTATAAGTAGTTCATTATAAATATTGATTGAATTCAAGTATATTAATTTCAACCTCCCAGCAAAATATCAGTGCAAATCTAAATTCAGTGCCAATCTCAAATTCAAATGAATGTGATGCTCGAATTAACTTTGGGTTTGGTATGGAAGTTGTTACTGATCACAAATTCAATTTGTATGCAACTATACATTTTTTCTATCTGTGAAAAACTGGGAATAATTGTACTATTTAATAGATGTTATGTTTATGATGTATTTGTTGGCTTCCTGAAGGAAAATCCTGGTCCACTCCTCATTGCAATTGTTTTCTGTTTTGCCTTTGAGTTCTGTCTTTTAAATATATGTGATGTGATATTGTCAGGCGAATTTTCTCTCCATGGATTTGCATGCACTTGCTGCACAATTATCAAAACTAAAGCTTTCGCAGAGGCTATTTATTGAAGAAGATTTATTACCTGAAGAGCTGGTATGCATAATTGTCAATTTAGTAGGCTTTTTGCTATCAATTTTAGTTCCAAGCCTTAACATTGTATATATTCTGCATTATGCATCTGTTTTTAAGTTGTTTATTTGTAACCTAACCTTTCCAGGCTGGTAGTGCATGTGGATTAATCATTCATGATTTTTCATGTTTGTGGTTCTGTGTAACTATTCACTATGGAGCAATAATGCCCTTCTCATCATTTAGATGACTGGTTTTAGAAACCTTTAAAAAGGCAGCCTATATGAGAGAAGCTGGATTCAACCCAACACTAATATTGCAGTTGTCCATAGTGCATTATCCATGTAGAGCTGATTGCACCCAAATATTGGTGACTTTTGTTGCATCGACTTGCCTGAGGAATCCTGAAAACAAAGGTGGTAGTGAGTGTTGCTATAGATGCGTGAACTGTATTTTCCTTGATCGTGAAGTGAATGTTGACAATGGGGTTCACAATAAAAGATTTTGCATTTAGTTTCTTGAAATGAGGACCTGAGTTGTGTCATAAAAGATACAGACATCATATGTCAAGTTGGAGCTTGAAGATCTGTTGGATGTGCATGTAAGTATGAATCTGGCTATTCCCAAGAGCTCAAGCAAGTTATAAAAATTATAAAGATTTTGTAAATTGCAAAAGGCATGCAGAATGTATTCTCTAAGTAACTGCTGAATTATTATCTCAATTTAAAGTTGATTAATCACTTTATTTCGTTAATATAATAATTAATAGGCATTGTTACTTCAAACAAATAAATAAGGTACTTTCCAATAAACATGATTAATTCATCAGTTTTCTTTTATATAGGGTAACATTTTTCAATCTAATAAACAGTATGTGCTGTTTTTTCTTGGATGGTTAAAGACTATGATGAGTACCCCTTATGGAAAGCACGTAAATTACATGGCAACACTTGGGACAAGGCAGTTTAACCATGACCATTTCTGTTTAAAGTGTGTTGGTGATTAGTTTTGTCATTTCAGAAACCCAATTTTTTCAACATTAGCATGCCAGTGATATTTTGTAGATACCAGATTAAAAGCAGGTCGCAACCATATATCTAATCAGAGTGATTTGTCAGATGCTTAGATGTGTAATATGCATGTTTTGCAATATTGATTGGCATCATTTTGTTTATACTATTCATGCTTTGGTAAGTAGGAAATGGTTGAGTTACTGATGTTGTTATGCCGCTGGTCATCTTAGTCAGTTAGCTGATATCGGTCGACTTATCAATAAATGATGTGTATGCACTGGTGCACTCTTATGGGAGCTGCATCATACCAGAGACCTAACATGGTAGACCGATATTAAGCTGTGATTTGCAGCAACTAAAATTCTTAAACACTAGTTTTTCACCAATGCTTTCCAATGGCCCAAAACGGAAAAATATCAGTGGCAGGATATATGGTTTCAATTGGTTTATGGTTTGGTATTACTGGAAGCATCTGTCATTAGTGACTACATATGTAATATGTAATTTTTTTTTTGCCTTTCCAGAAAAATGATTGTTTTAAGTCATGCTTTGTGATACTCTTATCGTTTGTTGCTGCAGCATATTAATGAGTTGAAAGCGAACCAGATATATGAGCAATCAGAAGCATCAACAATGAGTGAACATAAGTACAGTTTGTCTCTGGGAGGATTTGATGGTAATACGGGGTTAGAAAAGTCTGCAGATGGCCAAATTGATCATTGGAACTCTTGTAATGTTCATGGAATCACACGAGAAGCAGTGGTGGAGAAATGTCAAACCCAATCCTCTACAGGACAGGCTACCAAGTTTGATCCAGCTAATGATTCAACACCTGTGGAGCTGTCTGGCAGGCGAGAAGTTCCGGGATCCATACTGCAGCTTAGCAAGCATACTGTTCCAGACTTGAAACAGAACAGAACTTCCAGGTCTGAAGCTGCAGCAGCGGCAGAAGAGCTTGACATGCTTCTCAACTCATTTAGTGAAACCAGTCTTTCTAGCTCCCATTCAGATGGAATCACCAAGGATGCATCAACTTCTCATGATGCAACATTTAATTCGTCAGTCCATATGAGTCCACTATCTGTTGGTCAAGATCCTAATTCCTCAGGCAATGCTGGTACATCTCTTGCTGATGCAATCGATGATTTGCTTGCGGAAACCTCCCTGTCTCTGAAAGACCAGAAGTATGCAGTTTGCCCACCAAATGAGGGAGCACTGTCCCCAACAAACCTTTGTTTTCAGTCACTTTTGGGTTCAGAACCCCCAGGCGACTCCAATTCCTCGAGCCAAGTGGCTAGAGATGCAACTCTTGATGATGCAATCGATGATTTGCTTGCAGAAACCTCCTTTTCCCTTAAGGAACAGAAGCACATGGCTTGCCCAGAAAAGCAGGGAACAACATCATCGATGCATGCTCCTTCTCATTCTCCCTCAGGCTCAAAACCTGTAGATGACTTTGATTCATGGTTTGACACACTTTAAGAATCATTTGGAATCTGAAGAACAGGATGTTATCAAATCAGCATGCTATCTTTGTTATGGTTGCTGTTCTCTGCTTCGAAGTGATCCAGGTAGAACTGACCCAATGCAAATATGATACTCGTGAATCGTGATCCTCCAGCAGTATGGTGCCTAGACAGCTGAACTGGTGAACCCGAAAGATAATGGGATGCGGCAATCTTCATATCTGATGTTGTTTTTATAATCCTGCTCAGCTGCTTTCCTCAGGTAATTGGTGGTTCTTGTGCTCTCCAAAATGTTCTGTCATGGGGTGTCAGTCTGTTGCGAGTGTATGGGTCTTGATGGATTTTTGGCTCATCTTTAGGGGAATTGCAACATGGCGGCTTCTGTGGTCTCTTGAACAATGAGGATAGAGTTTTTGCATATTGTTCATAAAAGTTTTTGGGATTTCTCAAGCTAAGATAAATCTGAATCTGTTTACCTCAGGACTCCAGATTCCTTGCCATGGAGAGATCCGAGGTGGCCATTCCATCGTCAAAATGCTGTCCCAGTCCTACCCTTGCTTGTGATCATCATGGCATCATCCCGCAGGCATTCGTCAGGCCTTTGATATCTGAAATTATTCTAAATACCTTTTGAGGAAATTCTAAAAGAAATTTAGAGACGTCTAAAAGGATTCTAATTCTGCGGGTTCCCTTTTTGCTACCTCTTGTTTAGTTGCTTGGTTTGTAGATGGTGGTGTCATTTTAATTTCCGATTCCCATTTTTTATCATAATAACTGTATGTCCACAAGCTATCACCAGCTGACCACAGTATGTTGAAGTTAATGTCTTCTGTGTCGACCTTGCTGGTGTTTTTCCTTGTCTAGAATTTCTAGATCAAATTTCCAGATGTCTTTTTTTATGATCTCATGTTTGGACTTCCAAGATGAACCAGCCCTCTCCTAGAACTTTCCATTTCTTCTTTTTTTCTCTCCCTACTGTCTTAACGATCTCATGTTCGTTGACACCCAGGTTTAGCCATATATCCGCTACGTGGTCGTCCTAGAAGTCTAAGTCAACCACATATTTGTCTATATAGCTTAGTCAACATAACTTGGATCCGATCCTCTTGGAGAAGGTTTCAAAATTAAATTTCAAACAGGAACCAATAACCTTTCAGCCAAAAAAAAAAACAGGAACCAATAGCCACGCTCTCAGCAGCTCCAAGATTGGTCGACTAGCTTTTATTATTATTATTATTATTTTATCTTTTAGCTTCGGTGATAACGTGTCTTCGCTGTCCCGTTTTGATCAAGTGTCGGTGTGAACCGTTCCACTTTCTTCATGCCTCGTGGCTCTCGTTTAACGCGTTTTTCCTTCGAACCAATGCCTGTGTACGGTGTGATAATTGTGGTTGACGCGAGCCCGTCGCCGTTTGTTCCCGGGAACCAACGCAAAATTCAATTTCGGTGCCAAACGTTCTCTTAGAGACAAATGAGCTTTTGGATTTTGGTGCTTTGTTTTCAAGGGGGTTGACAACTATATGCATTTGCTAAACAAGGTATTTGTTTTTGCTCAAAAAGAACCTTCCATTTTTTTTGTTTAGAATTCCAGTATAGACAGGTGACATTTTGGACCAAAAATGTTACGTTCTGATTTCTGATATTTTCCTTTCGAGGTTTTTCCCCCTTCAAAGTAATCAAGTCTTCAGGGTTGAATGCAAAGACCCACTGTCTCTCCTAGGTACAAGGTCCTATGGCACAAAGCTCAGCTTAAGTTAGTCTCATGTGCATCAGTAGCACCTCTAATGGTTTAATTAGATCAAGTAATCATAGAAACCATCACTTCCCCTCCTGTAGAAAGGGGAGTGTAGCAACCATTAAAGTTAAGCACTGTCAGTAGTATTCAAGCAGGGTTCCATTCTTCGTTCTTGCTTTGGCTTCCCATTTTGCTCTGGTTTGTTAAATACAGGTAGTAGAGCAAATGGGGACTTTGGTTGCTGCTAGTTCAATCAAAGCGGTTGCAACTATGGGTAGTTGCATGGTATTTGATCCATCTAGGTTAGAGCTGCTAGCTAAATCTATCAAGATTACTTCACTTGGTCAAGGTACTTTGGAAATAAAACTATCAAAATTTGAACCTAGAACTTCCTCGCATAAAAATAGTCTAATCATTCGACTATAGCCAAATCTGCAACATGAACAACCCACAACCCCTCGGTGAATATGTCTCTCTTAATTAGAAGCCCCAACCCATACTAAGTAATTAACAACACCTCTTCTTCTTCTCTAATAAATCAAACTTTTTCTACGTATCATTGCATTAGAGAAGAGGGTGCCAACTAGTTCAGTTGGTAAAGCTATGAAGAGTGGGTTTGAGTCCCACCTTTACCCATGCTCGGAGAAAAATCTCAGTTTTTACAAAAGAATAATATTTTTGACTTTGTAGTATCTTTTTATTTTAAAATAGTAACGCATAATATTAGATGAATCTCATGAGCTGGCTCTTTCATATTTGGAATAAACAATTACACTTCCCGGTGAAAAATCCTTCTATATACAGGAGGTTTGCCGTAACACTCGGCATGTTTTATGATCTTCATCTTGGTTGACATTCCATCCAGGTATTAATATATATACAATAAAATTTAGTTATTCACAAATACAATATTTTAAATTATTAATATACCAAACTGATACTTCTCAACCTTTTTAGTTACTAGATATTAAACTATAATTAATGCACAAATTGGTGACTTATCTCTATTGACACTTTGATTTTTCTGTAAACTAGGCAGTAGCCCAAGTAATTGAATATCTTTTAGATTTGGAGGAGGTACCGAAATGGTAACTTGACAGATGTTTTCTCAATATATAGTTCGAGTAATTACATAAATGGGTCTTTCCTCTCTTGTAAAAAGATATTGTTATATTCGAGTCATTATATTTTGATTATATCATACGTACCATGGTTCTATATTGGAACACTTCATAAAATGCGAATTTATAAGGCCAATTCTAAATAGTTGAAAAAATACTAGATATATGGCTATGATTTTGGTAATGGTAGTTCATATCACAATATTTTTTTTTTCTTGTATGTAAAAAGGTTGCGGTACATTGCTAGATTGGTTGTCATTTTACATATACTCCTTGTCAAGTAGGAACTTTAATTCTTGATCTTGATTTTGATGGTTATTTTAAGTTTAGTCCCTAGTCTTTTTATACAACTAACATTGCTGGATGCATTAAAACCAGCCCAATTATGTGTAGAAAAGTAAATATAAAATGGTTAACTTTGTTAGGACTACTTGTCAAAATAAAAAAAACTTCAAGCCCAACTCTGGCACCAGAAAACAAAGCTCCATTGCATGTTTGCCGTGATTGATGCTTCCCATCATAACATCATCATGCATATTGCACAGTTCCACCAGCTGCGCCAAACCCCACATCAATATGGACCTTCTTGTCATATTTAATGATTTCTATATTATTGTGGATAAACTTGTTATAATAGTGACCTTATTCATCAAAAGGCCATGGATTGGGTGTTGAAATTACCTTTTTTCTTTCTTTCTTTTTTTATTTTTTTTACCTTTTCACATTCATCTCATCTTATGTATGCGCATGTTTAGTTGGAGACAGTTCAGCTATGAAACAGATATACGAAAGAGTACCTCTCATTTTAGCTATTTGGTTGGAGAAACAAAAATGTTCCAATTCTTCACAACTCAAATCTAACTCTCTTTTAGTATTCAAATCTCATTCCGACTTTGATTTTAATCTTCATCGCGAACCAAAGAATATGGCCGTTTCAATTCTTATTCTGATATTTTTTGATTTCAATTCCAGTGCATAAGTAGACTTGTGAACCACACCGATGTGGTTGGTTGCTTAGCATTGCACCCCAGGCTTAAGCTAGGAGCAAGGGCCCGCGTCATGGAGGTGTTACAGTTGACAAGCATTGGTCCACTCCTGCAACTGGACCGCTCCACGTGCACCAGAAACACGGTTTCATTACTTTTTCCAGCAGCATGGCTGTCCTTAGATGTCGGGCTCATTTTAAGAATTTTTTTTTTTCCATAGCACTTGTGCAAGAAAAAGTATAATTCATAATTCATAAATTTATTATTCCTTATTATTTTGCACATAATATTTGGTAATTCACAAAAAGCCCCTTCCTGCAATATTACTGTAGCCTGTAAGTCTGATATATCTTGATTTTTTCCCCCCTCTCAGATTAAGTTTCGTACATCTTACGGGTTAACGATCGTGAAATCGAAGCTCAGATTTGCCAAAGATCACGGGTTAGAATCCTCTCCACCAACTCACCTATTCAAGCTTTTGGTTGTGTCCTTCCCAACCAACCCTACCATCCACTCGTCAAATCATTGTAAATATATATATATTTTAATGAAAAAACCATAGTAAAGATGGAAGCATACTGATCCACTCCAAAACTGAAACCAAAAACGAAATTAAAAGAAAAAAGATAAAATGAAGTACTACGGAAGGCAGAGATTTTAGAGCCAGAGAGCTCCGGCTTCCTTTAAGATTGGCACGAGGTCGCCGGAGATATGGACGGCCATGAGGCGATCAAGCCCTCCTACCAGCCTCCCACCGATGAACACCGCTGGAAAAAGCACCGGTTGTTGAACCCCACCACCAGCTCCGCCGCTGCCGCGGCCGCAGCCGGCGATCTCCGCCAGTTCCTCTACCAGAGCCGGCTCGGCGTCCTCCGCCACCTCGCAAACCGCCGGGTTGACTCCCAGCCCGAGCAGCAGCTTCTTCACCACGTGACACAAGCAGCAACCCTGCCGCCCCACCACCAGCACCGGGTTCTCCGCCACCAGCCTCCTCATCCCCCTGCCGCCGCCGTCCGACGACGAGGACGACGTCGACGGCCCGTCGAGGGACGAGCGGTCTTTTTCCGTCACGTGGACGATGCCGTTGCTCGCCGCTGTCGGAGCAAACCACGTCCGGCCGCTGCTGTACGGGACCGCTTGTTGCATTTAGAAAGAGAATGGCGAGAGAGAGAGAGAGAGAGAGAGAGAGAGAGAGAGAGAGAGCGCAGGTAGCTGGGATTGGGGAGAGGAAGCGCATATATAGCTGTTAAATTACCGCATAGATGACTTCATGCGGCCCCGAGCACGACGTCAACGGCAGTTTCCCGCCGAACCGTCGCGCTCTCTCTAACTATGCGGACAACGCCGTCGACAGGCAATGACGTGGAAGCGCGTCAGCCTCTTGGTGGCGCAGAAGCCGTCCGCCTCGGGACGAACACCAATAGAACGGGATGACGTGTCGTGTTTTTGGTCCATCCCACGCGTTTGGGACCCATAGATTTTTTATGATTTAAGAGGCACGACGCTGTTAGCTGCTAACCCACCAATTTTTTTTGTTCCATTTTGACCAAATTTTTTTCCGTATGAGTGCCATTTTGACCAAGGTTTCACTAATGAAAATATCCCTGGATAATTGACCCTTCCCAAACTGTTATCTGCCATTGTAATGAACATAATGACAACTATTTGTGATTATAACGGACACTAATAGATATGCAATACTATTATTTTTTATTGTTATTTTAATTTAGATAACATATAACATATGATGAGGGGCCGCTGATATTGTTAAGATAACCATTGGAATATTGTATTTGGACAGAAAGCATTGGAATCAAGTACTGCAGGTGATCGTCTCATGACATCTAAGATAAGTTTTCATGTTTAATAAAGTTGTACTAGCTATGATAGCCTAAGCAAGTATTGATAATATTCCAGAGTTTACAGCCTCGTCGCAATCATTTATGCTTTGTATGTCTTTACTTAATTAGTAAATTGTTAAAAATTTCAATCAAGAAGTATACACTATATTTGAGTTCGAATATATTATTAAATTGTTTACTTTGTATGTCTTTACTTTGTATGCTTTGTATGTCTTTACTTAGTAAATTGTTAAAAAGTGTTAATATATACATATTATTATTCATATTTAGTTAAAAATATATAATTTGATGAGGTCATGAATATATACATATTATTATTTCTTTTTGCATGTGATGGGAGGCAAAATGGATCGTCTTGCTCTACCATCCAATTTCTGCCCAGCAAACCTCAGGACTGAGCAGGCCTCGGTTCCGTTAAGAGTCAGACCGATCTCGAATCCCACCGAAGGCCGAGCCGACCTCGGCCAAATGCCTGAGAATTCTCAGCTTCCTCCGGCATGATCACCTTTTGGCCAAATTTCAACCCCAGCAACATGTTAACCATTGTAATGGTGCTCATATGCTTACAAATTAAATCTTCTTGAAGAATTGCAAGGCTGTGAAATGGGATCATGGTATATACATCTCTATGGATATCGCGGTATCTCAAAATTAATTTGAGCAGGTATGCTAAATGCTTTAATATTTCATGTTTGTTTTTATTAGTCCATGAAAATAGAAAAAAAAAATATTTTGCTGCACTACTACTCCATCCCTCATTCTAGCCCCTCCAGCTGTGCGATGATTGATGGAATGGTATATGAGCGGTGCTGGAAGCCTTCACTTATGAAGATAAACCCTTCATCTCTTGGAAGTGCTTGACAGCAAAATGGCGGATGAGGCGGCGCTCACTGGTCATGGAGTTGGACCGTGGAAATAGCATGACACGCCACGAGAGAAGACCCGGGTCCGCCGGTCAACCCCCCCGGTTCGCCCAATTCCTTCTAGAGCCCGCTAGTCAACACACCCACGTCAGCTCATGCGCGCATCCGCGTTGAATCCGCTTCGTCGTCGCGTCACCACCCGTGACCCACCATCCATCCCAGTCCGTACGTGTGGGGCCACATCGAACCACCCAGATCTTGCCACGAATCTCAACGGAGCCATGTTTCTTAAATTCGCGGGAGGACGTCACGGATCATCGAAGGTGATCAGGTCGGCGTGGCTGCGCCTTGCCGACATCGACGGCCGTCCAACCAGCTTGATGGATGGCTGCTGATGGTGATGACGGCCGTGATTATTCCTATGAATTGAGGATGGCATCAGTATGGCGGCATGGTGTCGTAATAGGGGCATGGCACACCCAATGTAAAGGGTGGAATGAGGAAGGCAATTTGCTTGATTCCATCGAGCAACTCAACCCAATCCGGTCCCAACGAGGTAGATTTTATATATCCAAGTCGTATTGCATCAGGAGCAAATATGAATAATAGTAAAATCCATCTCAAACTTAACTATGATAATATATAATTTTTTATAATTTTTTTAAATGATTTGTATGTTCAAAAAAATATATAATTTTTGTAGCTTTATTCGACTCGATTCCTTCACTGATGCCACACTTTTAACAACGCTCAAAAAAGGATGTGTGAGTCACCGACCCTACCAAGCAAATTATATCGGACTTCATGTACACCAACGGATGGCTGCGCACCATGCTAATTATCTTGTCTCCTTCTTGTGGGCCCTATTTATTGGGCTCTGTAGTTGGCCGACAGAAAAATGATGAGCTGATTGGCATGGTGCACGACTATTCATTGGTGCACATAGCGTCCAATATAATTTACTCGGCCGGATGGGCGACACACATCCATTTTTAGAACGTTGTTAAGAGTGTGGCATCAGCGATTCGGTAATTAGCTGGGGCGAGCAACAAAGATTTGATAACTCCCGCCTACGCATAGCTCGTTCATGCAATGACTTCATTTCAATTCAAGAGAGGACAAAATAGATGGAGGGACCCAAGATGCTTTCCAACTAAAAGATTAGGCAAGGTTTTCTTATGGCTTCAGCTGAAGTCAGGCCAGGACAAAATTAAAGGCCAGAAAACTGGGGGACATCAAAGGCCGGAGAATTGGACCCGAGTTCTATCCTTTGCGTGGAAGAATGCTTCATCTTTTTCGCAACATCTCAAAATATTCTGAACTCTATTTTTTATCTATCTACATAGATCTTGTAGCGGCTATTGCACGGTCCAATGATGCACATCGCGAAGATGAATCATTCTTTCGCGTAAAAGATACAACCCGAACTCAGGAGAATGTGGAGCCGAGTCCATCGCTAATTGGCATAAAGCTCACTTAGGCTTGACATGTGGTGGGCCAACTCCAAATTGATTCAGTCGGATCTTTTATTGGGGGACAGCAGTATTGGAGGCACCTCTTACTATGGATTTCCCTTGCTTTGATTTCAATTGTTTCGTGTGGCTGGGGAATTGGTTGGTATGCTGTCTCCATCGACTAAGTGTCCTCAGAAGAAAAGTTGGCACGTCGTTATATTCATGGATTTTCTTGTTAGCATAATGGCAGATTTCACTAGCTTTTGCCAACACTCGAACCCCCAAGTTTTCAATTGGATGCACGTAAGAAGGAACCTTCTCCTACTATCACTCCAAGCAATGCCATTGGGTGTTTTGGGGAAGTGGGGGTGTAAAGTATGAATTCTTCTTCCTTCTGAAGCAATTGCGTCACTTGGAAGGATAAAACTTCAATATCACGAGCTCTGTAATGATTCTATGATGTTAAAACTATGTCACATTGTCAACTTGAACAAGACATAAAAAATATTGTGTCCCCAATCAAATTTTTCATTTGAGATTATCGACTTAGGCTACTGGAGATAGTTTTCAGGTGACGCTGATGACTTGGTACCTTGCAAATCTGATTTTGATTAAATTATTTCCTGGACCTGGACGTGCTCAATAGCAACCACAACCGAGCATGTTATCAAACAGTCTTGCACATTGTTTGTGGTAAGAAGCTATTCTTTTTCAGTGGCTCCTACGAACCAAACTCTTATGAAGACCTGCAGATGGGTCTGGTCCCAAAAAATAAAAACAAACTGATTTGTGCAATGGATCGACAACCAGTCCTGATGCGCTCTTTGGCAGCCTGTTTGAGACAAAATGCGAGCCCTACTTCAAGTCTACTAGGTCATAGTCATGTTCCAATTTCAATAGGAAATTGAACAGTGATCTGAGTGGCTGCGTTAATCTCTGCGATGACCCAGTTGAACCCACTGACCGTATACTTCTTTCTTGCCAATTTAGTAAGAATTTTTGGGAAGTAGTGGTACAAGCTGTTGGTACTAGAGCATTCCCTTTTCTTTTCTTTTTTTCTAAACGGATGAATTAATTATTTAAATACGTCCATAAAAATTAAAAAATAAAATATTTTAAAGAAGTTGCAGGAGATATATAGAAAAATTTTATAATATAAATTCACTATGATTAGTTACATAGCTCGTCATCTAATCTACAGTACTGTCTGCTTCTCTATAAACATGAGAAATATTAGTCGAAAGCATTCCTCCTTTCATCTCCTCTCTTTTGATTAGGTCACAGAGATCGACTACCATGAAAAGGAATATGTTTGAAGAAAAGGAATGTTAGGGTATTTCTTTACAAGGCCTCCTCTGAAAACATCTGCTTTTATTCTCTTCAACGGCTGGTCCTTTATGGGAGATCGCAAGAGTATATTAAGCTCCATAACTATATGGAGTCGTGACAATTCTGTATCCATTTAGAGAGTTTGACAATTTTGCACTTCTTATTTCTCTTTCAATAACAGCGGCTGGGCCAAACCTCCATTTACATCAAAGATAACAAAAACAAAATCTGTGGGTGAGCAACAGTAGTATGAGAGAGAACACAGCCATGGGGCTTGGTGTCCTCCATGAAAAAGCTTTGGAGAGGAATAGCAGAGTAGTGTGGCGCTTTGCATGTCTCGAGGAATCATTTATTCCCACCAGCACCACTCCTAAAGCCAGTGATTTCTTTCACCATCTTTGGCAGTGTATCATCACTTGTTAACTTTGTGGTATGGCCTCAAAGGCAAAGGTTTGCTTTCGTTTGTTTAGCCTCTCCCTTTCCCTTTGATTCCCTGGGAGGATTGTTTGGTGAAATTTAAATTTTGGGAAAGCACTCACACAAACTAATGTTGGTGGTGCAAAAAGCCTCAAGCGAGTCCCTTATCATATGAAGAGAGTTTTCTAGACGAGAACTTCCACTAGCTCAAGGTGCTTTTTCTCTCCTAATCAACCAAGAAAAATGAAGTAATAGGATTATTGAGATTTTTTTAATTCAAAAAAAATTAAAAATTCTCCCCTCATGTTGATGAGAAAATAGTACCTATCTACAATAGTTTTGTGCATAAGAAAGTGATCCTCATGCTATGAAAATAATTCACAGTATATTTAATCCTGGGTTTTAGGACAACCAAAACATAAAAAATATTTATATACGATGAAGCATCCTTGCTTTCTTCACTTAACTTGTTTCTAACAACTCTGGAGGGCAAAACACAACAACAATGTAGAATGGTATGCTATGCAGAGTATTTACTGTGCTAGCCCAAGATTTAGAACAAATACCACATAAAAAATGGAAAAGAGATGTTGGAAGAAAACTAATTAGGGAAGAGAAAAAATTTTGATTATAACAGTTGGGCCCAACAAAAAGCTCTCTCTTACTCTTCACCAAGAAGGACAACCCACTCTCTCTCTTTTTGTCTCACTTCTTATGCCACACTAAAGAAGACACCAAAAATCCTTTTAAATAGAGCATGATTCCTACTCAAATTCCAAAACCAATATTTACTAAAAGGTAAGATTTGATAACTACTAAATAATAAGGATAGCTACTATAAGGAATAACTAAATAGAAACTTAATAGGATTAGGACTTGATAATGAATCTCAACAAACTAAACAAAATAAAAAGTTATATATTCTTAGGTCTATTTAGGTTATTGTGAGTTCTTGCCTTATTAATTTTGATAATTTGTTAGTCTTTAGCCATTAATCAAAATAAAAAAAAGTGCAAGAAATTTAATTTCAAATGGAGAATTAAGCATGATAGTTTTTCTAAAACTACTATTTCAAAAAACTGTGACAACCCGTGCGGGCGTTTGTTTAATCCCACATCGGTTATTTGCCGAAGAGATCTTAAATACTTATATAGGACTAAGAAATTCAAAAAATACCTTTCGACGAGTCTTTTTGGGTGATGTCTTGAGTTGTTACATATGATATTAAAGAGGACTTAACCTATAGCTTATGTGGACCAAGGGACATTAGAGCACGTGCTCATTAAGGCTGACTATGGGCCAATCATGATACTTGTGATTATATTTCATTGGATTTGGACTTTTTGCCTCACAAGGATCTATGCGGGCATATATTTAGTCTTACATCGGTTATTCATTAGTGGGCTAAAAAAACTCCAAAAATATCTTCCGGTTAGATTTTTTGGGTGTGATGTTGGATTATTATAGGAATTGAAAAGATTGTTGGCTACCACCAAGGTAGGAGCCTGGTGGTAAGGGGGCTTGGACTCCACCTGAGTTGTCCAGGTTCGAAACGCGTGGGCGTCGATTAAATTAGGGGACTGGATACCCCATGCCTGGATGACTCTGTATGGATATATTTTTCTTCCATCTGTACCGAGGTAGTGCTGGGGTGACATATTCACACGTGGGTGTTGATCCAAGGAGGGAGAATCCACGGGTCGGGGAAGGCACGCAAAACTTAGCGATCTGTATCGAACATTTCCTGGTGGAAGGGAGCCTAGTGGGGGTTGTTACGCAAGTGGGCTGGTCCCTCCCCCTCCCCTCCTATTCTTTTACCAAAAAAAAAAAAAAAAAGATTGTTGGCTAATGTGGTGCCTTGGAAATTGGGTTTGGTTGATAGAGTCCAACAGTTGCAGCCATAGAATCACGGTCCTCTTTCATTACAAATTCAACCAACAAGTGATGCATCATCCCGCACACGCTAATGAGCATAACAATGCAAAATGGAACGGGAATCAAGAGCAAATTCCAAAGGTCTACAACAGAGAAGGGCCCAAGAAGCCAGACCGAGCAATGCTAAAATTAGGTCAGTGAGTTTGTATATCTGATGCACACAGCTCGGAATTGAGCTCTCTTTGGCCAACTAGACTTGGCGTTATTTGGTGCGCGGTACTCCTCTCCTTCTGCTAGAGGTGACAGCAGCTCAGTTTCTGGTTGGATTTGATTGTATCCATATACACGCAGGGCCAATTTATATCCTCCACCCGTTTCCAACAGTAAACCGAAAAAAAAAATGGATCTTGGTCAGATTTCAGATTCTTGATGGATATTTGCTATCTTATTGAGGATGTGAGATGAAAGGGCAAGGGCCTAAGGATATGCCGGCACGGAGACAAGGAAAGAGTTATCACTAAGTTGGTTAGCTTCTTATTTGTCATCTAGATGCTCATCAGAATCCTTTTAAGAAGAAAGAACAAAAAATGATTTTCAATTGATATTAGGAAATCAAGATACAAATAATAAATATGTTTTGCACATATGATGGGATAGTGTCGAGTTTCTTTCCAAACCAAATCCATACAATTTCAAATCTAATTTCAGAATTTAAACCGAATCCAATAACTTGTTTAACCTAAATATTCATATTTATGTTATAGCTTTAAATTAGTTTAGGAAACAATATACGGATTGGAGTAGGTAGCTTGCAAGTTGTAATAAGCGCATTTTAATCGACGAAATATGTATGTGTATATCAAAAAAAAACATTCTCTAACTTCTACTGATGTGTTAATATTAGTGTTGCTGGAAATTGGACCCGGGGTGACCGTGGACAGAGGAGGAGCTCTAGCGGTAGTGCGGTGGCGGGTGGCTGTCTCCGGTGGACCTACAAAGCCTTTGGCCGGAGGTTCCGGCGAAGGCCCTCCGATGTTCAAGTCAGAGAAAAATTTGGAAGTATTTAATAGAGATAATAGAGAGATGTTTTTTTAGCTAGGGGAGAAGATCCCTCCTAGAGCTTCCCCCCTCTTCTTATAGAAGGGGGTGTAGCGGTTACCTGCAATCGGATATGATTGTGCGAATAAATGAGTTACCGTAAATGGCCTAAGATTTCAGGCTAGCCAGCGATCGGTTGAGATTGCATGAATTCCATGTTGACAACCGTTGAGGCGGAGATTGTAAGATTTGACCCCAGATACGGAGGACTTGATTTTCGGTGGAGTGGGGGTCGGTTTCTCCCCTTGACTGGGTCTTTCTCGTCCTTGAAGTCAATTGAGATTAACTCAGCCAAGACCATGCTTGCTAAGGTCATGCCTTCCGAGGACAGGCCAGTCGAGGTCGTGACTGCCGAGGTCATGCGCGCTGGGGTCGTTCATACCGAGGTCGAGCGTGCCGAGGTCATGCGCGCTGGGGTCGTTCATACTGAGGTCGGGCGCGCTGAGGTCATGATTGCCGAGAGCATGCTTTTCGTCATCACGCTCGCCACCGGGTTTGGTACCTTGACCATGTGCTCCAGGTGATCCACTTTTTCCCCCAACACTATCCTCCGACTTTCGAGTTCGAGCCGTCTCCGAGCTTGGGTAAAGGAAGTAGCCATTTCTGTCATGCTGATGAGATTAGGCGGCTTCAAATTATTTTGTCGTTTCGAAAGGAGGAATAATGGCGCTTTTTGAGGCATTTTTAATGAGAACACGAGGCATCAGCTTTTTGCTTTTCGAGGTGATTTTGAGCTGTGGGTTGATGATAAGACTCCAGTATTCGAAGAAATGGCTGCTTCGATTCTGCTCTTAAAGCAACGGTCCAGATTGATACACTGGTTCGGTTTTCGAGGGAAACACGTGGCGTGATCTAGATGGAAGGCGCGGCCTGCTCTCGTCGATCCGGTTCGTCGGAGGAGTCTATATAAGGTCCAAGCTAGCCCTAAGAACCTTCATTTGGTCCCTTGTCTTCTTCTTCTTTCATTTTCTCCTTCTCCCGATTGTTATTTGGTCTTCCTTGGAGGTGCTCCAAGGTGTTTTTTGGCGATCTTTCCTAGTTCTTCGTTTCTGACCGTTAGCCTTTCCAGCGAGGACCACGGTAGGTCTTCTTCTCACGTTCGCTCGGAGGGCTACTTTTCTTTCTTCTTTGCTCCTCCATTCTTCTTCTTCTCTTCTTCTTTTTAATACTGTGAGTGAGATAATGTTGGGCGACGCTTCTCCCTATGCTGGGGCTTCTTCTTCTCGTGGGATGGAGCTCGGGCCAGAGGTGAGCCGTGGTCCAGACGGGGTCGGGTCAAACCTAACCGAAGAAGAATTGGGTGTGATTCGAACCCAGTTCTCCTTCCCACGCGAGTTCGCCTTTGAGTTCACGGGGCCATGGGACTGAGTTACGAGGCCCCCTCCAGGTCGGGTTGGAGTGTATGTGGAAACACTTCGGGCCAGCCTGAGATACCCCCTGCACGGGTTCGTGAATGAGCTCCTGGAGAGGTATCGCGTCATCCCAGCGCAGCTCGCTCTGAACTCGTGGAGGAAAATCATTGGCTTCTTGTCTCTTTGCTTCGCTCACGGGATACCAACCTCGGTAAACTTCTTTCACGGGTGTTACATGTTGAAATCTAACCCCACGGATGAAGGGTGGCTGTACTTTTTTCTTCGGGAAGGTAGGCCGCTATTTCGAGGTACTCCTATCTCTATCCATGGATGGAAGGAGAAATTCTTCTTTCTCTCCTCCAAGCATCCGTGGGGGTTCGACTCGTCGTGGGGCCTACTGATACTTAAGGCCAACTAAAAGACCCCTGAACTAACCGTGAGCGAGCAGAAGATCCTTGCGGCTCTTCGCGGTCTAAAGGGGGATATCCTTCTGAACGACCTCCTGAGCGAGGAGACCTTGATAAACGTCGGCTTGAGCTCGGCGCGCCCTGGGGGTAAGGGCGGTTGTACTGCTCTTCCCTTATTTCGTCGTCCTTTGTTTTGTTTATTTCTTCTTATTCTTTTTTTCTCCTCCCCTTCTTTTTGTAAACGAGGTCGGCCATTGAAGCCATTGTGCGGCAAAGTGGGTCGGCCTCAGAGCCAAAATTTTGTACTTAGCCTTAGGGCTCTTTATTAATGAAATGCATGCTTTCTTCAATCTTGTTGTGTTTTTGGACTTATTTTCGCATGTGCTTTCAACGAGCCTTTGTCTTTGACTGTTTGAGTAGAACTTCACGCATCACTCGCTTTCGAATGTGATTCTGATATTTTTTGAAGAATTTCACTACGTCTTCAGGCTCGGATCTAGTTGTAGTGCGAGTCGAGGCTGAGCTGCTATTTGGCCATTGGAACTTGAGTGCCCTTTGACTTGCAGTTTCTGCCTTAGTCATCCCGAACTGTAGTCGGATTTTCATTCAGTGGTACCCAAGGTCGAGGGAGACTTGGCTCACCTCGACACAGCGGGACGTCCTGAGCTTGGTCGGGACGTCATTAGATAGGACCTGAGGTCGAGGAAGACTTGGCTCGCGGTCGACGCAACAGGCCGTCCTGAGCTTGGTCGGGACGTCATTAGGTAGGACCCGAGGTCGAGGGAGACTTGGCTCGCGATCGACGCAACGGGGCATCCTAAGCTTGGTAAGAACATCATTAGGTAGGACCCGAGGTTGAGGGAGACTTGGCTCGCGGTCGACGCAATAGGGTGTCCCGAGCTTGGTCGGAACGTCATTAGGTAGGACCCGAGGTCTAGGAAGACTTGGCTCGCGGTCGACACAACGAGGCATCCCGAGCTTGATCAGGGCATCATTAGGTAGGACCCAAGGTCGATGGAGACTTAGCTCGCGGTCGACGCAACGGGGCGTCCCGAGCTTGGTCGGGACGTCAGTAGATAGGACCCGAGGTCGAGGGAGACTTGACTCGCTATCGACGCAACGGGGCGTCCCGAGCTTGATCATGGCATTCCAAGCTTGGTCGGGGCGTCGTTAGGTCCCCCCCTAAGGACTCGAGAGATTTTAGAGACATCCTGAGGTTCACAAGCATATCATCATTAGAGGAAGTTTTGAATA
>JAOXJJ010000725.1:8124094-8137108 GCA_025769935.1 Phoenix roebelenii | reverse complement strand
TCCTCTTTTGATGTGAGCTCGGCCTCGGGGTTGTCTGGCAAGGTATACTTCACTACGAAGTTGGTGAGCACTTGTGCTTTGATTGCCGACCTCGGGTGATACTTCAGGTCAAATTTCCCAAGCTCGACCACCTACCTTGCGATTCTTCCTGCGCGATACGACCGTTGCAAACTTGCTTTATGAGTTGGTCGATTAATATGGCCACAATATGAGCCTGAAAGTACGATCGGAGCCTTTGGGCTGAGATAAGCAACGCATAGAGCGTCTTCTCTAGCTTGGAGTACCAGGTCTCTGCGTCTCGCAGAATTCGACTAGTGTAGTATATGAATTTTTGGAATTTGTCTTCCTCTCGAACTAGGACTGAGCTCATTGCTACCGGAGAGACAGCTAGGTACGAATAAAGGAGCTCGCTCTATTGAGATTTTGTTAGCAATGGAGGGGAGACAAGATGACGCCTGAGCTCTTCAAAAACTTGCTGGCACTATTTGGTCCATACAAAGTTCTTCGGTCGCTTGAGAATCTTGAAAAACAGGAGGCATCGGTCCGCAGACCTTGAGAAAAACCTCCTCAGGGCCGTAACTCGTCCGGTGAGCTGTTGTACTTCCTTGACTGTCCTTGGTGGCGTCATCTTCTGTAGTACTCGGATTTTTTCAGGATTCGCTTCGATTCCGCATTGGATCACGATGAAACCGAGGAACTTGCCCGAGGTAACTCCGAAGGCACACTTTGTAGGGTTGAGCTTCATCTGATACCTTTTGAGGATGGAAAATGCCTCGTTGAGGTCGACTATGTGGTGTTCGGCCGTCTGGCTTTTCACCAACATGTCATTTACGTAGACCTCCATGTTTCGATCTATCTGGTCTTTGAAAATTTTGTTGACCAGCCTCTGATAGGTAGCCCCGGCATTTTTCAACCCGAATGATATTACCTTGTAACAGTAGAGGCCTTTGTCAGTGATGAAGGTCGTCTTCTCCTCGTCCTCGGGCGCCATCCGGATCTGATTGTATCCCGAGAAGGCATCCATGAAGGTCAGCAGCTAGTGTTCCGAGATGGAATCGACGAGCTGGTCGATTCTAGGGAGGAAAAAGCTGTCCTTCGGACAAGCTTTGTTTAAGTCGGTACAGTCCACGCACGTGCACCATTTTCCATTAGCTTTCTTTATGAGGACTACATTGGCGAGCCAGTCCGGATAGGAGACTTCTTGGATGAAGCCAGCCTCGAGGAGTTTGTCGATCTCTTCGGCCGCTGCTTGCTGTCGTTCCGGCGCAAAGTTCCATTTTTTCTACCTTACGGGCTTGTAGGTTGGCTTCACCTGGAGTCGGTGAACCATAACTTAGGAATCTATCCCTAGCATATCGGTAGGCGACCAGGTGAATATATCCATGTTGGATTGGAGAAATTTGATCAAACGATCCTGCTCATAAGAGCTTAGGCCTGAGCCGATCTGTACGGTCTGTTTTGGTGATCTTTTCTCAAAGGTATTTGAAGGAGGAGCTCGCCAGGCTCTGTCCGTTGCTTCTTAGGCTCATCTCGTGCCTCCAGGATCTCGATGGGCGGTGCTTGGGCCGAGACTTGGACTGATGCTCCTACAGGTTATTCTGCTTGACTTAGCATTTCAATTGGCTGCTTTGCTTTAAGGGTTGCCATGTAGCACTGTCTGGCTGTTGCTTGATCCCCTCGAACTTTGTCGACTCCCTGTTTGGTGGGGAATCGCACGAGCAAATGATAAGTTGAGATTACGGCCTAGAAGGCATTGAGTCCTGGTCGGCCAAGGATAGCGTTGTAGACCGAAGCCACACAAACCAATAGAAAGTCCGTCCTCATAGTACTTTCTCTAGGGGCGAGCCCGGCCGTGACAAGTAAGTTAACTATGCCTTCAACCGGGATTGAATCCTCGGTGAATCTGACCAGCGGAGCATTCATCCTTCGGAGCTGGCCCTCTGTCATTCCCATTTTTTGGAAAGCATCATAAAATAACACGTTTGTTGAGTTTCCATTATCAACCAAAATGCGTTTTACATCAAATTTATTCACAACCATAGAGATGACCACAACGTCATCATGGGGAGTCTCGACTTCTTTCAAGTCTTCATCCAAGAACGAGATGGCCTCTGTCATTCGCTGACGCTTCGGGGGGGAGGGGGCTTCTTTCTGGCTGGTTCTTCAACCGAGCTCCCTTTAGCAGGGCCTCCCCCTATGGTGTTGATGGTGCCGGCAATGGTTATGTTATTGTTTTGACCTTCAGGTGGTGCGGCATTCTCCGGTGGTGCTCCTTCGTCCCGCTGGTTTCATATGAATCGGTTGAGTATTCTGCGGCAGATAAGCGCTCGTCTCGGAGTCGGAAGCACTTTTCGGTGTCGTGGCCATGATCTCGATGGAAGCGGCAGTACTTCCTAGAGCATTGTCGAGCTTCCGACTCTCGCATTGGTGGTGGAGCTCGGAGATAGTCTCGGCCTTCTATTTTCATGAGAATCTCGGATCTAGTAGCAGTGAGGGGAGTATAGTTTCCGTACCTCCCTGGCAGTGTTCTCTGCCGAGGTGGTGATCTCGGTCGGGCTGCAGTTTCGGACGAGGCGGACTCCTCAATCGAGGCAAGTTCTTCTTGCGGCAAGGTGATCGACTTTCTGGGCGGCCGTGCTCCTCGCAACTTCTTTTTTGCCCTTTTGAGGGTCGTTCGGCAGCGTCTCGCCGAGAAGTCATGGCCTCTTCAGCCTTTGCATATTTTCGAGCTCGGGCTAGCATCTTCGTGAAGTCGGAAGAAAAATTCTTCTCGATGGAGAAGAGAAACTTGTAGGACCGAGCTCCTATTTTTAAAGCTGACATGATGATAGATTGATCGAGCTCGCAGACCTCTCAAGTAGCGGTGGTAAAGCGGTCGATGTAGTCTTTCAGAGATTCTCCTTCCTAATTCTACTTGATGTCGAGGAGAGAATCCAACGTTCACCGTTGGCACTGGCTGGCAGCAAAATAGGCAGCGAACTGCTTGCCTATCTGCTCGAAGGAGAGCACAATGCTCGGCTTTAGCCCGGAGAACCAAAACTGGGTCGTTAGAGGATTGCGGGGAAAGCCTTGCACAGCAGAGCCTCCCAGGATCCTTGCAGTGCCATGAGGGCTCGGTAACTCTCCAGATGACCTAGGTGATCGATGGTCCCATTGTAGGGTTCTATCTGGGGCATCTTGAATCTTGGTGGGATCGGCTCGTCCTCGATTAGGTGGAAGAAAGGCGACTTGGTAGCGTAATCGAGGTCGCCCTTGCGCCTGATTCTTTGATCCTAAAGCGCCTCGATTCGCCGCTCGAGTTCTTCAACCTTCTTATCGAGTTCTCTGCCTTGGGAAGTTGCCATGGTGGTCCGTTCCGGTACCGATTGACCCGGGGTCGATTCGGCTTCCGAAGGCTGCGGCCTTCTATCCTGGTGGCTCCTTAACGGCTCTCTCCAGGAAGACGCTCGGGTAGAACCCTGGTGACAGCGCCGTTCTCCATTGTTGATCCTTGAAGAGCCATGGAGATCCTAGCCTTGGGATACAGGCCCATCTGGAAGAAGTGCCGATCGAACGTGAACTCATGGAGGAGGCACAAGAGGGGCCTCTACTTGTTGCAGGCATTGGACTGCTGTTTCTAGTGCCTAGACTTGCTATACCAGCATGTTAAATTGCTCAGGTTGGATCTGCGAAACTTGATCTGCCGAAGGCCTCGATGGTGGGTTCTGGACTGAGCGGCGAGGACTTGGTACATGATGTCGGAAGGCATTGGAGGCTCCTCTACTCCTTAGTCTCATGATCACGATTCGGGTCGTTCCTTTAGCGCCATCTGTTGTTGGAAATTGGACCCGGGGGTAACCGCGGACCGAGGAGGAGGAGCTCCGGCTATGGTGTGGTGGCGGGTGGCTGTCTCCGGCAGACCTGCAAGAAGCCTTTGGCCGGGGGTTCCGGCGAAGGCCTTCCGATGTTCAAGTCAGAGAAGGATTTGGAAGTATTTAATGGATATAATGGAGAGATGTTTTTTTAGCCAGGGGAGAAGATCCCCCTAGAGCTTCCCCCCTCTTCTTATAGGAGGGGGTGTAGCGGTTACCTACAATCGGGTGTGATTGTACGAATAAATGAGTTACCGTAAAAGGTCCGAGATTTCAGGCTAGATGGCGATCGGTTGAGATTGCATGAATTCAAATGTTGACAGCCGTTGAGACGGAGATTGCGGGATTGGACCCCGGATACAGAGGACTTGATTTTCGATGGAGTAGGGGTCGGTTTCTCCCCTTGATTGGGTCTTTCTCGTGCTTAAGGTCAATCGAGCTTAACTCAACCGAGACCATACCTGCCGAGGTCATGCCTTCCGAGGACAGACCAGCCGAGGTCGTGACTGCCAAGGTCATGCATGCCAAGGACGTGAGCGTTGGAGTCGTTCATGTTGAGGTCGGGCACACTGAGGTCATGACTGCCGAGAGCATGCTTGCCATCGTCACGCTCGCCATCGGCTTTCGGTGCCTTGACCATGTGCTTCGAGTGATCCACTTTTCCCCTCAACAATTAGAATAGCATTATTTTTTTAATTTATTTTTAAAAAAAGAAATCCGTGGGTCATACTATTGTTTACGGCATCCAGATTAAATTTTCTTTTGATGGCACGCTTGGACTTTGTGTTAAATATTTCTTGCAAATTGCAATGCCTAACCGTAGAAATGGACCCAAGCTCGCTGCACATGGCACTGGCGCAGCAGTTAGCGGCTATGTAAGCATGCATTTATTGTAGGGTGCGACAGACGGAATCTTAACGAATTTAATATAAGCCAATAGCCAGCTTCTTATATTTTGTCGCTTGCCCGTTGGATAATTCTTCCACCAAATAAGACAACAAGCAAACAAAGTCAACTTTCCTTCGGCAACTAATTGGAAGACGGAAGTTCATTACAACGTTCGATTTTGGCCACCAAATGGTAAGAAAGTTCCATCTCGGTCAAATTAAACATAAAAAGAGTACTGAAAAATTTAGTAAAGTACTCCCATCCTTTTATATAAAATTATAGATGAATGATATATATATACATATCATATCTACATAAAAGCTAATGATGCGGCAGATTTCATAGCATTTTATATAGCTAATCATGCGTGAGCCATCTTATGGAATTCTACCATTGATCCATTATTTCAATTTTTGAACTACTTCCTATAAACATATTGATAGTAGATTGATATAATTTCTTCTGATTTACCCAAAAATATGATGCAGTGCATTAACATTGAGCAACGCCATGCACCAAGATAAAACTTTTACTCTTCCTCAATAATACCTTCAAGCGGTCTACTATGTTGACCAAGTCTGCAAGTTTGATTCAAACTTTACGTGGTCAGTGCAACTACTTGTTTAAAAGAATTTTATATTATAAGTAGGGGCCGCAGTAAGTAATGAATGAATTGGAGTTCCATTTTTACTAATGATGCTTCATTATTTTTTCCTGAATAGGCTTATTAATGATACTTTTAAAATGGAAAAAGACTGCACCAGATCACTCTCATCCAGACCTCCACTGGGGGTAATTGGTGGGCTTATATACGTGGCTTGCTTGTCATCCATAAGTCTTTATATTGCACCAATTCTTGATTGCCAAGAGGGCTTGTGTTTTCAGCACGGTGAGAAATAGTGCTAGGAGGAAGCATTCATTTTCAAACAGATGCCAATACTTACAATTTATACTTTGTACTAGTTAAGTAAGTAGACTTTACTTGATGCAATATATGATTCTAATATTGTTTTTATGATGATAATTACACAAATTAGTTCATGATCAAGTATTGGCTTGGTGGAAAGCAAGCGCAAGTGAAATGATGACATGTTTGCACGAAGCCTCAATGGTCATATAAAATTATGGACTGTCCCTGCAGTCTAAGATTGGTCATAGAAATTTTTAGTTTCATGTTCATGATGATCCATTTAAGTTTAAAATTTTACGATTTTGAGAATTTGAGATATTTTAGAAGTAGATTTATGGGCAATGATTTATATTTTCAAAGATAGAAAAAATGTTTTTTTTTTTGAAACATTGTACTAATATAGAAACTCCATGCACAACCGAATTTTTTGATAAAACATGAAAAATCATGAAACATCATGATTTTCTTGTACATGTGAATGCACTAACAGCCATTTTGTTATAGAGCTTGGTATATGTCTATCCATCTCATTTTACCTGCATCCAAGTCTTTAGCACATCATTTTATAAAATCATGAGAGAAAAAAAAAATGGGGGAAAGGAGGTATCGAGTGGTCAAAGCCGGAGGAAAAAAAAATGTCAAAAGAGCATAGATAGGTACACCAACAAAAACGCCATAGCAAATTAAACACAAATGGCGTAAGTAACCATTTCCATGCAATACAACGCAATACAAACCAATGAAGCAGAACTCATTCACTCCTCACAAAAGACACCCAACGATGCCCATCACCACCGCCCCCGCAACAAAACTCCACACCGCTCCCCTCCCCTTCAAACCGACCGCCGCCGACGGGCTGCTCCCCACGTCCGCCGAAGGCCCGTCGGCCTTCGGTGCTGTCGGGGTGTTGTCGTTCTTCCCAGGCTTCTCTTTTGCCGGCGTCGGTGCCGTCGCCGGCGGCTTGGCCCCGAAGAGGTCATAGGGCAGCAGGACTTTATCGACCGAGTAAACGGCGAGCGGGAAGTCGGATCTAAGCGTGTTGGTGATCGGCGTGTCGACGACGCCGGTGGAGACGTTCACCTGGCTCGTCGTGCTGGTGATGTTGAGGGTGTAAACGCCATTGCTGCCGGATGCCTGGGTCTGAACCGGGTTGCTGGTGGTCTGGAAGGAGGACAGACTGTAGTACCGAGGGAGGACGTGGTAGAGGACGAGTGCAACTTGCTGTTGCTGGTTGAGGCTGTTGAGCGTTCCGGCCTCGAGGCTGTTGAAGGCGTTGTCAGTGGGAGCGAAGACGGTGAGGCCATTGAAGGAGTTGTTGAGCTGGCTGTTGATCTGCTGCTCCACCTGGGTTCCCCTGAGGAGGCGGATGAGCATATTGTATTGGCCGCCCTTCTCGAGAACGCCGGTGAGGTTCAGCGGGGCCGGCGTCGGGCCGGGGGCCGCAGGCTGGGCTCGAGCACCGGGCGCCGTGAGCGCGAGCAATGTGGCGATGATGAGTGCAATGGTGGTGGCGATGGTGGCGGCCATGATCTTGGTGGTGGAGGTTGAAGTAGAAGGGGAGAGGGTGTATGTGGGATATATGGGAAGATCTAGGTCAGTGACTGCGCTGGAATGAGCTGGATATGATCAGGTTGCGTACAAGGGAGGAGGGTTTGGACTTTTTTTAAATTTTTTTTTGAAACGGTACAAGTTTTTGGTGTCATTTCAATAGAATATTTAAGACGTGGTAGTAATTAGATTACTCTATAGGTTAGGTGGAGAAGAGATTCAGAGATTCTTATGAATGATTTTACTACGTTAAGGCAGCGTTGTTACAGCACTCCCAACCTCATCCAAGAAGACTAACCAAAAATTATTTTTTTAAAAAAATAGTTCTATATAAATATCTAATTTTTTTTGGTAAATAATCGATGTGAGGCTAAATATAAGGCTCATTCACAAGGTTTGTGATTTGAAATTAGACCTCTAGTCCATCCCCACGTACGTTGAAGAGGATTCGAGCTTCAATTTAAATCCAACCTGCTCCACAAATGTTTTATGAATGGCATGCGGAAGAGATTTAGGTGGGATCAGAAACTCTTGTAAAATGCCACTGCTAATTGTATTGCATGTAGCCACTAGCATTGTTTGCTTATGAAATTGTTTAAAATTTTATTTTGGTGTCTGGAGTTCTTAGTTTAGATACGTTTTCATATGATCAAGAATTACCATGATTTTGTATTTGGGAGGGCAAGGGGTTCTTCTTATAACGAAATCATGCAAATACCTGGTTAAGAAAAGCTCCCCCCCTCGACGACTCTTTCTTGAACCTCAACAATTTTAGAATTTTTTTATATAAATTTTGAATTGAGGGAAAATTCTAATTAAGGTTTTTTTTTGGTTATTCTAATTAAGGTTATTACATGTATTGAAATGTTTAGAAATTGTAGCCGCATTAGGATAGGATTAGAACTGAACTGATAGAGGTTTTAATTATTATTTATTTCAGGCACTAAAATATGTGTATGCGACCTCAACATGGAAGGGGTTTGGATTGACAATTCTGTTCTCAGGCATTAACGAGTCCGTCCTCAACTCTGTTCTCAGGCATTAACGAGTCCGTCCTCAACATGAGTCTCGTATTAGTGTTTTTGTCAGAATTTTTAGTAAGAGTTTGTTTAAGAACTTGCCATGTGGTTTCAAATGCTCGCATCTTCATGGACCTTGGGGCTCAAGAAATAACATTTCTGCTAGTAGTTCATGGGTTCAGGTTGTATCTTTTGTGAGAAAGAATGGTTGATTTTCTTTCACAACATCGACCATTGGATCATGGGCACATATGTCAAAAAACTCCAAACTCCTTCATTTATCCACCTTCATATGTTTCAAAGTAACTTTTGTGCGATCCAATGATAGATTCGTGTAAAAAAAGGCACATCCTTCTTTTGCATGAAAGATACAATCTTTATTCATAGTGTATATACATAATGTTTCTATTCATGTTAAATCTTTTTGCTTGTTAATGCCTTGAGACTTGATTCCAACAGAGAGGAAGAACTATCCACTTTGCAGCTCACCTTAGATGCATCCTTTTTGGGGTAAATTATGCAAGACTCTCTGAGATTAGGGTTAAATTACATTTACACTCAAAAAACTTATGCGTATTCTCTTGATGTTTATTTTTATTCAATATTTTAACCCATAATTTAACAAAATATTAGTCAAACCGTTAACTTTTACTAGAATCCAAATGCCACATCAGAATTTTTAAAAATAACCAAAAAAACCTTACGTGAGATAACAACTACTTATTGGCGTATGAATAAATTACAAAACCTCTTAAGATTTACATTTATTACACATACACCTAATATTTTATAAAATTTAGACTTACACCCAGTCAAATTGACAGCATTTGTGAAACCATTTATCTATTGTAAAAAAATAAAATTACCCCTATAAAAAATTAAGGTTCCTCTTTTATTTTTTTGACCTCCGAATCTCTTCGAAGTCTTTCATCTTCAAGAGCCTTCTTCTCTTCGAGATTGAGCGGCTGGAATTTTTTTTCGCTTTGCCATCTTACCACAAGCGTCCCTTCGTGACGAGCGACTAATGATAAGCTTCTTTTCCAAGCAAGCATCTGGCAACGAGCATCTTTTCTAACCAACATTCGGTAATGAGCATTTTTCTGATCAGGTTTTGTTCTTGCTTCCCTGCCCAACACGTCATAGAAATCGAGGATATTAGTGTATCATTTGCCGATTCTGAGTTTTACTTGTCCAATACCATAGACATGATTCTTTTAACATTGTTGCTATGGGTGAGGATTCTTTTATCTACATATCGAACTATGATAGTTCTGATAGCCTGTCATCAAAAGAATCCAAATTAGTATGTGCATGAGAACTTTTTTTGGAGGGTGCATCAGTTGTGGTTACATTACCTGGCTTAGATTATGGATAAGCTAGCTCAAGTGACTAAACTTTTAATGCTAGTTTCCTGTAGTAGAAAATTTTAGAGGCATCCACTTGCTTAGGACACCTATATTACTTTTTTCTCTCTTTTCTGATGGTTCATCAAGATTAAGCTCCAGACGCATGGCGCCTTACGACTGTCCTCCTCCTTGAGTGGAGTTACATCACTTAAAACTAGTTTGGTCTTCTTTTTTTTTTTTTCTTCTGATGTAGCATTTATGTCCCATTTAAGTTAATGATTTGGCTAATATTTTTTTTAGTTATGAGTTAAAGTGTTAGATAAAATAAACTTCAGAGTCATAAGCGTAGGTTTTTCAAACTATTGGATGTAAGTATAATTTACTCCTAATCTCAATTTTTTTTATAATTTACCTTTTTTAGTTAGATTAATGTCAAATCAGATATTTCCATTATGATTATATTGGTAAATGAATTCACCTTGGGTTCTAAAAGATGTCATCTCAACCTTGAAGCTGTCTCTCAGCATTTAATCGAAACATATGCTGTGCTTTGCTACCACCCTTTGCATAAATAGAGATAATTGCATTCCATTCTATCAACTTGATCGTATAAACAAATATTCGAAGACCAACAGCATCACCAATACCTCTTGGACAAAGTGGGAGCGGAGGAGTTTGCTAGAGAGGATCAAGGTTTCAATAATAGCATTATGCCACCGTATGGGAAGCCAGTTGCTTTGCCATAACATCCACGATTTCAAGTTATTAAAGCATCATATGTTGCACCTTTTCTTTCACCTTTTACTCGGAAAATATTTGTATGGATGATAAATAACAGTCATGATATTAAGATAACTGACCAATAATGGCCATTTTTCAAATATCCACTTTTTAATAGATCCTTCCAAATTGTTATAACGGCCTGACCTAAGCTTGTGCTCCACTAGGTTCGACCCGAGCTTGGACTTCTCTTTGGGATCCAATCTCAGGCCAACTTGATCAATGTAGGGAATGGGTTGGTCCCCTTCCAAGGTAGAGATCGAAGAAGATCGCTGTGAAGTTGTAATAAAAATAAATATTAATATATATAAATGGATGTATGAAAAATTTTATACTAATGGATATAAATGTTAATATAATATTTTATTTTATTTATTTATTTAGTTTTGGATTGAGCTGGTCGAGGCCAATGTATTTTTTCGTGGTCAAAATTCATTTGTAACAAGAACAGTATTCAGATTGACCTAGCCCAACCGTCCGGCCTAGCCATGCGGATCGGGCCAGATCGGTCTGGTCAAAGCTGCAGACGTGTAGGCATTTGTTCTTCCTATTTAGGGCTCGTTTCATCGCGAGAAGTGTTTTTTCTTATAGGAATATGATTCTTGAGAAGCAGAATCCTGGAAAGAGGATGCTTGATAAAGTACTTTTCGCATGTTTGGTTGACAATGGAAAAGTGACAGATTTTCAGAGTGTTTATGTTTGGTTGACTATCTACTTTTCTGAAAAAGTTATTTGTAATTCCTATTATATCTTTAATAAAAATTAGGTCTTTAATGCCTCTTTAATGTTAAAGGATTTTTTTGGGAAAAAATAAAAAAGTTTCGATTTCCGGCTCATCGGAAGGTAGCTTTTCCATGTTTTTCATGGAAAAAATTTTTCCATTAAATGTGGGAATCGTATTCCCACGATAATACTACTTTTTCATCTTTTTCTTTTAAAAACTCCAACTAAGCAAAAAGCATCTTCTTACTTTTTTTATTGACCATATTTTCTTCTCTTTTTTTTTTAATCAAATGAAAGATGTCTTTTTATATCTTTCCATGCAGCTGGGAATTTTGCATGCGCTTCTGCATGTTGGTGCGGTATTGGAAGAGACGAATATTGTGTACATCCGTACCTAATTTAAGCCAATCTGAGGTACTCATGTCTGTATATTCGTTTCTATGCGGTTTTATTCCTGCATAACAAATTTATGGGCATGCCTTCACTGGACCAAAAGAATTTTATTTTAGATTTTTTTTTTGCATAAATACTCTCCTAAAAATTTAAATTTGTAGAAATACCTTCTTCAAATTCATATTTATTTCTATACCCTCATAAAACACTGTTTTTGCACAAATGCTCCTAATATAACAGTTCTTCTAACACCATTAATAAAAAACCATATTTATTTTAATTAAAAATAAAATAAAATTTTAAAATTATTTTTTTGTCCTCCATCGCGTTCGCCTTATAAAAAATTTCTTTTGCACATCTGTCTATTAAGAATATTTTAGTTATTTTAATTTGAAATCGTTAATTTTTTAACAACGTTAGATGGTGTGGATATTGATAGAGGAAAAAATGGATCGTCCAGCCCATAACCAAAAGGCCGCCCAATTTCGGTCCGAAAAACATCAACGACAATCAGCTGAATCTTCACTTCGGCTCAGGACCAGTTCGTCCTCGGAACTCCACTGAAAGCTCCACCACTTCCAAATATCCGCCGACTCCACCGACCAAGTTTGGGGTACCTCCAGATAATCGCCGATCCACCCCGGCTAAGCCTGGGGCGCCCACTCCAGCAGCGCGTCCCGACCCTCGAGTTCGGAGCGCTCCACTGAGCACATCTCGAAATTCGGAAAGCCGAGCTACTTTCGGCATCCGCCAAGCCGACTTCATCAAATGCATTACGCGACTACTTCACGAGCTCGCTCGGCCTCGCCAACGACCACGCCCATGTGCGGGTCAACACCTACCTATGTGATCGTACTTCACCACACTACCGTGTCATGTCTCCATAACCGGCCATCAACAGTCAGACGACACCTTGACTACTCCGACCATACCCTACTGTGACTGTCAACACCCTACCGTTCTTAAGAACGGGCTATACTGCACGTCACCGGCCAGCCTGAGCTGCACGCCATCCGGCTCAAAGCCACGCTCCCTCATGATAAGGACTGACAGTATCTCCATCACCTGGGCCTCTCCACCGAGACTATAAATAGCTTAGTTAGATAATTTCTAAGGGACCTTGGGTTCGGACCAAATTTGCCTACTCTAACTTGATCGTCAGAGGGCCCTCACCGGAAATACCGGTGAGGCATTACGCAGGTCCGCGACCGTTGCGCAGGAGGTGGCTCCCGTCTTCCCTATTGGACATACTCTGTCGTTGTGCGGGCCATACCTTACAGGGTCCCTGAGCAGCATAAGGGGGGTCATTGAGTCAGCATGTCCTGCTGCCTGCCAGCGGCGATGGCCTGATTAGTAGGTGGGTTATACCCAGGTAGGGTCCCTGAACCCATGGCTTGGTTCGCCCAGTAGCCGACTCGAGCGCTTCCTCTTGGTGCAGTATAAAGAAATAGAGTTGTGCCTTCACTAACACCTGTTGGTTTTGGTGTAATGGTAGCGCTTGATCCTAAAATTTGGTATTAGAGCCAGAGGCCTCGTGTTCGAAACCCAGGCATCGC
>JAOXJJ010000725.1:8068499-8095256 GCA_025769935.1 Phoenix roebelenii | reverse complement strand
CTCTGGCGTTGGCATAGGTGGCGTGTTAAGCTAAGAAGGTCATCCTGTCGCATTTTTTAGCGAAAAATTAAGTAATGGCAGGTTGCGTTATTCCACCTATGATAAGGAATTCTATGCGGTAGTGCAAGCTTTGCGACATTGGCGACACTATTTGCTACCACATGAATTTGTCTTGTACTCAAACCATGAGGCTTTAAATATCTCAACTCCTAAAAGAAACTGGACCATCGACATGGCCGATGGATCGAGTTTTTGCAAGCCTATACTTTTGTTCTGAAACATAAAGCCGGAGTTGAAAACAAGGCTGCTGATGCGTTCAATCGGCGGATCTTCCTCCTATATGTGATGAGCACTGAAGTAATTGGTTTTGAAAGGATCAGGGAACAATATACCACCTGTCTCGACTTTAGTGAAGTATACCTGACCCTACGAGATGGAATAGAGAGAGAACAAGATGATTTCTTCCTACAAGATGATTACCTCTTTCGTTCCGACCGATTGTGTATTTCCTGAACCTCATTGAGAGACTTCCTAGTATGGAAAATACACGCTGGAGGACTGTTTGGGCATTTCGGGAGAGACAAAACCATTGAAATGGTGGAGAGACATTTTTTCTGGCCGAGTCTCAAGAGAGAAGTGGCCAAAATTGTCGGTCAGTGTTGCACATGTCATCTAGCCAAACAACGTAAACAGAACATCGGTCTTTACACTCCATTACCCGTTCTCGATTGTCCCTGGCAAGATGTTAGCATGGATTTCGTGTTAGGGCTTCCACGTACCTCCATCAAACACGATTCCATTTTTGTAGTTGTGGATCATCTTTCTAAGATGGCTCATTTTCTTTCCTGTTCTAAGACTTGTGATGCTTCTAGGATTGCGAAACTTTATTTTGACGAAGTCGTTAGACTCCATGGTCTCTCAAAATCTATTGTGTCCGATAGGGATGTTAAATTCATGAGCTATTTTTGGAAAATCCTTTGACACCTGATGGGCACCAAATTAAAATTTTCATCTGCCTATCATCCACAAACTGATGGCCAGACAGAAGTTGTTAACCGAAGTTTAGGAAATCTTTTAAGATGTCTGGTAGGTGAGCATGCTAGGACTTGGGATTTAGTGTTACCGATCGCCGAATTTGCATATAATAGTTCGGTCAATAGGTCCTTAGGCATGAGTCTCTTCGAAGTGGTGAATAGATATAAACCTAGGCAGCCCATAGACTTGATATACATGTCTCATCAACATAGAGTCTCTGAGTCTGCACAATCATTTGCATCACACCTGCATTCATTGCATCAAGAAATCAGCAAACGTATTTACTCTAATAACTTAAAATATAAATTCCTTGCTGATTTGCGCAGACGTTATAAAGAGTTGAATGTAAGAGGTTCTGTCATGGTCAGAATTAGACCTGAACAGCTTTCTTCGGGAACAATCAAAAAGTTGCAATCCCGTAGTGTGAGACCGTTCAAAGTCCTAAAGAAAATCAGTTTGAATGCTTATGTTGTAGATCTTTCTGAAGACTATGAAATTAGTGCGACATTTAATATTGAAGATTTAGTCCCGTACAAAAGGTTTACATTCATTCCTTCTGACCCTTTTGTTGATACACTCACCTCTGTTGATCACCTTGACCCATCACCTGCTATCGAGCCTCCACCTTCAATGTTTCATGTACGCAGAGAATACATAGAACATATATTATATAAGCAGGTTATATCTACTAGAAGAGGAAGCTACCAACGTTACCTTGTTCGGCGAAAAGGTCGACCCGAATCGGATGTGACGTGGATCTCGCGAGCCGAGTTGCAACGCCTTAACCCCGACCTTCTAGAGCAGTACGACAGTCGGCCAGACCTATATTCGACGGGGTCGAGCTTTTCCCATATGGGAGAAGTCGATGGGGACATCAGAGTTGACCATCCTTCCATTTAGTCCCCTATTTTATTTGCATTTTATTTTCTTTTATTTCTAGGTTTGTTTGCAGTTTTATTATTATAGGACTTTATTTGTGTATTTTGGGCTTATTGGAAATTATTTTGTGTAAGGGGGTTTTATTTTAATTGTTCTTATTTGGGCCCTATTTATAGAGAATTTTTATGATGATTAGGGTTAATGAAGGATTAAGAACTTTTCCCCCACGTCTCCCTCTTCTCTCTTCCTCCTCCTCTTTCTTCCTCCTCTCCTCTCCTCTTCTCCCTCTTCTCTTCTTTTCTGTCTTACTTCCTCTCTTCTTCCTTCCCTCCTCCTCCTCCTTCCCTTCTTTCCTGTTCTTCTGATTTCACGTCACAGCAGCCCATCTCTATTCGGATCCGCGTCAGCACCGCTGCGGCAGCCTTCCCGTGATCGGTGCTGCATCAAGTATTCAATCCAAGCCAACTTCGATAACATGCCAAGAGCCAAAACTAGCATTTTTCTGGACCCGTTTGAGACAATTTGCCCCAATCATCGATTGCTTGAATAATATTCACGAACCGGAAATGTAATATTTAGCCTTCCTCTACTAAACGAGACGTTGCCAGGTCACATCATCCGCAAAACTATAACAATTTTTTTGTTGGTAATTAGCTATAACAATTTTTTTGGACTATTATGGCTCAAGGGAGCCCAAGCATCCAAGATTTCAGCTCCCAAGACCTACCAATTTATGCAACAACCAGCGACTAGTCCCAGGCTCCCAGCGCAAGCCCCCCAGTCTCCTAAATCCCCGTCCTGATTTTCGAAAAAACCAACACGGGCTCAATTCTCATGCTCACTCCACTGCATGAAACAAAATGTCCAAATCCTACTCCCTCGACCCAAAATTAACGCGCTCCCACCACCCCTGAACCCAATCTCCTGCAGTAATAACGCGCACGCACTTTCTTTTACGGTACTGGGATACTTGGAAAAATCGCGAACGAGCCCCCATGGAAAAAACCCTCCTCCCTTATCCTCGCCTTCTTCTCCTCCTCCCCCGTTGGCTTCTTCCTCGTTAGGGCAATCTTTCACTCACCTTTCCTCCGTCTGTCTCTCTTGCTCACCCTTCTTCGTATGCCTTGATGCCTCTGTCTCAGACTCAGGCGGCGGCTGCGGCCGGCGGCAGAAAGCGGCGGAAGGGGCGGCCGGCGGGCTCCCGGGCGCGGAAGAAGCAGAAGAGGCTGGATGCCATCTGCGACAACCCCTCCGGTCTTTCCATCGCCGCGCCTAGGTCGCCGGAGGACGATTCCGGCCGTCTTCGCCGCAGCTCCCGTGTCCGGAGAGCCCCGGCCGTGCTGGACGCCTCCCCCGTGCCCTCTCGCCGGAGGAAGAGGTCTAGAGATGGAGATTCGCCAGTTCGGATTGGGGGTGGTGGGAGTCGGAAGAGGAGGAGGAAGAAGAAGAAGGGGAGGATGAGAAGGGATGGCGATCGTCAAGATGAGGGAAAGGCGCTTCTTCTGCGGAGGAATGAGGCGTCTTTGAGCTCTTGTGGCCAAGAAACTAAGGATTCGGAGGTGGAAGCAGGGAGTTGGAGGTCGAGACTACGATCTAGGGTTGCGAAGGTACGGGGCAAGGCCCCCTTTTTTGGTGAAAAGAAGCATCTTCGGGCATCAGATAGGGTTGCTAGAAAGGAAAAGGAGCCATCAAAGCCAGTGACTATGGAGGGGATGAGTGCGTTGGATTCGCCGGCATTAGGATCCAAGAGGAGGAGGAGGAGGATGAAGAGGGTTTCTAGTGATGAGATATCTGAGGGTGCTGAAGAACCTGGAGATCGAGCTGCCGTATTGCCTTCAGATGATGGGAAAGATAGCGGCCAGAAGGCATCTCCTGAAGAGGAAATTAAAGCTGCTTCTGATTTGCAGCTTGGTTGTGAACCAAACGAGGACTTGCAGACTGCTGAACAGACTCAGGAGGTTAGAGAAGAGGCTGAATGTATGAAAGTCGGGGGAGAAGAGAAAGTTGATGAGCCATTCGAACAAGGGGCTGCATATCCTATTCCCCAGGTGGAAAATACTGACTTGGGAAATGATGCAGCCAACCAATCAGGCAAACATCTTAACAGCAAAGCTGTTGATAATGGGGAGATCCTAAAGGAAGATAATCTGAAACTGTCCATTTCACAAGACAAGCTTACCCAGCCACATGTGAAAGAAGGTCGAAGGTGTGGCCTTTGCGGGGGAGGGGCTGACGGGAAGCCACCAAAGAGACTTGTCCATGAGTCCATAGAGAGTGATAACGAGGCATACGAAGGATCATCAGCTTCAGAGGAACCTAACTATGATGTGTGGGATGGGTTTGGTGATGAACCCGGTTGGCTTGGTAGGCTTTTGGGTCCTATTTGTGATCGTTTCGGCATGGCTCGTGTTTGGGTTCATCAGCATTGTGCTGTTTGGAGTCCGGAGGTGCTGTATATTTACTCAGCTATCTTTTTCTTATATTATTACATACATGTCTAATTGGTGGAAATCAGTGCATGCATTTCTTACTGCATGTTGGAGATGTTGCTACCTAGCTACCTTTAAATGTAATTTTTTCAGTTTACACTGTCATTAGATGATTCTATATTTTCACAGATGTTGTTGATGCCTTAAAAATGAGTACATGGCAGCCATGCTTCGCTGCCTGATGGGTTCGTACAGGTAACTTCGATTGGTTCATTGGGGTTGGCTGAATTGTATTGGTTGCTTAAGAGTGCAAGTTTGCCAACCTCTCACGGCCTAGTTTTTCTCCTCCAAGGAGTGCCAGAACTTAGCTGAGGTTTTCATTGCTTTGTTTAGGTTCATTTGCTAATCAATTATATTCTAGAACTCCAGTTGATGTTGCTAGTTAAAATTTGAACTCAGGTTTGTCTTATGACAAACCAGGTTATTTAAACTCATTTAAACACCAATCTGTATTTTTAGTGTTTTTGGAATGCTCTTCTTTCATCCTTCTTCTTCTTCATTTAAATTAATTAATTAATTAAACCATACCCATTTAATACTTTTTGTTGTTTCCTTCTATTCACTTGGATCAAGAAGTAAAGTACATGTTGTACCATATCATGTTGCTAGCTTTAAACATGCAAAAGTGTTGCTTAAGAGTTTGATTGTCATAAATGTATAACAAAGACCTATTAAAGAGGAATTAGAGGTGGAAAATGAAGAAGATTGATAATTTAATGATTCTGTTGATCAAAATCTGAAACAAGTGTAATCCACTTTTCTTAATTGCGTACGCCCTAAGGTTTAATGAGTGGCGTGATATGTCAAAGGATGCCCTGGAAAGAAAATGAAGAGAGGAACCAATTTAAGAGCATGGAGATACGAGGATTTGTACTTTGAATTTGATTACTGGGAGAATTTTTAAAGTTCATCATAGCAAGTGACTCTTTGCCATATTTAGGTCATAGGATGGTACTTTCTTTGAAGGATGAACTTATTTTGTTTGCAAACTATTGGAAGTTGTGGTTGGTACTTGGTACCTTGTCCTTATGTAATGGTAGACTTAAATTTTAGTGCAACATGACTAAGTTTTAGGTGCCTTTATGTAGTAGTAGGGCAGACATTTTTTACAAGTGAGGGCCAGAACACACTTAAAAAAGCTAACAATGGGAAATTCAATGAATGAGCTTGGAACTAATTTAAAAGGCAATATTGCAAACATGTTAAGGAGGTCAACAATTGGGGACCATCTTCGGTTGCCAAGCCATGTCTTAGTCTTTCATAATCATAGGATCAATACATTATTTTTCATTAATTTTTTATAATAGAAAATAAAATGAAGGATTGTAGCCGTGTGCTAGGGTTTTTAAGAGGGAATAATACCGCTGTAATTTTCAAAAGTACTGGTAGATTCTTGGTCTTTTTATATTGCTTTCTTCATTTTTGAGTTGAGGATCCCCAATAGATTGGGAAATTTTATGTTGTGATGGAATTTATACTTATTTGAAACATATCTTAAAATTTCTAGGGGCTTCTTTTCTAGTATCAATTAAGAACATAAACCTTTTGACAACCTGGTCACAGGTTAAAATTCAATGTAGAGAGGTTGTAGAAACAAGGACCGCCTATAAGACTCAACTTCTTTTCATGAAATTTGGGCAACTTATTGTACATATATTTCTTATGTTAGATGCAAGGAAGGCAATACCGGAACTAGCATCATTGCTGGTTGGATGGCGGGACCGTACAATATGCCCCGATGTTGTGCATCTTGATGTGAACTGATAGGCCAAACCAGAAGGGAGGGAGGAGGGAGGAGAGAGAGGAAAAGAGAGAGAGAGAGAGAGAGAGAGAAAGAGAGAGGAGGAAGGGTGGGAGAGGGCGACGACCGAAACAGGGGGAGAGCGGGGGAGAGAGGGCTCTCTCCTTCGTATGTCGGAACAGGGGCTTCCGCCCCTTTTTATATTTTTTTGAAATTTTTAAGTGACGTCGATAGCCACTATCGACTTATTATTATTATTTTTTTTGAAATTGAGTGAAATCTTTTTTGAAATTTTTATGAAATTTTTAATTGGATTCTGATTTCACTTAAAAAGTTTCAAAAAAAAAGTGAAGTCGCCAGTGGTTGCCGACTTCACTTAGAAAATTCAAAAAAATATAAAAAGGGGTGAAAGCCCCTGGTTTGTTTCGAAACAGGGGCAGGTTCCGATGTATAGATAGAGGAGAGAGGATTCCGAAAGCCCTCTCTCCCTCCTTTCTCGCCCCTGTTCCGACTGCTACCGGCCACTCTCTCTTCATCCCTTCCTCTCTTCCTCTCTCTCCCCTTCCGCCGGTTTCTCGATCCAAGGGCCAGAATCGTCCCGATCTGTTGTCGGTATGATTCGAGCAGTTCGTGACGATTCCGTCGACGTTGATTATATGTATACAATGAGAACTTTAAGTCTTCGTCTAAATACACTGTGGTCAAGATTAAACACTATTTTGAAATATTATCAAAGTAATAGACAAACTATGCTGATTGATTGAAGTCTAGAAACTTGCCATGTCGCAATAACTAAGAAATTGTAGTTTGAGCTTTTTTTTAAAAAAGAAAAACATGCTGATAACAATCTAATGAATTGATCCATTTAAATTCTTGGTTTTATTTTTTTCTATGGTAGTTTCCTTCTCCTTAAATTCTAGTTCTTTACTTATCTTTATGAGTTTTAATTATAGCTGAATATTATTTGTTGCATGCCCTATAGTTGGACCATATACATTGAGACAAATTGCATGAGCTTCCAACAACATAAAGAACATTATTGACTTTCTTAATGACCGAGACCATAGTTTTTAAGGATTTAGTCATGACTTTGTTCTTAAGGAGCGTTATCTTGTTGCAATGTATGAGTTGACTATGTGGAGATGATGGGAACTTGGGATATTCCATTTTATTATAAGAGCTTGAATGTTCTTGAGGTTTAGCAAGGACACATAAATAATGCTTCAGGTGGAAGAGATAATGGAAATAAAAATATAATTTGATTGTCAGGGATTTTGCAATTGTGTTGTTAATATTAGGCTATGTTGGTAAAACAATTTGTCAATGACTAATCAAGAACATTTTTTTATTGAGTTGATTTCAGGATAACACTTACAATGTCCACCATGTATGATATGGGTCTCCTGCAAGGTCCATCGAATCGATATTAGGACCTATCTTGGTTGATGGCCGGTTTGGTATGGTACCAGTTCGATACTGTACCAACACACGGTACGCAATGGACCGGCACACTATTTTTTTTATAATTTTCAAGTTTGAATTAAGAGTAATCAATTTTTTAATAATTTTAAGTATAATTTGATGTTTCTTGATTTTTTTGATGTTTCTATGATGTTTCTTCTTTGCTTCTCCTCCTCCTCCTCCTCCTCCTCCATCTTCCCCTCCTCCTCCTCCTCCTCCTCCACCTCCTCTTCTTTTCTTCTCCTTCTGCTCCGAACCGATCTTGACAACCAAACTAACCCAGTTCCGCGTCGGTTCGGGCCGGTTTGGTGGACTATGGTCTCCTCGCTTGCTAGTTAAGGACATGATTCTATCTACATCTATCATCATATGAATTCTAAGATTCTTATTGGATCATTGATAGATATTTATCAATTTATTTTTTTGCAATATAAGATGCTTAGTGTTTTAGATCAATGAAGTCTCTATCTTCTCTCGCCCCCTCCCTTCACCGACCCCTGCTCTACTATTTGATTTAGCTTATGAGGCTTAGGTAGCATAAGTATGTTAGATTAAAAGGAAATTTACCTTCATATCCTCCCTTACATGTTAAATAAAGTGGAAGTTTTTAAAAATCAGCACCATGCTTGATACTTGTTTTTGGTTGGACCCATGTGGTACCGGGCCATCCCATGTCATCATGGTACTAGACTTCGTACTGGTACCACACCGTAAGGACCAACTTTTTGTTATTTTTTTAATGAATTTGGTTGTTTTTTATGCATGGTGAAGATATTTAGGTGATCTTATTGTGTATTTTAAGAGATGTTTTATAGTGTATGTTATAATTGAGTGTTAATATATGTACCGACACACAGTGTTTAATTAACTAACAACATTTATGAGTGAAGAATGGCAAATACAATACAAAATTGTAAAAAGAAAATCATAAAACTTTAATAGTCTAATCCCATGTAGAATTTTGATGGCTCTCATGTACATCCGGGTCTTGCTGGTATTTCGGACCTAGAACATTGTACCATCCTGAATATTGTCCCCATTCTTGCTGATCATAAGAAGTTGGATAATGATTGGGCTGTGGCTCTTAATGCTACAATGTGTATGTCTAGTACTTGTCGGAGCCGAATCATCCTTCCTTAGGATAGTAGAACATTGTACCAGCCTGAATATTGTCCCCATTCTTGCTGATCATAAGAAGTTGGATAATCATTAAGCTGTGGCTCTTAATGCTACAATGTGTACGTTTAAATTTTGCCACCTTGTGGTGGTCTAGATGAACCCAAAAATACAAAAAAAAGGTAAACTCTATAAGTCAATGTATAGAATATAATTTGGATCTGAAGCAAAGGGTGCGGATGGTCCGATTGGTCAGGGTTTATATATAATCGGGTAAGGTTCGAGGTGGCTATTGCTTTTACCCGTCTTCGCCACCAACTCTAAACGGGTTGGGGTCGAGTCGGGTACTCACTGGGGCGGAGTAAATTGCAACTCCTAGCATATCTAATGATGTGTCTCCGAGCCTATCCTTCGATGGTGCTATCGAACATGGGGCTCTCTCGAACCTTTCTTACTAGAAGCTGTCTGCCAACCTAAAATTTGTGCTTCCTACATATTATATACTTAATTCATGATTCATGAAAGACATTTTCGATGCATGTTCAATTTGATAGAATCTTATCATATCAAAAAATTATTTTATTTTTGTCAATGAACAAAATGCAAGATAGTTTAGAATTCTTGTCATTAATTATCAAATGCATGTTCCTTATTTTTAACAATTAAATATTTTTTATATTTTTAAATAAATTTTTAGAAAATAGCTTGAAAATCTGAAAATTATTTGTTAATCAACAAAATACAAGATGACAATTTTAGAACTCATCTTTTTAATGATCAATACATGCTCCATATTTATTATATTTAACTAACATTTTCAATTTTAAATTTTTTCCCCTAAAAATAGTTTAAAAGTCATTAAAAAATCTGTTTACTACTGAAATGCATGACAATGAAATCTAAGAATTACATAGATAATTTGGGACATATACTGATTTTTTTAGATTTTTAAGGAACTTAGTTTTTTTTAAAAAAAATATTTTCTTGACAAATAAATTTATTAATAATTATAAATATTTTGAGATAGAGATTACAACCATAATAGTTGTAGCATGTGCATACTACGAATGCAGGTTTGCTACAATTTTTTACACTAAGTTCCCATTTGCTTTATTTTTGTTAATATTTTAATAAAAAAATTATATAATTTATAAAAATATTTTTTGAAAATAAAAATCATCATATTGTATGTTGTTGTCCACAATATCCAAAAATATTAAAGGAAAACAAAAAACTTGATGTAGATTTTCCCTATTTTGCTGATTTTTGCCAATTTTGGGCCAAAAAGATAGAGATCCAAGGGTCTTACGTTGACGGAGTACCGTGTCTTTCTGATTCACTAGGTTTCTCTCCCACAATTTGAGCAAAAAAGCCCCTCTCTGCTCCCTCTTCCTCCCTTTCTCTGCTCTCTCCTCTCTTACTCTTTCTCGCTAATTGGGTAAAAGAGGTCTTGGGAGTCCCTCATGGTATTCCTAAAGGAATCGGAATACCTGGTTGGCCCCCCTATACCCCCTTTTCTATTTTAAATAAATTTCCCAAGATGTTCTAGTTGGGATGTCTTCGAACCAGTAATATCAAGTTCAGTACTGGCCCACTGGTCAATACCAATTGGTTCATTCTGGATGATTGATACAAGCATTGTGCTGGTTGAACAAGGGTCTGTAGACTCTGTACCAGCCTGGATGCCCTGTTTTAGCTATGTTTTGGTTGCATGGGCCTTGTCTTCGTGCTGGAATCCTATTGGAATGGTATGGTACCGATGGTACCATTCCGTTTCACCTATTTTGACAACCTTGATAAATGGAATGAGAGATCAAAAGATATGTAAGAAAGCTTTATATTAAATCCACTATTCTTAGTTTTTTGCTGAGTTTATCAGAGCTATCATGTCATTGTAGCTATTTGGTGAAGGATTAAATATTACATTTTTTAATGGAAATTTTGTGGAGAAAATTGTGAAATGAAAAAAGAAAAAAGTATCAGAGAATGTAGATTGCAAACTGATTCATGTTTCCACGACCACTTTGAACTATCAATTAATGAAATATTCTTCCTTATTCCATTCCACGTTTTCTATTGCCTTCCGTATTTGATGCGAAAAGGCTTGTATCTATGTCTATGTATACATACATGCATATGTATATATGTATGCATGTATATGTATTTATGTATCTGCATTTGTTCATTACCTCACATCTCACATCATATACTGGTATATGTGTCCATTTCCCCATCTTTAAAGAATGCTTAGCTTCTACATTTTATCATGATTGAGTATTCACATCTGTGTCCTCATATGTTGTGTAGAAAGATTTTGTTCATGAAGTGCTGGAAAATGCTTACTTTGATATTGTTACTATGTATACTATTATTGATGATGTCATTAACGCAACATAAGTTTTTTTTTTAAATAAATGTATAGATATAATAAATGGCGGTCATGGGAGGCTAGTTGTGTTCCTTGACTTTCTTTGATCTGGACTACAATTGATAGTGCAGATCACATTAATTGCTGCTCATTTGTCACCAATTAAGTTTACTGGTTCCTGCACCCACTTTCTTGTTTACAGTTCATAATTCTTCAGGCTCCCATCTTTAGGTTCCTGTTGTATAGTTGATAACATGGTTTGAAATAGCATCATGGTTCATCATGGTTGTGTAACTGCAGCATTTTCAAATGTTTCATCACATAGGCCAAACTTGTTGATTGAGCATATACAGATATCTGCTTAATGAGATAAATTCATGACTCTGTCAATATACTACTGACTAAATAGCTACATGCCCCTTACATTAAATTAGCTTCCTTCAGGATGGACTCAGGCCTTGTAGTCTCTGATTGTGCTAGTATCTGTCGTTGTATAATGACATATATGCTGATGTTAGACAACAGATATTCAAAAAGGTCTTCGATTCTCTTCAGATAATAAATAACAGCCATAAATTTAATGCATGTATGTTGTGAATTTCAGGTTTACTTTGCTGGTTTGGGATGCCTGAAAAATGTTAGAGCTGCACTTTGCAGGGGAAGGGTATTGAAATGCAGCCGTTGTGGGAGGCCTGGAGCAACTATTGGTTGCCGTGTTGATCGGTGCCCGAAAACCTACCATTTGGTTGTATATTATTTCTATTCTATTTATGGCATATCTTTATCATGTTTTTTGTCTCATTTTTCCTTTTATGTTATCTTTCTTGGTGCAGCCTTGCGGCCGAGCAGATGGTTGTATATTTGATCATCGCAAATTTCTCATAGCTTGCAATGATCATCAGCATCTTTTCCAACCTCAAGGAGAGAGTTACTCTCAACAAATCAGGAAAATGAAATTTAAGAAATTGAAGCTGGATATGAGAAAGCTTTCACATGATTCATGGAGGAAGGACTTGGAAGCTGAAGAGAAGTGGTTAGAAAATTGCGGAGAGGATGAAGAGTTCTTGAAACGCGAAGGCAAGAGGCTTCACCGAGATCTTTTAAGAATAGCACCTGTCTATATTGGGGGTTCTTATGAAAATGAAAAGTCATACCAGGGTTGGGAATCTGTTGCTGGGCTCCGAGATGTCATCCAGTGCTTGAAAGAAGTGGTAACATTACCCCTTTTATATCCTGAGTTCTTCAGTACCCTGGGCATCACACCTCCTAGAGGTGTTCTATTGCATGGATATCCCGGTACAGGTAAAACATTAGTTGTACGGGCATTAATTGGTGCATGCTCTCGTGGGGATAAGAGAATAGCTTATTTTGCTCGTAAAGGTGCTGATTGTTTGGGAAAATATGTTGGTGATGCTGAAAGACAATTAAGACTTCTTTTTCAGGTGGCTGAGAAATCTCAACCTTCTATTATCTTTTTTGATGAAATTGATGGGTTAGCTCCATGTCGGTCTAGGCATCAAGATCAAACACATAACTCTGTTGTGTCAACTTTGCTTTCCTTGCTTGATGGTCTGAAGTCTCGAGGTTCAGTTATAGTGATAGGTGCTACAAATCGTCCTGATGCTGTTGATCCTGCTCTTAGGCGACCAGGGAGATTTGATCGGGAAATATATTTTCCACTACCAACACTGAAGGATAGAGCTGCTATTCTGTCACTTCATACTCAAAGTTGGCCAAATCCTGTATCTGGGTCTCTTCTTTCACGGATTGCAAATCAAACTGCTGGTTATGCAGGTGCTGATCTGCAGTCTCTTTGTACTCAAGCAGCAATGAATGCTTTGAAGAGGAACTGTGCCTTACAAGAACTTTTATCTTCTGCTGAAAAAGGTTCTGATCATCGCAGACTTCCTCCTTTGCCAGAATTTGTCGTGGAGGAAAGAGATTGGTTAAAAGCTCTTGCACTTGCTCCTCCTCCATGTTCCCGAAGAGAAGCAGGAATGGCTGCAAATGATGTAGTTTCTTCACCACTCCATTCTCATCTTGTTCCATGTCTTCTGAAACCGCTGTCTCACCTGCTCATCTCATTTTACATTGATGAGCGGATCTGGTTTCCTCCTTCCTTTCGCAAGGCATTGCAATCTATTGAATGTGCCATTATTTCTGCCTTAGAACAGAGAAGTATCCCTGTCGTCTCTTGGTGGTCTGAGCTTCATTCTTTAACTTCGGACCCGTATTTTGCAAATGAGATAGAGAAAATTCTTTCTCGCTATGGCCTGGTAATGGGTCCATCAGGATCTGGTCATTCTCATCCATTGGAAGATGACAATGATGTCTTTGAAAAGTTTGATTCCTCTAGATCAAAGACTTCTGATTCTTGTACACACGGTGAGTCAATGCAGAAGTCACTTCAATTGGGGAATTCATCAGGATTTCGAACTTTGATTGCTGGAACTCCCAGATCTGGCCAACAACATCTGGCTAGCTGCCTTCTTCATGGATATGTGGGCCATATTAATATTCAGAAGGTTGATTTGGCTACTATTTCTGAAGAAGGACATGGAGATATTATTCTTGGCCTTACCCAAATTCTAAGTATGTTTTTAGATTTTGTTTTGTAGCTTTCTTGACCATTAAAGTTATTAATATTGATTATTCTCCTACCTAATAATGGAGCTTCAAACTTTCATGCTTGGATATCCCTCTGAACACTAAAATGTTATGCATTTCCTTTCTTTAATTAATTATAGATTGGATTAAACAGGTATTGACTTGTTAGCTTAGTATTTTTTTTTCTAGAGTCATTAATGTTGTTCAAAATGTTTAACAATTTCATGAAACATGCGTTATGTTGACACCAGATGCCGTAATCAGACTTGGTTCTATAACGTTAGGCCTAAACTTTCACCTTGAACATTTTAATTGTTTGATGAATCCTCCATCCAAAAACTGTTTGTTTTTTGATACTTTTGCAAGTATCTGTAAGACCTAGATTTCCTGGTAAATTTCATGTGATTCAAGACGATCGTCTTGATTCTCTAGAGTTCATTGGTCTTTAATTAAAATTCTCTCCATGACTCAAAGAAAGTCTTAGCTCTTTTACTCTTGCATGAATACTTGTAACCAGGTTAATTGATTTTCCTAGGACATCTGATTTCTATGGCAGAAACTCCATGTTCAGATTCTCATGGGCTTCTAGTCTGTTTGACAGTCTAGTAGGTTCTCATGCTGCAACTTCTCTTAATTGATTGTGACTATTACTTCTTTCAATTGTTTTTGTGGTTCATGACAAAGCATTCTCAGTAACCGAGTTGTTTTACACTCATCTACTAGTAATTAGTTCCCAAAGTCATCGATCATTGTTATTATCCTTGCGTATTTTCTTAGACATCTTTCATAAATTGCTTTGGGCTCAAATAAAATGCTTGTAGCAATGAAATGAACTCTGTTTTATGTACTATCTGCCATCTTTTTGAACACTAATATGTTGGACTAATTCTTTCCATTAGTGAAATGCCTGAATGTGGGAAGATGCATAATCTACATGCCTAGAATTGATTTATGGGCTATTGATGAGACTTGTGGAGAGGATTCCAAACAGAGCGAAGGCAGTCCAAATGCCTGCAAGTCATCCCAAGAAGTAGGAGTTGATGCAGCAAAAAGTTCTTCACAAGCATGGAATTCATTTGTTGAGCAAGTGGATTCTGTGTGTGCATCTGGATCTATAAATATTTTGGTAAGCTTGAGATTCAGTGTGCATTATTATTTTTTATCCTTTTAGCCGATTTCATATTTCACATGAGCTTGAGTAGCGACTTCTATATATGAGCTCGAGTTACGCTGACTATCTTTATCACATTCGATGTTCTCTGTTTTGTCATCTATGTCTGTTCTTCTAACTATTTGGTGCCCTGTATGTATGTCAGTATGTGGTCTTGTATGCAGAATTTTGCATATATCTGCAGGCTTTTATGCGTAGTGTTAGTTCAAGGGGAGTAGAATATTGTTGTTTCCACATATTTGTGCACCCCCCCCCCCTAAAATAAAAAAGAGAAGAAACCAGTGCTTCATAGAAACAACTAAATTGTCTCTCTTGCTTTGTTTGCTTTGTGCATGCCATGTTTCTTTTGTTATGCATATGTTCTAGTCATGTTTGCAACTTCTTGAATATGGAGCAAAAGAAATATGTTTTTTCTCTGGAAAAAAGAAGCGAATGTCTAATTCAAATTTGTCCTAGTATGCATATTGTTCAATACTTTTTATTGTTCTCTCTTGTCACCTGCGAATCCTAGCTGTCAGTTAGGATGTCATTAGATTGATCGTTCTCAGGATCAGTGAGTGCCGACATCATTCCTACCTTCTATATTTTTGCATTTGTGCTTCAAGTGAGTTCTGTCAGGAGAAAGCTTTTGATCTAAGTTTATAGATTCTTTTTACACGCCGCTTTCGCTTGCTGCAAATAATACTGTCTCTCTCACTTTCAGAAAAAAACTATCTCCAAGCTGAATATGATATAATATCTTGACTCATGTTTGCTTTGCATTTGTTATTTTCTTCTTGATAAATTATCAAGACTGCATTTTATGACCTATAAGTTTGTGCCATATCTTACCAAGGTCTCTTAAACAAATACTGATGTTGATAATACTAAGATTCTGGTGCTCAGCATAAAATGAATTGTTAGATTAGTTATCTATTTCTTCAGATTAAAAGAACAGATTTTTCTTGTATTTTCTCAATTCTTTTCATGTCCATTTTATGAGTGAAACTGGCAGTCATGTGTTTGGCTTCTCATTTACTTGCCAAAGTGCTTGTTTTGTGATTGCAGTTGTGTTTGAAATTTTTGAAATTTATGTTTTATGTTTGCAGGCTACTTGTGAAATGCAGAATCATGATCTTCCTCTTGCAATAAGGCATTTTTTTACCAGTGATGCTGTGAATCATGCTGATTCTGCTCCTTCAGAACATACAACACCACGATTTCTGATGTGTATTGATGGAAAATTTAATCCTAATCTGGTGATTGATTCGTGTGCAGCAAAATTATCAGAGGACCTAGTTCAACATTATGCACAGCTGGTGCATCACAGAACTCATGTAAGCAATTCTCATGATAAAAATGAAGTCTTCCCTGCAGTGAAAGCTAATGCAGAACCCCCAAGGCTAAACATGGATACTTCTGTGGATGCTGAGTGGACTGTTTCAAATGCTGGGGCATCTTTCAGGGACAAAGAAACCCAGCAAGGCACAAATGGTGATCAGAGATGGCTACCATCATATAAAATGAGAGGCCATGACAAGGTTGATCTTCAGATTGATAGGCATGAAGGTTCAATTCCAAGGATTTTTCCTGGTAAAGCTATGAAAGGGAGTTCAATGTTAGCAATTGCCACATTTGGTAATCAGATTTTACGATATCCACAATTTGCTGAGCTTTGTTGGGTAACCTCGAAACTGACAGAAGGTCCCTCCGCAGACATAAATGGGCCTTGGAAGGGTTGGCCATTTAATTCTTGTTTGATGGATTCTAATAGTTCACCCAACAAGGTAGTTGCTGGAGCAAACTCAAGCAATTTTAAGAATCCTGAAAATTCTGGTGTTGTAAGGGGTTTAGTGGCTGTGGGTTTATTGGCATATAAAGGTGTCTACACATCAGTTAGAGAAGTCTCTGTTGAAGTTAGAAAGGTTTTAGAGCTTTTAGTTGGGAAGGTTCGAGCTAAGATTTTGGGCAGGAAGGACAAATACCGTTACCTTCGACTTCTGTCACAAGTGGCTTACCTAGAAGATATTGTTAATAGCTGGGCTTACACATTCCAGAGGTACCACTTTTCTTACTAAAAATTTTCAAATTGAGCTACCTTTGCTTTCTTATTATTTTTTAGTTTCCATATTGGTATAAGAATAAGCAGAACGATTCAGATCCAGCCTTGTCCCATCTTGTGGCTTGACTTTGTGAACAGTTATTCATTAACCTTTCCTGTAACGGTTACTTCTGTTGTTGTTCGCCATCTTTCCCATATCCTTTCGCAGAACTTAAATCCATGTTAGCTTAGGTCATCCTCTTCTGCTTGTCTGATTGGCACATTTAAGTGCTCTTTATTGAAGTTTTGTTAGATCTTCATTACGCATGATGGACATCTCAGTTGATTCATCGTGCTTATCCTAATATACCCATTTCTCACTCTATCCTTAATTATTCCATATGTTTATCTCAACATCGGCATCTTTGCTATGTTCAGTTGGCTTGTCAGGGCACTTTTTTAACCCAACATCTATAACTATCCCTCTTGAGACAGTTTTTAAAGGAGAAGAATATTCTTGGTAAGTGGGACCTATTAGATAAGTACAAGATAATATCACCTGCCTCGGCGTCAGCCTATGTATAGCAGCAGGTATGGGTAGGCACCTCCTTGACCTGACTGACCTAAAAACCGTGCAATTGTGCCACTAGGACTGTGCCCAATTGCATTCCATTTGTTCTCTATATTACTCCCAAAACAGTGTCTTGATAACACCACAAAAATTGTGCCCATTCACTGCAAAATTTGTGCCTATCCTGCCACTTACATCTTCAAGCTGTTACATAATTTCTTGAAATCCCTAGAACCATCTTAGAGGTAACCAAACACACGAACTCCACTTTGAAGCGAGGAGCCAAACCAACTGATCTAGCAGCCTTTCACAATTAAACAAACACATCTTACAAAATGGAGTTGTTATCCATGACTTCACCTTGAATCAAGGATGGCAAAACTAGTACCGGGCACCGTACCGGTTGCCCGATGGAACGAGTCGGTATGGGCCCGCGCCATGCCGAGCCGGGCTCGTACCGACACCGTAGAAGAGATGGACGAGAGGGAGAACGAGAGAGGAAAAGAGAGAACGGGGGAGGGAGGGAGATGGAGAGGGAGGAAGAGAGAGACCGGCCTCTCTCTTCCTCTCCCTCTCGCTCTCTCTTTTTTTCTCTTTTTTCTTCTCCTTCTCCCTCTCTGGCGATGGCGAGAGGTGCCTCGGTTTCAATGACGGAACCGTCCCGGTCTGCCACTGGTACGGCCCAGGACGCCTGGAACCGGACGGTTCAGGACGGTTCCGCAGACCTTGCCTCGAATACTAAGGAAAGAATTGGAAAGAAAATAGAGTTATTCATGGATGATCTTGGAATCAAGTAGTCATCTAAGACTTCAATTGTAGGTTTTTCCTTTAGTGACAAAGGTATAATTGGTCATATAACAAACCAAAAGAACCTCTCCATGCCATCCACTCAACTCTCTATCATTTATATATTTGTTTGTATGTCACTTCCAGGATAGTTAACCAAGCACATTATGTTACCACTTGGAAAGTTAGTTTTGCTGGAACTTTTATTTCATTTCCATTTCCATTGAAATTGCATTCCGACCTGGTATTCTCTACAACTTTCAACCATAATTTTATTTTAACAATTATACTCTTCCTCTTCTCATCAATCTACATTATATGAAGTGCAAATAATATGCACTTTGATATATTTTCTGGCCCCTATTCTCGATGGTTTTCGTCCATATTCTTTTGTTCTTTTTACATTTTTAGGTCATTATTCTTTCCTTGGTCTGCTGATTTTAAGTCCAGCGTCCTCTACAATTTTGTCCATTAATCTGATCTGGCATCTGTTCTTATCCTCTTCGTATTAATCTTAATCACATCATCTGCAAATAATGTCGTGACAGTACAGTTTTAGTTCCTATCCTTTATGGCTTTCCTCCATAATCTTTGGTTGTTGTACACAAAAGAAATTAAAAATATTCTAATTTGCAAACTCTGCAGTTTTTGCTAAATTTTCTTTCCTGCTTTAATTTTTTTTCCAATGTAGGATTTGCTTTTTAATTCCTTTATGGCATTCAAAATATCATTCTAATTTTTTTTTGACATTCTTGTTGGGTAATTTATCATTCTGTTTTTTTTATTATGATTGCTAACTATGTTTTCTTACTGTCCTGTTTTGTACCCAAAGTCTGTTTTTTCCCGAAATTTTGTGAAACTACAATTTTGACATTTCCAAAAAAAAAAATCCTGAATTGTAACTGTATTGTTTTTTCTGTTTTGTTCATACAGTGTACAAACTGCCAATCAGATTACAATGTCAAACACCAAGCCAGTGATTACTGAGAGTCTTTATGTAGATAATAATTTGAGCAGCAGTAATCTTGTTCGTGATCCTTTGAGCATGCAGAGTGTACCAAACGTAAGCTGCAATGAAGAGGTTTCACCCAAAGGAAGTCCTCATAAATTAGTTACCAGTAATGGAGAATGTGTTGATTTTAATGAAGGGACATCACCTAGTTCTGATACAAGCATCATACCAGATGTTAATCATTTTCACGAGCCTAGTCACTCCAGCTTTCATTCAGGTTCTACCTCAGCTGCAACTACACTAAACGGTAATGGAACTTATGGATCAAAGAGTCCAGCACCTGCTAAAAAGCTGGAGGATATGAGACATGTTGATGTTTTGGGAGTGACAGAAAGCCATCTTCCTTCTGAGGCTAATATGTGCAATCTTGACAGTTCAGTCATGTCTTGCTCAAAAGAGGCTAGTGACAAGTATACTTGTCTGGACAATTATCATTCTTCAGGCAGTGGTGGGCACGTTACTGATGAACTTGGTACAGTTTCTGAGTTTGCACAGAGAAAGAGTAATGAGCATTCAGTTGTCTCTGGGACTGCATGCCTGTACTGTTGTTGCTCTAGATGTCTACGTGCTATCTATGTGTTGGTTCGTAGAATTCTTTATGATTGCTGGAGATCTAATGGCCGTTATTCAACAATAGATGATATCCACGATCTACTTGCTTCGTTTTCTTTGCGTCTTTTAGCAGCGGTACGGCAATCTTATATTTCTCAAAGTAGCACCAACTCTGAAGAATGCTTTGGAAAAAATCAGGGTCAAAGAGTTCCGTCCGAGTGCTGTGCTTGTCAGGACATTGTTCACAAGCAGGTTAAGAAAATGTCGTCTCAGCAAATGATCCATTTCACACCAACAGAATGCAGTTGCCACATAAGAAATGAGGAGGATTCAGAAATAGCAAATAGTGAAAGTATTTCTCTATTACAATCAGCCCTAAATTTTTTCTTCAGAGATGGTGTATTGATGCCTTCACATCCCCATAACGGAGATGTACTTCATTGCAGATTTGAGAAATTATGTGCGTGTTCCATATTAGAGATGATATTGATATCAAGCAGCCACTGCATTAATGCCATATAGTTAGTTAAGTTTCCTGCTGACTGAAGAAACCATTCATCTTTTTTGTTGACACTTAGGTTTTGTCCTACTTCTTGGTCTAATTTTGCAAAAATTAAGTAATGTTCTCAATTTTTTACATACACAGATATGAAAGGTTTAGGAAGTTTTGAAGCCCTTTATCTGGGTGCTAATTTGGTTAGCATGTAAATATTGCTACAAGGTTATTGTCATATCAATTTTGTGGGAGTTCTCATATACTTTGATTATATCTTGTTCTCGAAGTTAATTTTTATCGTGAAATATCCAGATTGCATGATTATTATTGATGCAAGACTGCTAACATCTTGCACTATTTATAATCTTTGGTTCTGTTTCTGGTTTATTGGCATATAGATGGGTGCTTCATGTTGTTGCCCAAAGTTCTTCTCTGGAGAGTTACATCATCAATAAGTTGATTGTTACATTACATGTTTACTACCTGAAGCATGACCACTAGTTGACAAATGATTACATTAATATTTGGAACCATATGGATGTGAATCAAGACCATTGGAATCTCTCTCTCTCTCTCTCTCTCTCTAACTCATTCCACAAGGGAGACAACATACCAAATTGGTAATAGGGAATGTTGGGGAATTTGATCGGGAACCATGTCCTAGCATTCCTTCTAGGGGTATACGAAACTCTTGATCAGCCCTTCGGTTTCAGATTTGCGTTGAGGCTGTCCTGAAGGTGCTGTAATCATGTTACCGTCTGAATGTCTTATTGTAATTGAAGTCAGGATTTTTGACATGCTTCTGCTATTCAGAAGGTGCTCTGGGATTTTAAAAGAGTTGAAACCAAATGAGGTATGCTTGTGAACTAGATATTCTTTTTTTGTACTTTTGTATTTATTTCTATTTTTCATTGGTGTCCCAAAAGTTAAGCTTACTAAATCCATCATGATGCATAGCTGACTTTTAATTGCTGTCCTATTGTTTCTGTTTGAGTTATATCATATCCATTGAATAGTAGCTCTACTGTCCATGAAGCAGTTGGTTGATTTTCAGATCTCTGGTATTAGGTTGAAAGTATAGGAGAAAGTATAGGAGCAAGAAATTACTTCTTAACATTTGAGAAAAACTAAATTATTTCAACAATGTCTCAGATTTTTCAGATATTTAACTTTCGGACAATGAAGATGGTTTATTTTTAATGATTATATTGAAAAGCTAATCTTGTCAGTCACCAAATATGAAGTGAGAAGCCTGTGTACTTCTAAGCAAGCTTCAGTATATGCATGCTTCTTAGGTTATTTTCATTTTAATTGATGATTCTTGCTGGTGCAAGTTGGTGCCGTTGTCCTGGTCCTCCATAATTTATGATTTACAGGGCTTTCTTCTGTTTTAGAGGGTTCATTTTCAGACATGATTGCGAGCCTTGCACTTTTGACCAGTTTAGGTGCCAATCTAACGTCTAAGTTTTGTTTCCTTGTACGATTTTTTGCACAGAGTTATGCATGTAGTTCTTTGTTCTCTGCTTAGTGTTATCCTGTTTTTATGGATATTTGCCCCTCTAGTGTTAATAATTCTCTTCCATTCTCCGGTTTGATTTATGTGACTGCATGCTTCCGTTGACATAAACTGGAATCAATGTACTGTTGTCAGAATCATTAATGTGTCTCTTCAGAGTACTTGAAGAGGATAGTAAGCTTATTATGCTCTGCTTAAATTAAACTTTCAGATGAAGGTTTTCTTTCCCCGCCATGTATTAATTAATGATTCAACTGGAGTTAATGTTGCAGTTAGTTTAGTTGTACTCCATCCGGTTGGTTCTATGAATTTGGATTTGTTAGATTTGACTACTTCATACTTCACTATCTTAGGCCACGTAGCATGCATCTTGCTTTCTCTGGTATTGGCCTTTATGATTTCCCATAGCACAATAAAGCAAATACTCATACGCTTCTCTTGTATTAAATGGCTAGAACTATATGGCTTCCATCTAGTTGCAGAATCCTTGCATCACATCACTCAAAAGTAAAATTTTGTGGTTTGTGCATCTTTATGGAAGTATAATTTTAGTTTTTTTAAGGTTCAGTCACTTTTTCCCTAAAGTAACTTCTTTCAGGTTTATGACCTGCCATGTTTTCTTTGTGAATAATCAAAGAGATTCGTCCTGTGCTACTAGACTTACAAAACTAGGTAGAGGTGGGAAGTTTTAGATCATCTTGTTTGCAATTTTACTCTTTTCTTTTGTGTATTGCTAACCGGCCATGAGACTCCAACAGGTTAAGCTGTTGTGGAAGAGGACATACATAATTGTTCGTGTTGTTTTCAGGTCCTTCAAAATTTCCATGATATGCAGTGGTCAGCTGAGGTGATGTCAGGGCACAGTGCTATTGTGATGGGATGCGACAACTTTTGGGCACATGTCAAAGACCATTTGGTAGGATATTGTTCGTAGGTTTGTATATCTTTACATCAACGTGCACTGAGAGGTTTTTTCTCAATTTGATTTTCGAATTCCTGATCCAAAGATTTACTTAATATCTTTATGATTTTTATGCAGAATAAGTTGAATGGGAGTAATTTTTAAGTCCAGATGATCCAACTTCAGGTACACTTTACATAAACAGAGTTGGAAGTCTTGTTCCTTCCTCTTGTTATTGATAAAGATCAGCCAGTTACTAATCTTATTATAAACTGTAATTCTGCTCATATTTTATTCCTGCATTACTTTGATAGTTGAGAGGTTTGCATGGAGAACTAGAGAGAAGTGACAAGGCATACTATGGTAGCTTTTCATTTCATGTAACTTATCATTGTGATGTTGTTCAAATGAAGCATCCTCAAGCAAGTTCTCTCTGATGTTGGCTACCCGATAAGAATCTGTTGCTCTGCCTGCTCCACCCCGCTAAAGATACTTCTCTGTTGTATGTTGGTGTGTCACTGGTACATGGCTGGGTTGCAACTTCGGTCGCTAATTCTATCTTCAGTTGGCCTGTGTTTCCTGATACTCCAAGCTCAGCTGTGCTGGATATTTTTGATTGGGATGGTGAAGTTGCTCTAGATATCTCCGGATGAGCTGGTGAATTTGCGGTCATAAATGAAGGTGAGGCTCCCAATAAGGGATTTGCAGGACAGGAGTTCCTTGTTGCTAGGTTTCTCTTGGCAACTCTTTGCCATTTCCTCAAGCCCAAAACAACACAAACTGCAAATATTGTCTCTTACATTGAAGATCCCATCTTGATACAAACAAATCCAGCCAACCATGTGAGGGTAAGTAGATGTTCAAAAATACGCCAAATTTTAATGAATCTGGGAACAATGTGTGCACTTAACAGTGTGAACAATGAGTACAGGGGTAGGATTCTGTATGCGCACTGGAACAGGATGTGTTCCAATTCCAAGGCCAAGGGCATCAGCCACTGCTTGTCGATGGCAGCGTGATCTGAACCCAAACTTGTACTGTTCTAAGAGGTTAAATATGTTGACGGTATTGAGAGATTTGGATTTAGAAGAGAAGAATCTCATGCTTACACAAGTCCATGTGAAGAATGCCAGTAGGAATGAGTTCTTCTCCACCAACAATCATACCATTATTATATATGCATTATATGTTCGTATATGTACCGACAAAAAAATGCTTGCAACGAGTTATTTAAACACAGATGGTGAGATATGATCAGGTTGCATTTCAATTCCTTTGGATTTTTTAGCTTGCGCTTGTGAATTGAGTGTAAAGAAGTGAGGAGAAAAGGCAGTGCATTCGTGGATCAAATTATGTGTATCAGTCGATGCCTCTGTAGTAGTGATCAAATTAAAGATGCGGCTTGAGATAGGAAAGGTGATGCTTTGGGGTTGGTTTCATCTAGTGGTTGGCGCTTATATGCGGCATGTTAGAAACTGCAGCCATGGAGTTTTAGTTGCCAGAGATTATCAGGTCCCTCAAAGCTGAGAGACATATCGTTATGTTTGAATGCGTGGTTTTATCTGCACTTGATATTAGCTGCTTGCTTTCTTAAAGCAGGTTAGATACCAACAGAAGTGGCAGCTATGTAAACATAAATATCTTAGTGACATAACTACCCTAGTGCTTGAGACTGGTGACTCATTTACTTGAACGTTTGTCTTTTCGCTTAAAATAATTTAAAATTGAACTTGGTTCCTGTTGCTTTTTCTTTTATTAGGGAGGATCAACAGATACTCCGTATGCCATACTGAGACAATTTAACAGTTGATCAGAGCTTGAGAAATGGTAGAGAGTATTAAGATTGAAACTTGGGAAATATAGGACACATTCAAAGGTTTTACCTGAAATAGGATGAGTTGGACGAGTTAAAGAATCCGGACCAGAACAAGCTGTGGTCAGGCTTCATACAAATTTCTCCGGCAACGACGGTGGCCTCATGAGTACTCTCGGTGCACATAATAATGACAATGACCTCCAGCTTTGTTCCCATGATCAGAAGCATCTGTAACAAAACCTCTCGCTCTTTATTTCTCCACGACTCAGTTGTGAAACAAGAGGAGCTCGGTTAGATGTCCTCACTGTCAAGGGAATAAAAGGCATCCATAAAGGATAATAGAAACCTGCCCAGTAAAGTCACTTGATCAAATGTCTTGGCTGAGAGAGACCTAATTGACTATCTTTTTTTTAAAAAAAAAAAAAAAAACTCTTTTTTTGGTATTGGTTTGTGTAGGTCTGATGACTACCATGTATTCCGAGAGAGATGAAAAGAACTGCTAACATCCAAATCCAAAGACTGCATTGGAGCATAAAAGAACGGTTCAGAAGTAGAGTTACCAGGAATTTTGATCATGAAGAAGTTTCATATCAGTACCTAATTCTAATGATGATGGCGAAGTCGTGATCCAGAGATCTCCATAGATATTTGATGAAATCCAAGTCAAGATCATGACCAAAATGAGCCTGGAGCACACCAATCACCCATTCTCGTAAGCAAGTAGTGCTATTATACTAGTTACTTCTGTTGTTCCGATGAGGGGGCATACCATGATAAAGCTATGGCGAAGAGCAAAATAGTCAGCTTTGGATACTGAACCAATTAGCTGCTGGAGGAAACCAACCTGTGAGACTGGACAGCAGCATAAGAATTACTGAGTGAATTGAGTTCAGCAGTAGATAGTAGGGTGTAGAAGTTTCTAACAAGCCACAGAAGCAAGCAATTGTTGCTTGAAAAATTCAGGCGGCGCCTTGCAAAGGAGGTTTATGATGCGTGACAAAAAGAAATACCATTACATACATAGCTCACATTTAAAATAGAAAATTCTAACAAGAGTATGTTTATGATGACTGGAATATAATACTGAGGGTTTTTTGCATGAATGCCACAAAGCTAGTTTTTTATATATTTAAGCCCTATGAAATTAAAATTTACATTCACTCTCCAAAAACCCATAATCTTGTATTTATGGCTCCTGGATCTGAGGATAATCTTGGACTATCAAACTCAACAGTTGACACAGATTCATGCATCTCTGCAAATGAAACTCTTTTAAGTTAGAAAGAGTTCCCAACACAGGGCTTCTGCACAAAAGTATAAAATTCAATTATTAGGGGATTAATGATCAATTTTCAAATCAGAGAGAGAGAGACCCACAGAAGACCCAGTTTACTTAGGTTACATCAACAACGTGGAGTGGATTTTGATGGTAGGAGCATAATTACATGTTTACGTGTTCTTGAAAAGTATATCTCCATGTAAATTTCGACAAGCAACTGTGCTTGTCATAGATCATCACATTCCCAACATGCTTCTTAAAAAGCAGTTGTTGTATCTTCAGATTAAATTTCTCGTGGTTGTAGCTTCACCGCTTTAGAGAAATATATCGGTGAGGTGGAAAAAAACTATGGGAACAACCATGACATCAAAAGCCAAAGTTCTTGCTTACCTGCGTTGACCTGGTTTAGTGCCCTATTGAGGACTCCTCTCTTTCTTTTCTTCAGGCACTGATACAAGAATCAACTCTTCGGTCATAATTGATCGACGTAATCATTTCAGAAGACCGTTGAGCACCAAAACGTTAGCAAATGCACAAACTCACCGCAGTAAGGTGATGGAAGGCATGTTCTGTGAGCAGAGCTATGAAGATCAAGCCTGCGGTCACCATGGCAAAAGCCCACGACGGAACTGACTCTAGAGAATCTGCCATGGCTGATGGATATCGAAATGATGGTGCAATTATAAAGTCTGGACTTGGTTAGTTGTTTCTTCGAGACCGCTAGGATAGCCGATTTAATTTCTTCATTAATATCTGAATAGATGGCAGGGGCGGCCCAATACATTTGGAGGCCTTAGGCGAACTCATTAGAAGGAGTCTTTTTTATTATTATTTAAATAATAATTTTTTTAATAAGTATAAAAATTTTTACTTGACTAAATAAAAATTCTAAATAACAAATTCTAAATTAATTACTTGACTAAATAAAAATTAATTAGACC
>JAOXJJ010000725.1:8054149-8068399 GCA_025769935.1 Phoenix roebelenii | reverse complement strand
ACCAAACAAGAGGCGTCTCATTACTTTCCCGTTGACCACACTTTTCCCCCTTCTTTTCCCGCGAACCAAACGAGCCCTAAGGGTGCATGGAGAAAAGAGCAGGAGTGCTTGTTTTGTGACCCGTAATCTTGACTCCTTTCCTCGCCCTTGGGATGCCTAAGAATCTATTCACAAAGTTTGACTACTAGTGCTACTACATCACTACAAAATTAACAAAGAATCTTTTGCGTCAGATGTAAGAGATCGAGGTCTATTATCTATACCCCAGATTTTTTTTTTTTTAACAGAGACCAGTGAAAAATAATGCAAGTGGAAAGGATTTGTATAGATGTGTGGGTTCAAAATTTAATAGTTTTGGATCAAATTTAATAGTTTTGAGAGGCGGTTGGATATGGAGGGAGTTTGACCATCAGTTGGAACCCCAGGTGCATCATATCAACGATGAGGTGCCAAGGGCGACAATTCGAGATGAGCTGCATGATGAATATGGCTCATAGAAACGATGTAGTACACCTAGTATAGGGTGTAATTTCTCCCATGCAACCAACCACCGGCTTTAATACAAGGAATAGAGTCGTGCAATTGAACTTTTCTCTTTTTGAATTTGGAATGATGAACAAAAGCTATGGAAGTTCAGAGAGAGTTTTTGAGCATCAAATAATCAATAGCATGAAAGGCTATTATTCCTAGTTTGTAGAATTCTTGTTTTATCAAAATTTTGATGAATTGACTTCATGACTTGAATAGATTCACAATTTGTTACTTTCATAGAAGATTAGCCTGTACATGCAGAGGATGGACTTTGTGGTTTTTCCTCTCTACTGCAGGACTTGTATTATTGCCGTTTTAGGGTGGATTCTATGCCCCTCCTCATCCTCCTCCTCCTGCTCTGTTTTTTTTTTTAATTTTACCCCTCTTCTTTTTGGGGGATTGCGAGAGTGGATTACATGCTTTTGCCCCATCACAAAGGGTTGTGAGATAGTGGGTGACAGTGGGTCACATGCCTTCGAGCAGGACCCTTTCTTGTGATCCAGAGAGAGGGAGTACGGATGAAGGATGCCTTGCCTTGTCAGTAGGAAATTACTATCAAAATCAAAGACAGACACCTTTTGAAACACCTTGTTTTCTTTCCCCATGTTCTTTCCTGCCCTACCTCCACACCTGTCTTTTCCTCCTTTCTTTGTTACTTTTATTTCCGTATTCACTCTTCCCCTTCAACAAACCAAGTAGCTTTTCCATCTGCTTTGAGTTTTATAAGCATATGCTGCATTGAACCCCTAAACCCATCACCAAAACTTCAAACGGAACACCTGAATCACCACAACAACTTCACCAAAAGAAAGTTTGAGCTCGGATGATGTAAGTAATCCATAAAAGCTGAGACCTTTAAATTCATGGTCCATTTCGTAGTTCAAATAGATTGGCTACTTAAATGTTCTCTCTCATTATCTTATAACCAGGTTGGCATGCTTTAAAGCTTTTGAGCTTTTGTAGTACTGGTGTGTGTGCTGAGCTTTCTTCGGACACCTGAACGGATACATATTGTTGGCTTCTTAAGAATAGAGGCAACAACGTATAAATACTTCACGCCCGCGCAAAGCCACAAACCATCTACAGAATTCTGTGAACTTGGTTTCGAACTCATAATATTACTTCACATCTTTAGCAGTACAGGAAAAGAGTTGGTGTGAGTTGGAAAAAACCACTACATCAAAGACACTTTATTCCTCTACTAGGTCCCTCCCCCAAGCTGACTCATGAGGTGGTATTTTCTTTCATACACCATTTGTTTGGATTCAAAGCCCAAGATTAAGTCTATGCAGAGAATGGAGAGTGATCAACAAGTGGGCAGCACTCGAAACATTACCAATGGAATCATTTAAATAGATCAATGAAAACCTTGGTGATCTGACCATGGCCAGAATGGAGATTGTTCTTCCATGCTGCACAACAAGTTGCTGAAGCTTCCATCAGGGATGCCTTGCTCGATCTTGGGGCATTGGAGCTCTGCTCTGGAAGAGCTTCGGAGGATCTGGTCCATGTCCGCTGGCCTAATTGATGGGAAGAAGGGTATGCTTTGGTGAGGATTTAGGGGACTCTCGGTGGCCGATGTTCTCGAAATATCCAAGTTGATCTCCGAGCTGTTCTCGCTTCTATTGCTGCAGGACCCTTCAGTCTCCTTATTGAGGTTGATGAGTTCTGATGTTTCTCTGCCCTTGAGAGCCAAGATCTGCCAATTTTAATGGAAGTTCAGTTCAAATACAAGAGAGATATATTTTTGAATGAGCTAATCAATAAGGTGATGAATTGTGTGAGAACTACTTGAACTGAAACATAACCTTGATGGCCAACAATATAGAAATTAAAATAGATAGAGAAAAAAAAAGTGCATGATGTGCGACTTTTATTAAGTACCAATTTAGAGACCAAAAGATGTTTCTTTTATTATTATATATGTAAAGAGGAAACGAAGAAAATATCCAAAAAAAAAAGGTGTGATCCCACCATTCATCCCATTTCTCAAAACCATTATATGTCCAATCATTAAAAGAATACATTAACAAATCTACGAGGCACCTTTCTCAAAAGACTCGAAGCCATCTAACAATCCTAGCAATCTGAAACAGATCCATAAATCTAAAAGACTCAAATCAAAAGGATTTGACTGGTGCATGCAATAAATACTATTAAAGCAGAAATCTACTTGCAGCCCACAAATTTAACAACCAAATACTTGTTTCGAGCTAGCAGTGCGCTACAGCAAGGAGAAGAACGTAAGAACCACGTATGCCGGAGAGATGTGAGATGCCTCAAAAATACCTCGGCTTGTAATTTCTTGTTCTGGGCTTGGAGAGCATCATTCTCCGACTTGATGGCCTCAAACTGCCTCTTGAGCACATCATAGTCTTTCTCCAGTTGCTTGGTCTTCCACCTGGCCCTCCTGTTCTGGAACCATATGGCCACCTGCCTTGGCCGCAGCCCAAGGGCTCTGGCCAACTGGATTTTCCTCTCGGGCTCCAGCTTGTTCCCCAGCTCAAAGTTCTTCTCCAAAGTCCTCACCTGTTCCGTGTTGAGCCTCCTCTTCTTCTCCCCTGCCTGCGAGCACTCATCAGATAAGTCATCATCAGCATTCATCTCCTCGCAGGCCTCAATCCCGGAAAAGGACATGGATATCTTCCCCAGCATCGGGGCCACACCTGCACCACCAAAACCAGAAGAACACCAATTGAGTCGGAGCCAATTTAAGAGCTTAGAATGGCTGTCTTGGTTGCTCCTTGTCACCTCTGAGGTCCTGGAGGTTGGTGCATGGGGTGGTAGGGAGGATGGGGTTGAGAGAGGTTGGGACTGGGTACTCCTCTCCATGGGGGGTTTGCATCTGAAGCATGAAGTTAGGAGGAAAGAAGGAGGAAGCCATCCCATTGCAGGCCATGTTCTTCAGAGACGCATGGGGTCAGCAGCCCAAGGACGTAATGAAAGAGAAAGGAGGGGGTCTTATGACAAGGATGGGAGGGGGGGGTGGAGGTGGAAAGAGATTTGAGAGTGAGTGAAGATGGAAATATATCATAGGATATTCTTCAATAAGAGAGAACAAAAAATATGCCTCCTACTGAAAGAAACAAAGGGCCCAACTGACACGAGATGAAGAAAATGAAGTAAATGGTATATAAGGAGTTCTACTCTTGCATCTTTCGTTGAGGAAATGAAGAGTTTTACTTTATCCTCTCATCGTTGAGTAGCAGGAAAAAGAAACGTCGGTCTGCTTTCTTTTGTTTTGTCATTTAGTCTCCATGGGTAAATGGCAGTCATTCTGATTAGGCTTAATTGATATAATCAAGTCTTATATATGCATCCATATAAATACACTATCTCTACTCTCAATCATCATTTATACGTGCAGAATCATGTTACTTCACAGTACCATGGCATATAAATGTTGTGTCAACCATGGACCCTCATACTTATTTGAGAAGCTGATGGTAACCATAGTTGATAAAATTTCAGTTTATTAATAACTAAATTTTCAAGCAGACAACTCCATGCGTGAAGCATAACGACATTATATTCCATAAGCATTGCAGATCATACAACGCCATCCGACGACATCGGGATCCAAAGCCCGGTTGTTGTCGGAGCAATCCCCGGCCGATTTTATCATAGTTTCAAATGATACCATCATTATACACTGACCAAGAGGTTTATTCTCCTTGGGAAGCATAACTTAAGATAGATGGTTATTATTAATCCATGCTTGAATGCAGTAATAGCGAACTATGTTAGTTAATTTTCTATACAGGTTAAACTCTAGTTCTTCGAAGACGAGAGCTAGGGGTACTTAAAGATACTCCCATTAGTTTTCTCTTCCATGCAACGGGATGGGCAGATGGGGACTTCATTTTTTTTTAGAATTCCTAAAACAAATCCTCGCACCTCAAATGTTTATTGCCAGAGCTTGGACATTTCCATTTCCATTTCCATTTGGCCATATTTTATATATGCTCAAGAGTGAGCGCTGGGTTGCCATATTAAAAGGAGAAGCCCCCGTATCTTATATATGGATATTCATAAGATATTAATAAGATATTCATAGATTGGTGCGACCGTGGGAAGACAAAATTGGGCAAGGAGATTCTTTACCAGTGATAGGTGGGTTTTTTTCCTTGATATTAGAGACAGAAGGAATATGGTAAAGGAAAACCAGAAAAGGGCTGGCTCTAGATAAATAAATATATACAGTACTTAAGGTGATATCCACTGTGTTGATGTATATTATATATATAAAGAGGGAGAGGATATATATTATATATATATATATATAAAAAGAATGGAAAAAAATGTATAAGATATAAGCCAAGCGATAGGTATGGGTTGCTGTGATCCACCATTGCTACGGAGAGAAGCGTGACAGAGACACCATTGCTAGAGAGAGAGAAAGAGAGAGGTGTGTGTGAGAGAGAGACAGAGACAGAGAGAGAGCGAGGGGTGGCAGGAATCTAGGATGGGTCCTCCGGGGTGCAGGGTTTTGCTACCTAACCGACATACAGCTATCATGCATCTGGCTTTCTCCCTTTCTCACCCAATACGGGGCAAGGATTGGAAAAATCCTCACGCGACACCACACCTAACCTCAAAGTGGAGTTGGATTCTCTTTTTCTTTATTCTTTTATTTTTTTTTTATTTTCTTTTTTACGAGCGAGCACCGAGCGCCCTGCTGGCCTTCCACCTCCCACCTGCCACCTCCAGATAGCTTCTCTCTCTTATCTTTCTAATTCTTTTCTTTTTCCTCAACAGCCCGAGGTTTTTTTTTTTTTTTTAATACAGCATGTGAAGACCGATGCATGTATATGTTTAGTCCCATATCTGTTATTCACTACATAGATTTTGGATACTTATACATATCAAAAAACCTAAATAATATCTTCTGGCTAGGCATTTTGGATGAAGTTCTGAATTGTTACAAATGATATCAGAGCGGACCCAACCTATAAGCTATGTGGACTAGGAGATACTATAACATGGTTTTATTGGAGCTGACCATGAACCGATCATGGTGCTTATGATTAGATTTGAACCCTTAGCCTAACGAGGACGTTAGGGCTTAAACGGAAGGAGAGTATGTGAAGACTCGTGCGGGCGTGTGTTTAGTCCCACATCGATTATTCGCAAGTGTTTGAGCTGCTCACCTCGTACCTATTAAATGGATAGAACAGAGATTGAGCATGCCACCCCTTCAACTTGAAGGTAAATGGACTATTCTCCTCTAATTCTATCAAGAGAAAAAAAAAAATTCGCTAGACTCTATTGAAATAAAAGTCTTTAGTTTACCTTCTTTAATTAGTAATTTTATTTATCTAAAACCTTTTCTATTTGACCCAAGATTCTATAATCAAAAAAATGCATGGATTGAAAATATATATTTAGATATACTATTTTTTAAAATAAAAATATTTTTATATAAATTTTTATCCTCGCACATGCATCACACTTGCGAAATACTAGTCTCAAACTTCTTTCTTTCTTCTTTCTCTTAACGATGAGGGGTTATCGGCCCGCCCCTTAGCATATACATGCACCTTCACCTCTGCCTAGCTGAAACCTACACTCCTAAGCAGACCGAATCTAATGTTTGTTGGCCAGGGTTCGGAGGGGGCTCAAAACGTAGGTCATGCCCTTTGGGCATCAAACCCTGACCCTTTACCTTAAATGACAAGTCATGGTACCATCTAAACTAATGTTTGATGGTAGGTAGTTCCCAAGCAACTTCATGAATTAATTTTTGTTTTCGTCAAACTATTTTAGTAATTCGAAAAATGTTAAACATGGAATGAATTACCCTCATTATTTTCCATATTTGAACCTACATTTACATGCTTGGCATTGAGGACTAATGCTTCACTTCAACTGTCTTCATTTTTTTTTCCTAGAGCAAGTGTGGGAGCATCAACAATTTAAAGTTTTTATGGCCCAAACACTTTGGAAGCACCTCACAATGATCGATCGAACATACATCAACTTGACCATAGTTAGGACATCAATCATCATCACCCTGTTCCCATAGGAGCCAAGTGGGCGGTAGCACAATGTTCCATTGAAACAAAATATGAAAGAAGCCAAGGAGGACAAGCTTTCATCGGTTGTCACAATTTCGTGGTATGAGCGACGACCAAACTTTGTAACGTGGGGCCTAGCCCAAAAAAAGGCACATTATTTTTTTATGTAAACAAAGAAGATGATCCAAGAGAATCTTTAAAGTCGATATAGATCATTTTGGCCGCTATGAGGATGATTGGATAAGGTTCAGAAACAAGATCTATCATGTTGGAAAATTGAATTATGCGCTAAACTTTCAAAAGCTCTAACTTACTTGTATAGCGTTCAATTGAGATTTTTGTTTTGAAATCAGATAACTTTTTGAGCTTGATGACGCGATACATATTAAGAGTGCGGTACAATGAACATTTATTTAGGTCCTAAAATGGGCAACTCAAGGCAATTTTTTTTTTATGAAATATTTTGAACAAACATATCTCCCAATTTGGTTAGAATTAAGTGAAGGGTCTGAAGATAAAGTCAATATAGAAGTGATCTACCTTATATAAGATTTTTGTTTTTCATGATTGTTTGCCCTAGCTAGTTATAGCTATTTCAAAAAGGCTGTATCTTTTTCTAACTGGAAGAGAAATTTGATTCCAATGGTCCAAGGGTAGAAGAACTGAATTGGAAAGCTTAACGAGGAAAATTCAAATACAGTTCGGAAGATGACATCCAAAAGCAATATGCCACGCAAATTGCGGTGATGTGAGCCTTCTAACTGCTCCTTGTCCTTTGAAAGCATTAATTGACCCTAGGGACCAGTGTAAATAGTCCTCAAATTCACTTTCTCATAGATCTCGGAGTCCATGAACTTCACCTTTTAAGTGGTCCACCATTTCCTAGTTACATCGTACCCTGGATAGCGAACCCAGCATTGCACACCATGTCTGCATGTGATAGCAAGCTCTTGAAAGAGATTGATGAAGCAAAACACTCTTGGGCTATCTTCCCCAGTCTTTGAATGTTGATAAGCTTACAGAGATTTTTCTACCTTTCGGATGTATTCAGGGAAGCAGCAGTGATGAAGGATAAAACCACAAGTCTAAGCAAAGGATATGCTTTTGTCAAGTATATTGATCCTATCTTTCCTGTTGAGGTAGTGGCACGTATGCATGGGTATAATATTGAGTAGAAGAAATAACATCAAGTGATTTCTTTAATATACTATATGAGCATGTAAGCTATATATTATCAGTAATACAGAAATTCACCAAGAATCTTTCTGAGACAGAGAAATAACTTTTTGCAAGTCCTTGGCCTATTTTTAATTCTCAGGGTACATTCATCCTTGGATTGGAAGCCAATCATTTATAGAATTTCCCTCATACCAAATATGAGAAATCATTTTTTGGCAGCCGTTAATGTCTAACGCCAAACTGAGTCAATTCATTGCGATCCTAATTTTCTGTAACTTGCACTCAAGCATTACTTGTCTCTTCTCATCCTTTTCATTTCCTCTTGCAGCATCCCTTCTATGTTAATGGAAGTGCTTGACCTGTTCAGTCTAGGCTTGACCATAGTCAAATCCAGTCATAAAAAGATATTTGAAGAAATTTTTCTCAAAAAAAATCCAGGAAATTTAGAAATCAATTGAAACAATTACTGTCAAGATATGGTGAAATTATATTTGATGAATTGATATATATTTCTTCTCTGAACAATAAAAAAGCACCCCTAATTCATGTCTATGAAGAAATGTACTCGGTGGAACTTCAAATTTTTCTTCTATACTTTCATTGTCTTAGATTTTTACACGTATTTTGGTGAATAATTGAAAGCTTCAAAACTTTCCAAACCTCCAAATATATCTTCATGATTTAATTTTACAGCAGATTTAGCACCACTACATACATAGAGTCGAGGACAATGGATCTAAGGTTTGTTCTACAACCAATGGCCTTCGACCAGATAAGACCGAATCAATTGCTGCAATGCTGGCTCTTGATAATGCAGGACTCCGATTCGTTCGGTGTCTGATGGCCAATAGTGGTCAAATGGGTGTCCAAATTTGATTGGAGCACAAAGGTTAGGTTGTCGTTAGAACGGTCGACTCATGTGTCAGTTAATCAGACATAATTTGCTACCAGTGTGGTCTGCTTGAGTTGATGCAAACATAAGAAATGCAATGCATGGCAAACTTTGAGATTCATAGATGATTGCTTCCTCATGGGTCTGTCAACAACTTGTACTATATTTCGAACATGCATTCTAAAGAACAATGTCCTTCTCATCCAGCTCCAATGAAAACATTTTGTTTCCATATTGTGCAGGCTGCCTGTGACATCGCACTATAGTAGGCACCCCATATTGATCCCTAACTTGGATTGCAAAACTTTAGACTCATCATCTTTTCGATTGGTGCTAATAGCCAAGCACTTTGTGACATCTTTTAGCATAATAATTTCAAAAAAAAAAATCTCCCCTTACATTAGAATATTGTAAAGAACAAATTGGAGCGCTCCGTTCGGTTGCCTGCTTGAATGCAGATTGCTCGAAGAAGATATCTTATCGATCTTGCGGTCGGTTTCATTATTCCCTTCTTCCTTCTTATATTTACATAGCATGTGGAAGTAGCCATGTCCCACAATTTTCCTAATCGCAGGATGGTGGCCCTGGCTCTAGTTGGCATTATACAAGCCATCACATGGCTTTGTTAATTAGTTGGAGATCTCAAGCAATTTTCCATTGGAAAGTAGTGGATCTATAAGGTTGTAGGCTTGTGGCAAATAAATAAGTGGCCGAACCTTCTCCTCTCACGTACCAACTTCATGTGGATTCCATCAGCCTAAACAAGGTTTGGCTACATTTTGGATATGGCTTCTCTTTCATATATAGGGCCATGCATAATAAGTTCTCTTGTGTTGGTTGGTACCAATCGATCTCACTGCTTTGGTACTGTGATAGGCTAAGTTGAGAGGAACTACTGATCAGAAGGAAAGTTCTATTAGTGCTCTCTCCTATTTCATAGAAATGGGTTGAACATACATAGCAAGGCTCATGTGGGTGCTATAATTGGCTTGGGCGTTTGGTGACTCGAGTTGATTGGAGCAAACCTTGGCCAGCATGAAATTTTGATCAATAGAGAATTGAATTCTTTGCATATAACTCCTATTATAAATTAGCCGCATCAAGAGAGTTTTTTTGGATTTTTTCTTGCATATCACCCTATCTATTATAGACTAATTGAGAAAAATCTTTCTTTCGCGTATTTATAGAATGGAATTTTTATCTACGAAATCTTGTATTAGGATCCCAAATTATTTTCTTATATTTATGGTAGCAAGGAGCTTGAATTCAATGATAGGTGGCATAGAGAAACATGAATGGCCCGCTAGCTAGAGGTTGCAAAGAGGAAAGCAAGAGGAAAATGGGAAAAAAAAATCTTAATAAATATTGTGTTATATTAGATGTGAAGTTAACTTGGGCCCCACAAGAAATTTCTAGTATAGGAGAAATATACATTTGCACATAATTCAATTGGCTTATAAAGATTGTGTTGCTTTATTTTTTGTTGAAAATTTGAATAAAGATCTTACTTCGAACTTGTGTCATTATGCTAGTTAGTTCAAACCTTCTTTTCTTGCACCAAGATCTCTAAAAGATTCTATTTTAAATAATAAAATTATACTTTTCTTATTTATACATCGAACCTAGTTTTGGTCATGCTTTTAGAAGAGGGATGCATATCGACCGACCAAATTTAACTAATCAGAGATACCATTGTTCATGTAGAACTTTGGTAAAATCATGCATTTTGCTATCAACAACTTTGTTGGAATTACGCATGCGAATCTTTTCATTTTGGTAAAAATCTGAGGGAAGGCAAGCTTCAAAGGAAAGAAAGAATAAAAGGAAAGTCCTAAGAAGATAACTAAATAGAAAAAATAAGTGGCGCACAAATCTACATCTTGGTTGCCTTCTCTAATTGTACGTGGCTTTAAAAATGTTGAAAAAAAAAATGAGAAAAAAAAATTGTATTTTTGACCGTCAATTATAATGTACAGGAGCAACCTTTACATAGTATTAGGAAGTTGACGAAGTTTGGTAAGGCCGACTAAGTTTAGCACAATCAATCAAGGTAAAATTTGGTAAGGCCATTTAAATTTGACACAATCAATCTTTATGGAGGTTGACTATGTTTGGCATAATCAATCACAAACCAATCAATGGTTCTACAATGATTCTAACAAAAAGAAGCACAGAGAATTATCTCGATTTACTGGGTATCATTAAGAAGACAGATAATTAGGTTTAGATCTTCAGCTGAAACTCTGGTAATCCAATGCACCACTGCCATGGAGTCTCCCTCCGTCCAGATTTGAGTGGCTCCCATCCGGTGCAGAGCCCTTGCTGCTCCAAGTCCGGCAGCTGGCACGGTATTGTTAGGATTCTTACCTTGCTGCCGTATGAGAGTTGTTCCCAATTGGACTCGGCTTTGCCCAACCTTGAAGGCCACCTGGTTCCCACTTTGAAAGAGAAAAAGGCCCATGGCATTGGATCCAGGCCCACTCGAAAGAGCTCACCTGTTTGCTCTGTTTACAAGGAGAAATTATGGACCAGGTCTGGCCCATACGAAATCATTCCACCTTCCATCCTTTTTGTTGATGTATTATAGCAACACCATCGAGGATGGTTTCATTCCAGATTCACGATCTAATCCACCTAATAGTTTCTCAGAAGAAAAGCGTTTACGACTCTTTCTTATAAAAGGAGCGGCTCCGGCATGCTTTTGCGGTGAGCTGCAGTAGGCTGCAAAACACCGCATGTGGGTGGTTGGCTTGAGAACAGAGAGAAAAAGAAAGGGAAGGGGACGAGGAACAAAAGGAGGGAGAGAAAGAGAAAGAGAGAACAAAAGGAAATGAGGATTTTTTTTTTGGAGGAGTGGCAATTTACTCCAGTCCTATCAGGTACATAATCTAACCCGATCTTATCCGTAGCAGATTCGAGGTGGATGTGGGTCATATTATAACTTACTTTGGACTTGATCTAAATATATATAAGTCTTCACAAATTCACTCTCCATTTTTTTTTTTGCTCTAATCATGAGAAAAATTACAAATATGAAAGATTACATATCATGGTGCTTAGTTGTTCTTTTTTTTTTTAGTTGATTGCTTTTTTGATTTAAGAGATATTTGACTTTTTAAAAAAAAGTAATTTTGTTTGTTATTTTTCTATTATTGTTGAAAATTTGGTTTATTATGTTTTATATATTTGATTTTTATTTTGTTTAATTCTATATGAATTACCAATATTTATTTTTATATTCTTATTTATTTATTTAATTTATATATAAAAAATTAAATTTTGCAGCTTTACTCAATCTAGTTAATTCAGTTTATCCCATAGTCGGTACGTTGCTATCTCTATTTGGTTTTCTCCTATAGAAATCCTTCCATATTACTTTCTAAATTATTTCCTCTTCGTGAACACTTGTAAGAAGTCCTATTCTCTATCTATAATAAAAGATTTTCTGACTAGGGCTGAAAATGTGTTCAGGCCGGCGTGAAGCCTGTTGGGCGCAGCTATGGGCTAGGGCCGAGAAATTTTAGGCAAGGTTAGGGTTTAATTATAAAGCCTACTTTTTTCAGGCCGAGCTTAGGTATATCATTGACCCGTCCCGGGCCTGTCCCAAGCTTAAGCTTGAATAAGGCCCGAAATCCCCACGCCCTCTAGCATCGACTTTTGTCAGCAAAGGAAGTTATTGCTCCGGTGATCATGAGAGGGGATAAGGCCTTAGATCCGGTGATGATGTGGCTTCTGCAGCTCGGCGAGGCATGCGCCTATGCGAATCCGGACAAAAGGTCCAATATGAAGGAGGTGGTCCAGTTAATCTAGGAGATAGTTGCCAGAGGTGCGGACTAGGCAAAGGATGTCGAGGGCGGGCTAGTTGATGGGGACATCAGCTAGGCCATTTTATGTGCATGTCTATTTTATTATTTTATGTTTGGGTTTATTTGCATTTTAGGGCTTATTTGTATTATTTGTGGGTTTATTAGGAGTTATTTTTGTGTAAGGGGGTTTTATGTTAATTGTGTTTATCTGGCCCTATATAAAGGGGACTATTTCATGATTAGATTTTTTTAATAAAAAATTAAGAATTTTCTTCCCACGTATCCCCTCCTCCCTTCTTCATTCTCTTCTCCCTCTTCTCCTCCTCTTTCTCCTTTTCTTCTCATCTTCTTCCTTTCCCTTGGTTTTCACTGATCTGTTAATACAGGATCTTTTCCCGCACGTGTGCTGCATCAATGATGCTATTCGATGCATGTATCTAATATTGTTGAGAGGTTCAATCTCAGCAACTGATGCTGTTGCTGCTGCTGCTACTACTATTTAATAATAATAATAAAAAAAAGGACCTCGGCCTCGAATAATGGAAGCCATTCGCAACACTTGCAGGGTGGTTGAGAGATTGAATCCGGAAAATGGGCAAGTTGAGGCGCATTTAGTTGGGTGAGGGTCCGCCGATTGGATTGCCAGGATTCATGACTCATATGTACGGATTCAGATGGATTTGCCACCAAGAGTGGGCTCCCCTGGGATCTAAGATCCTCCGGATGGGTGTAATTTTTTAATTGGCGGTTGGGGACACTAGTCTCACCTTTTAAGGCACCGGAATGATTGGGGCCTGGGAAAGAATACAATTGCAGCTTTATCAGTTCAATGGCCTGTCTGTGGGTGTGGGTTGAAGCTTGTATTGACCAATGTTTTTATGATCCTGTTAAAGAAGATAATTTGAAACTGGTGCTGACCATTGCAAGGGTTATGGCTGTCATTGTTCACTTGTTTTGCTTCAGCTGTAATTATTTGAATTAAAATAATGAATATAGAATGGTTGTTATTCATATTCATAATAGAAAGGTTGATAATAGGAATAAAATGAGTCATTTGTCCTATAGTTTTATTTATTAAAAATTTACAAAATTTTAATTTGGAATATTATTTTATTACAATGAATGATGCAAAAATTGATAATATGTTTTAGTTTATAATATAAAAAAATGATCGCATAAAATGATATTATGATAACTTTTAATAACGTTATGACATTCATTATTTTTAAACATGGCTGGAAGTTCAGCTATGGTGTTTTGATAGAACCCATTGCTGGCTTGCTTTAATTCGCAAGTGTTTTAAAACTTGATGGTTTAGATCACTCAATCATGGAATGAACCACTAATTAAAATTTGCAAACGAGAATACTTCTACAGGAGTTTCGGAAAAGCAACAGGATCATCTAATTACTTGTATTAAAACTCTTAGCAATTGGAGACTTCGACATCCTTTCCATCCTTATCTCTTTTTTTCTTGTTTTCCATCTTTATTTACTCGCATCCTCTCATTTTCTAAGAGACCTATGCTCTCCTAATTGCTCTCGGAACACTACTTGACTCTCTTATCCTCTTTGTAGATAATCTACAATCTCCACTTCAAGCAACAATGAATTGAATGTTCTTTTCTTCTCCAATTTCTAGATAAGGAGAAGATTCAAGCATTTAATTTTTTCTTAATATATCCTCTTTTTGGTGAAATGCGTATCAATAATTTATATAGTTACTTAGAATCAAAAATGGTTATTAGCTATTGTATAATGGAGAGGATTTTTTATCAATCATTATGCATTCAATCAAGGAAAATAATGACAGATAATTTAATCAT
>JAOXJJ010000725.1:8024631-8054049 GCA_025769935.1 Phoenix roebelenii | reverse complement strand
CAAGACAATTCCTTGAAACCCCCCCCCCCCCCCCCCCCCCCCACTAACATCAAAAGAACGCAGCACACTCTTTGTTGCATCACCACTCATTCCAAGGTTAAGGCAAAACACATCAAGCCATCCACATCCCTTCGGCCTGCCAAGAACATTAAGTCGAAGAACCATTTTTTTTTTTATGGAGCTGTTTAAAGATGAGAATTTCTAGGACTAATAAATCACCACCATAGCAAGATTTAGCTTATAGGGACAGAAAAGACTAAGCTTAAGTTTGCTACATTGAAGACCACGACAAACCTCATTAAGCTAAAATTAAAGGGTAGCTTCTAAGCGCATCTTAATTTATTCCATGGGAGTAAAAACCAACGCTTAGTGGCCAAAAGCTCAAAGCGGTCGATCACATGAGCAAGCTCCTAATTATGGCTGCTTGAGCACTGGTTGTGTCGGTCGTCGCAAGCAGCTCCGACAGCCTCTCACTCAGATCGTCGACTTCTCGATGCAGGCTCCTAATGTAGTTACAGGTGTCTTGCAAGACCCGAGCAGCCGACGCCTGCACCCAAAGGCCAAACTCTAATCATGCTTTAGAGGAAATAAGAGCAAATGAGCTTGTAAAACACTATGGTGGGTACGTAGTTGTTATAAAACCTACACTGCTGTTGCTCCTAATGCTGGCTTCAGGGAGCAGCGCTTCCAACTTGGACACGAGATCATTGATCTGCTCTTCGGTGATTCTCGATGAGCTTGACTGCCTTGATCGATTCCTCCTGCTGGACATCTTCGTCAATAATGGGATGCGTTCTTTAGTGTAGGTTGAATCAGTGACAAGTTAGGGAGGTAAAGGTCCAAGATACTAAGCTACTGGCTCTAGTGGCTAGTTTATATGAGGAAGAGAGGGAAGCAATTAGGCAGGTTAAGGGAACAGAAGCAGCGAGATGAGAGATGGAAGATGAGAAAGGGGAGATCGAGAGACACACAGAGAGAGAGAGAGAGAGAGAGAGAGAGAGAGAGAGAGAGAGAGAGAGAGAGAGAGAGAGGCAATGGGAGAGCGCTTGAGGTGTTGATGGGAGGAAGACAGGTGCATGGGAGAAAGAAATGGGCAAGTGTTGTATTTAAATAGCGTGGTGGCGGTTGGCCCGGGGAAGTGGGGTTGGGTTCGCTATAGTGTCCTCTGTTTGTGTGTCTGCGAAAGGAGAAACCATGATTGCCTACACTGCATCCACCACGTGGCTGTACATGCAGCGAATCACGACCGCTGGTATCTGCAACCCCCTGCCTCAATGAATTTTTAATCTGAAGTGGAATCTTCTTATTATACTTCTGAAATGAATTTTACAGGCTACAAGAAAACTTAGTGATGGTAATTCACCAAGAAACATTCATATATATTAATTTCTACTTTCTAGATACCATGATCACTAACCATGACTAACTATTCTTGTTTGATTATATGTTAAGATTGAATTATATTATTAATTCACTTCCTAACAATTTAAGCTTTTGGAATATTCTTGCAGGCAAATTAACATGATTGACTTGAAAAAGCCTTGTCTAGTTCATTTTGTTTTTTTAACATGCAAAGTAACTACTTTGTAGCTTTCTCTCAAAGTTCTTGGTAGAAGCCATGGGGGAAAGCAAGCAAGCTACCTAACCAGAAAGGCTGAATGTCTAGCCAGTATCACTAGGAGACCAATCCATTACTCGTTTAGTTATTCGATCCATGAAAACTTATATTCTATATTCTTAGGTTTTCCCATTTTGGGTTGCCTTACTATCTCGCAATCTTTCTTGATCATCAATTAAGAATTGTAATTCAATTGTATGCTGTGGACCTTTAGGAATATAATGCCAAATATCAAAAGTCAGGAACACCTTGACATCGGCCGGCCTAGACCTAGAACCTCAGTTTGCACTGCATGTAGCATTTATCACATTCTTGATACTACCTTGTCTCACATTTGCAATAATTGGAAGCATTAAAGCCTCTCTCTTTGTTCATCTTTTTGCAAGCTAACTAATCCTCTACATGTTTTCCTTTTTTCCTTTCGATATGGTTGCAACCACAGTACCATAATTTGAACCTAGCCGGCCGTGTGATTCATAAGTCAGTCTGATAAATGTGGCGATGATCTATATGTTAGACTGAGAAGCTGGTTATTAGCATCGAGAGAAGTGTCATGTTTGAACCTAAATGGTAAAATTTCTATCATATTTTTCACAAGAAAATTATTATCAAGAGAGACACATGTGGAAGTTCACGACAGCATAGTATTAATACTTGGAAATTTTAACCACACTATGTTATAGCTATGGAGATACAGAAGAATTAATAGAGCTATATCTTAGTGAAATAGCTGATGATGATAATTGATAAGAACATTCATAGAGTGATGCAAAGCAGTAGTTTTCATGTATGAGGGTGGCTATGTGCTCATTTAATAACGTTGGCTATAACCTTGCAATCATCATTATGCTTGAGTTTATGCACATTATTAACAATAATGCAGATGCTCGGCAGGAACTTGGTACACTGTGCTTGGCCAGCCAGTCACAGGACAGAAATGCATGGAAAGCAATGCTCCCATACCTGGATGCATCTAAAAATTTCTTTTATTTAGATTGTAAAGTCCCTACGCAGCCTCACTATTAAATACATAGGGCCCAGATCATTAACAATAAACAGAATAGATGCTCATTAAGATCCAATGATGGAACTGACACCCCTATTAAATTATATATCGCAATGTAATATTCTAAAAGGCTACTACTAAGCTTAACTAACTCATAATATGATACTAAGTTTTGTACAAAATAGAGCATAAAACACTTAGCAAGTGCAAGGATCTTAGACCAGCATTGGGTGATATTGAATACATTTGATCCTCACATAAGCAATGGTAATTAAAATCGACCAACAGGTGATGATCAAGGTGAGGTTTCCATGCTGCAGCGTTCTTCACGGAGCACATGAGCTCAATCCAATCGACAGCGAGGACTGTACTCAAGTCACAAGGCCACAGGGCTTGTTTAACCCCTGATGAATTTTCTGGGGCCCATGAAGGATCCAATGATCACTTTCTATGTATCCTCTTTCCTAATTCTTAGTTCACATGAAGGAAACAAGGAATCACATGCATCATCAAACACCACGTAACAGCCCAAATAGATGTCGTACGTGCATTGCAGTGAAATAAGGAATCACAAGCACTCTTTGCTACCATATATTATTACATCACAGCTCTCTCTTTTCTCTCTCTCTCTCATATCAGACGTAGTGTGGTCTTTGTATTTTTTCTTAGATAGCCACGAGCACACAGCAGAAAAGGTGGTGAAAGTTTCCTCTAGGAACATGCATGTGGTGCAACAAGTGGGGCATTATTGCTTTAAAGTGAAGCTCGATTAGCTTTAGGAAGCAGGTTTGGAGTTTGGTCCACAAATCCGGCAAAAGCAATTATGATGAAGTTCATGAATGCAGAAGTACTGCAACAAGCTTTTAGAGATTCAAATCCAACTTAGGAATGATAGGTTGGTGTGGAATAAGGTTGGCCTTTCTATCAAAAGCGGCATCATTCAACCCATCTGGTCATCACCTATGACTATTGGCTTCTAGTACATGCGTAACATGATTAGAAAGCTGCACAACATTATCCTTAGGCTAAAAGAAACTTTATTCTTTTTTATTATTATTTTTGCTTTACAAAGTCCAACATCATCTAATTAGGTTGAGAAGATCGGATACAGTATATCCATATCTCTATCTATTTTTATATGATAGATACAAATATAGATACAGATATTAGTTGGATGCCAAGTTCCATATCCTTATTTATTTTAAGTAGATGGGATATAAATAGAATATACATAAATATGAATATAAATAAAATAACTACATTTTATAAATCATCAAATAGAAAATATCATCCATTTTATTTTTCTTTAATAGATATAAATATGGATATAGATATTAATAGAATGGAAAATTAAAGTTGTATCCTTATTCATATAGATCCAAATATGAAATGGATCTGGAAGGATGCTATCGGCCGGGTTCATTTTCATTCCTACGTCCAAAACTATCCAAAACTATTTTAGTTATCATTTCTCAATTTTTTTCTCCGGAGATCTCCCTTTTCCAACTTTTCCTTCTCACCCTCCCTTCTTTCCTAAGCTTCCGCTAAGTCTTTTATATTCTTCCATTTTTCCAACAAAATCCAGGCTATATCGACCAAGGGAATGAGATATCCACCATAATAAACTGGGTATAGAATTTTTACGATTCTATTCATCGAGACAAAGTGATCAACAGAAAATTCTCAACAGTGCTTAATGCAAGAGAAAAAATAACCGAGAATTTTTTTAAAAGAGTTACACCAAAAGATTGGCGAGAATTTAAAACCCGACGTGAGTACCAAGAAGAAAAATACTTTCCTTCTCTTCCTCCATCTCTCTTCATCTTTTTCTCTTCTCCTCTCTTTTTATACTCTTCAATGGAACCTTTTGTGTCCTTATCTATAACTCAAGATAAATCTCCGTAATAGGAGTGTAGGAGAGCACCGTCTCACTTTCGGCATGCAGCCCAAAGAACAGAGTCCTAAATGGACTTTGTTTCTTTTTTCCTTACATTCCCCACCTTGACTTAAATTGCCAAGCCAACTGGAAGATTCTGGGTTAAGCTCTCTATCAACCAATCCCTCAAACAACACCACCTTTCTCCCCTGGAATAACAACAGGCTTCCTGCGAATCCAAGCACCTCTCGAATTAATCATCTCATTCGACCGCCTACAGCCCCATTCTTTTAGAATTTTCCCGGAAAAATCGCATCCGTCAATGTTGTACACCATCCCAAGTACCATGTCTCCATCTCACTTCTGTTCACCATCAAAATTCCACCAACAACCATATGTCCAATGACTCGAAATCTATGCTTGTATACTTCTTGCACTTCATCAGCACCATGATGCCGCATGTCACTTTCAAAAATCCATCTTGCATCGAGCATCCACAGCCTCTAGAATCTAGTGCACAAAATTAGATTTTTGCACATCTTTGAGACATGTTGTACACCATGCAAAATATAACTACTCTATCAAACGTCTGGATTTTGCCATCAATCAGCCAATTGAACCATCGGAAGTACATATAATTGAACAATAACTTCCTTTACCTCAAGGCGTAAATATGATAAGAACTACTAGAAATGTCCGTATCAGAAATGTCCGTACCTACGAGATGTTGAGAACCTCTCCATTAGTGTGGCTAACGGAGAGTGGACTTATGGGCTCGAGTGGTAAGACGTGGTGCACCGAAAAAAGTAGTGAGTTAGACTCGAGGAGTAGCGAAAATCAGCTTACGCATGAAGGAGGAGAATGTCGAAGTTCATATATGAGATTGATTCCCACATAGCATAATTAGTGTGAGAGAGAAAGAGTGATACAAATAATTGAGCTCAAAATTTAACTGCTTAATGACTTGTACAAAACTCCTTCCACGCTTCCCGTTTCTCCCTAGCATGGCAAATCCAAAGTTGCTAATAATTAAATTTGTTTAATTCCTCATTTTTCAAAGAAAACATGGCTACCAAGTTGGAGGTGTACGATTAAAATGACAAATGCCTAACTACTTGATGCCTGGAATCATTTATATGAAGCAAAATTTTGGCCGTCTTTCAGGGCATAAGATGGACGATATACCCTCAAGTGGGTGTTTCTTTAGAACAAACTTGTTTTAATTAGTTCCACCCAACAATGGACAAAATATATGAATCTCTCACCAGGAAAACTAGCTAATATACTAACCCACGATAAAAATTACAAGACAAAGGAATCATGATCAACAAGCTAGCTTATGGAACCATAGGTACACCATTTTAATTGATTAGAGTGAGACACCATCCAAAGCTCATAAACCCAACACATCATTTACCTCACGTGCCTCCCACGGGCTCTTCATAATTAGGCAATGATTCTACCCCTTCGAAATCATGCAATCCAGTGGGAGGACTGCTATTTATTATTCTTAAGATCCCTTCCATCCAATGAGCATCATATTAAGCTATGGACTCCCAAGTTTGGATACCTTTGTTTATGATTACGGGATGGAAAAAAAAAAAAAAAAAAACAGTACCTGGGTTTCTAGGCAAGCGTGTGATAGAATTATGGATTAATTTGTACCACGTTGAATATGTTAATAGGCTTTTGGAAAGGAGTTGGTAGAAGGGTGAAGCACGAGAAGGTGCAGGTGGAAGCATCAAAGCAGTGGCCCCTCCTTCCTCTTTCCATGCATTGAAGCCATCAAGATTGTCCTTTGATGAGGAAAAAAAAAAAAAGCTCACAGGTGGTCCTCAAGGCTTTAGTAGGTTGATTTGGTTGACCAGATGCCTATAATTACTGAAGGAACTTTAGATAAAGGATGAAAGCTTTATTTGGGACTGTTCCTTGGTCCTAGCTATCAATTGGGTGTGAGATGGTCTTTGAAGGCAATTAGGTTAGGTGCGAATTAAATACCCGGTCTTATACTAACCCATGAACTGTTAATTTTAGCTTTGGAGATTGATCTGAAATATAGTTGCAACTTTGGGACATGGCAATCTTATGAAAGAGAAATATCCAAATATAAGGAATATGCGATTTTAATAACATAATGGAAATGGACGAGTGCATGCAAAATCATAGGAGGTTTGTCCCTTCTATTAGTATAGTGCAGTAGATGTGTAGCATTTTTTTGTTTTTTAAGATGATAATGCACCCGAATGAAATTAGGTATCATTTATTTCCTAATGTGTCTTATTTGTGAAGCCATGTATCTTAGCAGTTATTACACTGTGCATCTCTTGGTGTATCACAAGGTTTGGACGAATTGAATCAAAATCGTTATGATGGTATGTTTTATAAATTTGTGGTTGCAAAGAATTGAATTCTACCCACTATAAATTGGCCAAGTCATCTTTTGTCCTTTTTTTTTTTCAGTCAAACAAAAAATTATGTCCAAGGTTTTTTTATATTAGAACTTCTGGTATTTTGCTTTCTCTATTGCCAAATCTTCTCCATGCCTAATTCATAATCACCCAAATATGAAACAATATAAATGTAAATGACAAGATTATCCAAACAATTCCTTCGAATTTTTATGATTTTTAATCTATCTTTCAAGCAAATTTAGACTTGTTGAGTCCTACTTTGGGGCTGCTGCGGGCAAATTACAGAATATATCGTTATTTGTGCATATATTATGAAGAACCAACTCATCTAAAGATAAAAGTGGATTGGATAATATCCGTCTAGATCCATTTTTATATCCAAATCTATTTGAAAATGGATAGAAATTTGAGCATTCGACTAATATCCATATCTATATCTGTAAAAGAAAAAAAAGATGTAGATATGAATATGGATAGACAACTATCTGATTTATATCTGAATATCTGATTCTATTTATAAGTCTATTTAATTTTTATGTGACACTCATTAACTTTTTTCAAAAATAATAATCATATTAACATGATATTAACTTGATTTATCATCCACTTAGTAAGATCTTTAATTTCGTGGTCATAAAGTTTAATAATTCAATTTATATCCATATTTTTGGTATCCAATTTATATCCATAATCGTTTAAAATAAATATAGGTATGAATTTTTACATTCGAGTAACATCTATATCTGTATCTATATTCATTAAGCAAAATAAATATGAATATGAATATGCTAGTGTCCGATCCGATTTCAGTCTTAAAACTCCCGAACTAGATAGCATATTACTCTAAATATATTACATACTATTTATTTTTAGGAGATCCTTATGATGTTATCCTGATGAGAAACAAAAAAAAGCCAAATCATATAAGTTGTCTCTTTGTTTTTTTTATATTCATACATGGTCATATTAGCAGAGTAAACAAAGAAAAAAAAAGAGAAAACTGTAAAAGAAAAGAAAAGGTTATTATTGCGCAAAAAAAAAAATTTAATGAAGAGGTATTCTTGCACAAGATCATCCAAGATCCGGGCAATTCAACATGTCTTGGATCTATCATGCACTCCAGAAGACAAGTGTGTCTCTCCTCTTTAAGCTTCGTCCTAAAACTAAATTTCTAAAGAAAAAAGTGGTGCAACACAAATCTGTGGCAAATCGTTTTATGTGCTGAGCTGGTGCGATAAGATCTGCTACATCCCTGTGCTATGCTTATTCCTTGTCCCAAAAAGAAAAATGATTACTCCATGTGATTAGCTTGATAAAATAATCTTATAAGTTCGACTTGACTAACAAAAAAAAAAAAAAAAATCTGTGATTCAGGTGCTTGGGCATCTCAAGCATGGTACGTTCAAAATGAATTAGGAAATGGATTTAAACAACGGATCCAGAACACACACAGCTGGAAATGAATCTGGCTGGTTTTTCCCCAGTTGTTTCTTTTCCCCTTCCCATTGATTGGTCTCAGTTAACGCAAGTTAACAGCCGGTTAAGACTCGAGCAAGAGTCTCACAATATACAGTGACTCCTTTTATCCCTCCCTCCCTTCCTCCCTCCCATGAAATTTACTACAGGCTTCGTTTGAGGTTATTTGATTCGCGACTGGAACCAGAATAAAAATTGAGATAGCCATATTTTCCAACACATTTGATTCATATATTGGATCAGAATTGAAATTGGAATGTTGTTGCATCTTCTCCTCAAACTTTCCCCTCCAGGTTAAGATATATGAAAAAAATAATATGGCACAGGCCATCCAAATAAGGCCTCCTAGATTGACAAGGAATTAGTTAGATACATTTATCTGCTGGGAATAGCTTTTAACAAGGTCTGATCCACTTTGAGTAACTTCAGTGTTTGATAGCCCCAAACCTGCTGGAATGTGGAATCTGAATCAATTTAATCCATACATAAGCCTGCATAAACTTCGAACAATGACGATGTCAAAATTTTCCCCTATGGAATTACACCTTGATCGAACACCATGATGATTCGAGCCGGGGGACCCTAAAGTATGTACACATCTTGATTGATCTAGTGTCATGGAACGAACCTAACGGTTCAACTCCTAATGCAACTAAAAAATGCCTGCCTAATTTTGTTTTGAAACATGTGTGCTATACCTAATTTGATCACTAATCATGAGGCGACTGATTCCATCTATGGGCCCTAGCCCAGTTCTGCAAACGAATGGATGTCCCAACCCTGATTCTTGCGGAAAAGTGTGCTTGCGTGCAAGGATGGATAGGCCCAAGCCCTATGATGCTGTGGGCACCAATGACAAGTTCAACACAAGCTACAATTAACACTTGTGCACAAAAATGGTCTTTGCACATAATTGGATGAGCCATGAGTCTAGCGTTTCATGCCAAGCCCCATCAAACATGTGGCTCATCCTGACCAATCGATGTGTGTGTGTGTACACTTGTGCACAAAAATGATCTTTGCACATAATTGGATGAGCCATGAGTCTAACGTTTCATGCCAAGCCCTATCAAACATGTGTGTGTGTGTGTGTGTGTGCAGGAAAAGGCTAGCAAGAATTGGTATAATAAAAGGAAGAGAAAAAGCTTGTTGATCGAGGCATGTCCAAAAGCATTGTCTTTAGAGAAAGAACAATACCCGCGAGGTACACAGGTTACTTGGCGTCCTTCTCCATAAACAAAGATCCACCGAAATTGTACATGCAACAATCATCTAGAACACGATGGGGGAAAGATGGAGAAGGTAGAGAATTCAAAAAATCCATGCAATCTCGAAGACAACTAACTCCCTTTTTACAGCCATTCTAGGTCACTCAATAAAGGAATCGATACTCTACCATAGAATAAAGGGCTAGTTGATTGAGCTAATCTATCTATGAGGGCCTAAGGACAATTATGTAGTCTCTTAGGTATACAAATGCTAAAGTCCCATGTTAAATATGTGAGAAGGTCAAGTTAAATGGCTTTGCAAAAAGCGACTAAGTATATAAAATGTGAAAATTCAAATAAGGAATATTTGTGTGGAAGACATGGTAAGGGCACCCATCCACTTGTGCTATATTATATCGTAGTTATCGCAAAATTTATCTAACCTCATCAAGTCATGTCACCTCACATATGCGCATGAGACCAAACACCCAATGTTCAAATTTTTTAAAACATATTAAAAATATATAATAAAATAGTTTTAGAATTATTAAATACCTAATATATACCCAGTGCATAGCCAATATAGGACTAAATACGCATCCGCAAGAGTCCTCACATACTTCTTCTATTTAAGCCTTAGTATCCTCACCAGGCTAAGGATCCAAATCTATTCAAATTCAGTCACAAACACCTCAATTAGTTCATAGTCAATCCAAACAGACTCGTGCTACAGTTTTTTCAGTTCAGATAAACCATGAGCCGAATCCACTTCGATATTATTTGTGACAATCCAGAATCTATCCAAAAAGACTAGCTAAAAAGTATTATTTGAGTTTTTTGATCATTTTTTAGTATATAAAATTTATTCAATACATAGCTGATGTGGAGCTAAACACATATATGCATGAGTTCTCGAATTTCTAATAATACATTCTACAGCTGGGGAGGCTTGGAAATTCATTCTTGCATATGAAAGTTCCTAAAACCCTTCCATTAGTCCAATTGGAATGCAACTAACCAAAGCATCGCTCTTTTTCTAACTAGGATTCCTCTTTGATGCAGACATCCGTGGAGGGATGGTGGTTCAAACACTAGGCGATAGGACTAACGTCTTAAAACATCCCTCAATGTCGGCCTGCAAAGCTTAGGAAATGCAAGCACCCCCCACAATCAAAGTCTTTGGCCAAAGCTGAGGATGGCAAGTAAGATATGCTTCCTAGGTCTCTCTCTCTCTCACTCTCACTCTCACTCTCCTTTGGAGCTTGTCATGACCAAATTATAAATCTTCATGGAAAATTAAAGTTAGTACTCGGTCAGAAGGATTCCTTTCAACTTAATCCTTGCATCCACCTCCTCATCGCCACACGGGATAGCCGACGTACGTGTCGTCATCACTGATAGGTGGCGCTCCGCAGTATGATGCTAGATCTTAATAATTAAGACAATTAAGTTGGTTTCAGTGAAGGGGAGAAGCATGCCCATCTCTTTCACATGACAATTGATCGAGCGAGGCGAGGCTTTGTCCTGGATCAAAGTCTTCGAACGGAAAATTCGCGAGTCAAGGAGACGTAACCGTGTTTGCCATGATGATTCCAAGGGAGCACCCTTGCATACAGGCATTCTTTAGTCTTCACATCATCACCAATGACATATATATATACTTTGATAACCAATAAGCTGGCACTGAACTTTGAAAGAGGTTAAGAAGGTGTGGCTCTAGCAGCAGCAACATTCGATCTTATACTCTATCAATTGGAGACTACCGTGTGTGAGCTTGCATTAGTGCCATATGCCATCTACAAGCTGGCAACTAGCTGCTCTTTCCCTCATCGATTGCGATGTACGTTCAACGATCGAGACAGTTGTGGCTTACCATTCTCTTATTGAAGATTCTTGCTCCTAAATTCACCAGTTATCGGATTCGTCGAACTGTTGAGAATCAAACTAATTGACGCTTGGGTTGCTAAAGGATTTGATACCTTAAGGTGGATGCGTAGGGGAGGGCTGAGGAATGGGTCACCTCTGAATCATGTTATGGCGATGGTGATTGCTGTGTTTTGGAGTGGCTAGCCTCCTACATACAATGCTAATTATTCCTTCGATGGTGATTAAACTGGAGTACCGACTATGGCTCTTTGCCGTTGCATTTTCTGCATGCCATCACTGCTGCCCACTCATTCAAAAGCAAGCAGTAGCATGACACGAGAAAAAGAAGGATGAGTAGATCCCCATTGGCTTGTGCTTCATCAGTACAAAATTTTCGACTAGCTCTACTATGTTTTGTTTGGGTTGGTAGGAGCATATCACATGATGCTACTGTACGTACTTACATTGATGGAAGCTCTTTACTTCCATATTAACCCCAAACTGTGGCTATAGATAGTTACTTCTGCATGCCCAGAGGTCTTGCCTATAGGATAATTACTGTGCTTCATCCGTTTGCTTTCTTTTTTTTTTTTGTTCTTTTTTTTTTTTTTTGATGTAACAGATCTCAGTTACATTCATTGTAAAAGGCAAATCTCTGGCATCAGGTAAAGCCTTCTTCTATTGAATGGAGCATGCTGGTCCGCCCATGAAACTAGCTATCTGATTCCTTTGCAATAAAACATGAGACGACTCGAAACTTGCAGGCAGTCCACCATGCACTTAATTAGTTGCTTCATATCCAAGATAATATGGATGAAAAGGGGTAGTACTGCCCATGAGAAGGGGTATTTAGTTTATCTATTGCCTAGGATGGACCTGCCCATTCTCAGTTAATTCAATAATAGGAACTGACAGACTTTGCAATGGGATAGTCCAAACTGCTATCCATCCTAACTGATAAACAAACAGGTCTAAAACTAGAGAAAAAGAGCAGGTTAAAAAAAGAAGAGCTTGGAGTCCGTGAGAAGTGCAACTTTTGTTGTCTGCAGCCATGGCTAACTTATTATTTCTCAAAGCAGATAGTTATCTTATTTAACCTATAAAGTTGTCACGTACGGTACGGTAAAGAAAAAAAAAAGAAGCCAAACTTGGGTTAAGTGAGAAGTGAGAGCATTTTTATCTGATTTCCCTGACCTCCAAACTCTGCTGGCGATATTCCCATTGATTGGAAATGCATGGAAAACGGGCAGAGATGCTGGTCATCTTCATTGTATGGACTGCATCATGCCGACCAATAATTTTAGGGTATAAGCTAAGAATATTGTCTATTTTTTTTTTTCAGCTTAACTAAATTGGCCATGTTACATTGGAGAACAAAGATATACAAACCACCGATTCATTCTCAACCTCCTTGAATTTTCTATAACAAATATGTTTCTCAAAACTAGTCACTTGCAAACTTTGTTCTCTAGTATTAACTATTTCAAATATGATGCCTGCCAGATCACATTTATGTTGGTTGAAACTGAAGGGGAGTACAATAGTGATTTGGATAGCAATGCGGATTGATGAGAAAAAAAGAATTGCGTAAGTAAATACAAGGTATTTGACAACATGAAAGACATAATGTTATGATTTCTTGGAAGGAAACTCAATCTATGTCGTAAATTTAATATGCACCAGCACAAAGATCTCTAGGTCGCATATTTGACACTAGAGTATGCAAAAGCTCTTAGAAAATATTTCACAAAATGCATATTCAATCATGTTAGAAAATTGGATAATGGAATGGTGCATGAATCGGCAAACCACACAATGTTTATTGAGGGTCTTTTTAACTTGGATTGAACACTGATTGAAGATTTGCCAGGTTTGACCATTGATCTTTTGTCGAATAAGGATCTAGCATATTTTTGTTAAATAACAAAAATCATATTCCCTATAAAAAAATTGGTAGTCTTTTTATTACATTAGAGAATAACCGACAAGAATCCAAAGATGATTGCTGAGATATCAAGTTGCAAGCCATAATATTAATCTTTCTCCTTCGAATTATTGCATACTTTAATATAATCCTCAACACTTTGGTAAGAAATGGGTCAGCCTTTCAATTATTTTTCCTCAAATAATGACTCGATGCAAGTACCTATATACCACTGGGTTTGTAGCTAAATTTTGAGTGTTCACAATCATACTAAGATTTACGATCATATATACTAGGCTTGGTTTGGGATGGTTAGATATCATAAATTAATTGACATTAAGTTTCATAGAATCAGGTAATCAACAGCTCCCTGCCCGATCTAAGCTAATATATTTTTAAGAAATATAGTGGAGTCACTTTAAATCTAGGCCTCTCTAGAGCCAAAAGGAATGCTAACTTAAGAGTGAAGACTAGTTAGCAACATTTGGCAGCATGCGGGGGAGTGTACTGCTTTCAAGATAAATTACATATACCGCGAGGTGAATAGAGCAGCCAACTGGGTAGTATTTTTTTGTTGCAAATCAGTCTGATGAAACATTGTGGACTGATGAAACAGCCTTGCTGTCTCCTTTTCAGGATATTTTATTTTTTGATTTTGGAGATGTATTCATACGAGACTTGTATGGGTCTTCCAATCCAGCAAAAAAAATGAAAAAAAAGTTAGCCACATAAACTAAATTTACTTGATATAAATAAAAACTAAATAATAAAATGTTAAACACATTTAGAAATATACTAATTTCTATGCTAAATATTTTATATATATCACATCGATTGATGATCAGCTGAGATAGAAACCCCCTTTCAATCACACACTTTTTTTTCAACACACAGTAACACGTGCGAAGAAGCTCTATGTAGGCCAAGAATTGCTTTCTCCCATGCCTCGTTTTTTTTTTATTATTATTTTTGGATGGCACAGACACGGCAAGCATTGCTTTCGCCGAAGGTGGTTGAAGGGCGCATGAGATTAGACTCGGGGGGCCGTAAGTTGGTGCGGCATCGCCCTCAGAGATGACAAACTGCGCCGCGTTTTTGATCGACAGCAGAGATGACAAATTGCGCCGCGTTTTGATTGACTGTTTCTATTAACAGTCAAACATTTGTAAGAAGTTGACTGTGAATTGTTAAGCCTTCATGGTTAGATTGCAATCACTGTGCAGTAACTGATGTCTGATAGTTATCCCTTATTTTTCATGAATGGGAGGTTTGCATCTATGAGGGCGTGATCTATTGATCGGCGCACACGCTTATTGGGATTGGGCCGGCTCGAAGAGGCAGCCTAGCGGTTGCATGTGCACTGCACGTGATCAAATAAGAGAGGAGGACTCTGGCCGGAAGTCTCCTTTCTCTCCATTTTCGAACTAATCTGAACACCAAAAAGCTCAAATTTTTGTCTATTTAAGCTTTCCCATCCTCCCCCTTTAAGATCCATCAGAGAATAGGAATAGTTTTGTTCTCGATCTCAAGCTCTCTTCTCGAGAGTCTTCCTCCGTTTTCCATCGAAAAAAGTTGCCGGAGAGCCTCACCGGACCCAGGTACGAGCTCTCCATTTTCTCCTATTCATTTGTTGTGCTTTGCACCTTCGTTCCCATGGATTTGAGCCAGCAATCGCTCGAGTCTCTTTTGAAACAAAGCACCTCTGTTCCAATTTCTTCCACCATGATTTGACACCGCCGACCGCCGCATTTGGCTGAAGATTACAGCCACCTGAGGTCGTTGTCAAGTGGGCGGCTAGGCCACTACTGCTTCCACTTGTTTCCAGCAAAGAGAAGGAAGAAGAGAGATGAGAAGAAAGATTCTTCTTGTCTCTTCTCTCTCTACTTTCTCTCTCTAGAAGATCTACGGAACCTAGTATCAAGTCCCGTTGACTTGATCTACGAACCCAAGTTGATCTCTAAAAAGAGGTCCTAAACTGCCCGGGATGCCTAATAGATCAATCACTCGGCCTTATCAAGTGTCCATAGAACCTATTGATGAAAAACTATGTTAAACGACCTTGACCCCGATCAAGTCTATGCCCTATAATTTATTAATCGAATCGCTCAGGCCTGACCCATTCAAAATTGTCGAACACTATTATTTGGCTAATCATCCCTATTTTTTATTATTTTAATTCGATTAAAATCATCAAATAGAAATTAATTTTTCTTTTAATATTTTTAATAGGATTAATTGAATTACCTAATGAAATTTGACGGTCTAAGATAAAAGAGGTAAATAAATCTTACACTCGTTATTAGTTTTTCAAATTATCGTGTTTTCCATTCATATGATTTTCTAGTAAAAATATCATGTTTTTTTTTTAAATTATGGATCTAACATATGTATTAGGAAAATCATACTTTATTATAAAAAAATAGTTCGATAAATATTTTAATAAAAATAGCTTTGCTATGAAATATGAATTTGATCATGCTATTTAGTGTTTTTCTTCTATTTATATAAATATTTTAAGAAAAAATATAAATTTTCTAAAGGCTCTCATATAGCTATGTATGATCTCTAGAATTGAAAAAATCAATATCCTAGAGCTAGTATCCAATGAAAACAGCCTTCTGCCTATGGGTTAAAGTTGGTAATGAATATGAATTATGATATCTTGTCGATTACGAAGATGACCCTTTTACAAATTATATAGCAACCAAGGCACGGATATCTTGAGCAGTGTTTTGATTCAAGATAGAATTAAATGCATGAAGAATGATTTATAAATTTATATGCAATATAAATTTGGAAGTATATTTATGTAAGATGGATGATTTGTTCATGCATAATTTGTTTTATAACTTGCTTTAATATACTATACCATAAAATGCTTATTTTGAAATATCTGTTATTTTTTCAAATGATGCATTGATATAAAAAAACTGATGCTTGATCCGGTAAGGTAGAGTAAGATTTATTTTTCTCTCTCTAAACGAAGAGAGTCGATATGAATGAAGGATGGTTCAGGCTTGGAGTTCGCACTAGCAAGCTTGACGATTTTGTAGAAAATTTTTATTATTTTAAATTGACTATGAATTTATAGTTAATAATTTTTTGAACGTTGAGAATTATGGGTTTGATATTTATATTCCGATTTAGACGCTCTGAATCAGTATTGGTTGCATTTAATGGACAATGATATCGGACTTTCATTTATCATATTTGGTTTGAGATGGATTTGAAAGCTAATTGTAATATTAGATTCATATTATCTTGGCCTATATGCCTCTATGGCATGACCATATTTGCTTTGGATTTGAGGTGTGACAGCATCACTGGGTCGAAAGCCTAGTGAAAACGAGCAAAAGAAATCAATTGAGAATAAGAAAATAAAAGTAGAACGAATGGTTGCCATATGTGTCAACTACATCCATCCATATCCTACAAGGATTGGTGGTGACCGTGTCAAGATTTGGAATCACTTATGCCTGTCGTAATGTTATATTGATTGTACAGTAGTTTTAGACCTTTTTGTTATATTATTTATTACCAATGGAAAAAATAATAACTATTATAACATATTATTTAGTATTGTAAATTTCCATAATAATAGAAATAACAACTATTACTTTTATTTGCACTATTGAAAAAAATGTATCAGTTTTCTTTGGAAAGTACTGTTTGGTCTGAAAAAATAATCATATTTCTTCGTCAAGTGAGCAGCAAAGGAAAAAAATAAAATATCATCATCATTTTTTTGTTGTTGTCTGTTACTTTCCTCTGTGGCAACGCTTGTTATAACCATTATAATGATCAATAACAATTTTGTCTGGGTCCATTACAGTGGTATGTAACATTATTGTTGAAACCTTGTCTCTAAAAGGAACTGAGGTGTAACTCTGACAGAATTAATCTAAACTGTCTTGTTGTGGTCGTTTAGGGGTTAATATATAGGTGGGCAAATTCTAATTTCGGTTGGATTAAGTCCATATGCTTAGAAGTATGTATAAGGGTGTTTTCAAATTGAGCTAGCTTGAATATTAACCAGATCATATACCAATTTGCGAGTTAGATAATTGCTTATTTTTTATCTATGGGCTCTTTTGTCAAGCTCTATCTCCTAGGACAAGCTAAGGTCATATGTGTCATGGTCAGCTAGAGTAAAGGTTAACATGATTTAACAAATTCCAATTAGGCTTGGGCTAAGGTTAGATGCTTGGTAAGATATATAATAGGATTTTCAACAAGACCTAATTAGTATACTATATTGCAATTGCATAATTAATTATTTTCTTACTTTTACATATATAATTTTTGTCTAGGTACGAGTTTGTTTGGCTCTTCCATGTAATGAATACTCTAAACTAATCTAGTCTAACTCCATCATATTCAAAATTTTAATCTAGTTTAGGTGGCCGCATTCATCATTGATATACTAACCTTATACCATCATGTTCGAATTCGGCCAAGATTCAATTTTATTCGATATAGCTTGTCCAACCTGATTCCATCCTATTCAAATGATGCCCATTTCAAATGGTTGGACTGCCATTGCTAGAGCTGAGTAGCATTGTGGTGTTGGTTGGCCAAATTCATGACATGATGTAAGTGAACCCAATTCATGAACATAGGTGAGGCATAATATGGAGAATATAAGAAACCTAAGGAGAAACACTTTGATACACAATTAACAAAAGATTAAGAAAATTCATGGTCTATGATTGGTTGTTCTTCTTTATATGCATTCTCTTTCCTCTTTCATCTTTTCTTCCCCTTTGAAGTGTCATGGAATTATGACATTTCAAATACAAGTCTGGAACACGAGCTCGAATCATCCGTTGGTTGAGGAGAGGATGCCAACCACCAAATCAAACTCCTATCGGCCATAGACGTTGTAAAAGAAATGCTTATTATGATTTACTTTATCAGCATTTCGCAGGCTGCCATAAATCAAAAAATGCAAGCCCACTTGATGCATTGAAAATAAATCATTAAACTTTAAATTCTCGCCATGTTTTTTATGAAAAATTATAGTGGGAGCATCACCTTCTTGAGTTCAAACTTGTAGCCTCTCTCCAATCTGAACACTGAGGAGAGAGGTGGCAACAAGCTAACTGAAGCAAGGTTTGTGAGAAATTCTTTACCATGGTTGTCATTCAAATGCTGAAATGCTTTTTGACTGAAATGACAATGCTAGAAGGTCTATTGCTCTTCCAATAATTCATGGGCCCCTATTAATTTACAGCTAGAATCCTAGGTTAGGTAGGAACTTGCATAGGCTTCTTTTGGAAATCAAGTAGGGAATTCGAGCTTAGGGACAGCATGGCTTGTCATGTGACATGTCATGAGGCACCATTCTTTTTCTTTTGATATAGAAATAAGATGCCATGCTTACTGCATAACAATATTTTTCTATGAATATAAGTTGAAGTCACTTATAAATTGAGTTGGAATTCTAGAGTAAGAAAATATTATTTATAGGAAGGTGTCAAGATAATTTTTCAAATAGAGAAATGTTCAAACCATAACATCAAGGAGGAGATATTTGGTTGAATTGTTAAAATTGTTTCCCAAGTTAACCTAGATAAAAAGGGTAATGAATTAAGAAGTATCGCTCTCTAGGCTCTAAGGAAATTACACCCTTTTGAAACAAGCAAAGTCAATTAGAATAATGAATGCTTCCTATTTAATTAGAAGCATTCCATATTTTGGCTTTTTGAAGCAAGCAAAACCAGGCACCAGGAACCTTTGTTCGCCCTACTTCTTGAAAAGCAGCAAGTAAAATGAACTAGATGGCTCTCTGATCATACCTACACACATATAGTTAGCTAGTTGATTTACCTCAATGAGAAGTGTTGAGCTAAGATTGCTATCACTCAGAGAAGTGTAGAAGCCTGTTGAAAGAATATCTTCTGGAGATGCATAATATTCAATAAGATGCCAACATCATGCAAAGCTATTCTCGGTATTACTCGTATACATACGTAAATTTCCTGATACAGTATATAGCAGTAGAGCATTCCATGCTTACAACAATTTTCACAAAGAAAATATATAAATTAATTAAGGATATCTCACAATTATGAGCATTCAGTGAGATTGTTCATAAAACCAATATTGCAAGTTCTTCTTTTCTTAAAAAATATGGCATGCTATTTGAGAGTGATTTTTTTCTTTCAGAGACACGATACTTGAGAGTCAAATAGCACTTATACTAACCATGCATGAATTCATATTTCTATGTCTTTTAACTTTTTGAAATAAAAACCAGATATAATAAGTGATCCATGTATCCAAAACTTAGAGAAATAAATTAGTTGTATGCTAACTACCAATTACCAAACACCAAAGAGCAAACCTTGTTGAATAAAATATATTTAATCTTGTTGCCTTAACAAGGTTATATTAATAATTGCAGAGTCTCTAGTTTGGACTTCTTTGTCCAATCCTGGATGATTGAACTGACTAAAACAAGTTGAAACTTATCCAAACTCTCATGGATAACATAAAAAATTGTACCATTGATACTAATGTCGTAGCTCCCTTAGACTAATGGCTAGAGCCCACAACATTAAACCCTACTGGGAGCTAGGAAAAGTTAAACAATCTCGTAAACTGATGGTCTTACCATGATGTCCTCCTTATTCATCATATGCTTGACGGCTTATGAAAGGGGGAATTGCAAGATAGGATAAATAGTACCAATTAACAGTATCATTTTTTCTCCTTTTTCATAATCACGACATTGGCAAACACATCATTGCATTATTGCTTTATGTTTCTAAATTCCTCATAAACTTTCAATCTTTTTCTCTAATTTCTTAACATAAATCTTATGCTTAAATACTCCTACTTGAATTGTTCATAAAGTAGAAGTCGCAGAATAGGAACACTGAGAATCATCAAATCATGACAGGCCATATGCATACAAAACTTTTACGATTTTTAACATCCATAATAGATAAAATTGACCTTTGCTACTAACCATAGGTAGGATTTTTTTTTTTTAGAAAGAATTAAGAATAATATTTTTGTGATGGGGCATGAACTTGCAAAAATGTGAGATTTATCATTTGATTCGAGAACAAGATCCTCTTGCCAATTCCATCAATCAATAATGTGATTCTGTCGTTAGCTTTGTCGACAGACTAACGGGGAATAAGCCTAGTGGGTATCTAACTTGTCCAGGAACAATGAATCTAAAAACCCTTCATCTTCACCAGTTGTTTCCGGATGCCCATTCTCTGGGACTGTTGAATTATTGAAAAGTCTCAAAGAGCATAAGGTTATCCCATGTGGAAAACACATAAAGGTGGTCATAGCAATATATATATGGTCGTCTACCTTCCATAGGTTGCACTCAAGGTTGCCTGCTTGACCAGCTCTTTGAGCCCTTTGGAAACAAAGAAGAGTACGTTGCCATCAAATCCGCTAAGACTTGAACTGTTCTGCTTTGAGTCATGTTGTGGTGTAGATGAGCATGCGTAAACTTCTTCTAGATAGCCGTATCCTCTTCGTGCTTTCTTTGTATTCTATGAGACCAAACTCCTGGAGTCGCACCTAAAAGCCAAAAGCCATGGCTTTTTGAAATATTCCTGGTGGTGGTTCGCGTTGTCTTGCTTCTATATTGCCATATGTTGATGATCCATGGTATCCAAGCTGAGGACCCTGGTGGTACTTGTAGAAGCTCTCTCCCGGGTTGGCCAGCTTCTGCAACTACTTTGCCCCTAGTCCAAAACGTACAATATTGCTCGAGTTAGACTTAGGGCACGTCCTTCCTGCACTCAATTGTTTAGCTCATGATCGCCGAAAGACACCAGTGCGGATGGCCGGCTGACTGTGGCAAGTCATCTCCTACAGCCAAAGGAGGAGTACGACTCCTTTGTGTACGTAGAATATGCCACTTTACAGTAGTCTTAGGATTATGGCAAGTAGCACCAGGCAATCTAGATTTCTGTGGATGAATCATATATATATGTGACCAAGAGTAAGCGTACGTAGTCATGTTTTATGTGATCTTAATATTCCACCACCTCAAAATGCATGCATGCATCACTTATCAGCTCCTCCGAATTTCTTCAGGTTATTATGGTGGTTTGTATGTACCCCCTCCCTAGCCTTTCATCATGCTTCTACCCATACATGCAATGCCTTAACCTTCTACTTGTAGTATTTCTTCTGTATCTTGCGTGATGAGCTTCTGCATGTTGGTTATTCGAGTAAGACCAACTGCTCTATGATATTGTCATAGATGTGACAAAGTTCAATCACTAATCCAATCGACTTCTTAATCATGTTACAGTATAGATGAGTTTAGAATTTGACTGCGCATAAGATTATAATTAATAATTGATCCGGCTAGGAAACTACCCACTCTATTCTAGATAATTTGACTCTGTAGGAATTAATTAGTAGTTTGAGTAGTCCTGAACATTTCATATGAATCCTTATCTCAAAATTAAGGATATTATATTTATTTTCATACAAAAATATGAAAATCTTATCTAAGCAATGGTGAAAATCGTTTTAGGGGAATTGAATTGAGAAAAAAAAATGATGGAACCACAAAAAGGGTTGTTTATAACAAAGATGAAGGTTTTCTATCATTTGTCAGCATCACAAACATGACAAATAGATTTTCAAAAATGTGCACACGTGGAAACTTCTCATCATAAAAAACCTCTGTTGGTATTGGCCCTGATGCATTTTTCATATTGACTGAAACATTGAAAATATCTTTTGAAGAAGCTATATTCTTAATATTTTTTTTATTTAATGTGTAAAAGTTGTTATATATCAAAAAAATAAAATGTTCCATTCGTGAGGGTAATATAGTCTGACGTTCTAGGATACAAATTAAGTTGATAATAATATTTTCTTCAATTTGGATCAAAACTATATTCAAAACTTAGACATATAACTCGGCTGTACGTAATTGTAAATCTAGATTTTTTTTTCCGAATCAAGGATTGCAAACAACGCACATATATCTATATAATGTCTATTGCTGGACAACCACACAACTATAACCAAACAGAACTTGTCCATTAAAATACCCTATTTTTTTTTTTTTTTAACTATTCTATCAACCTCTTGTATGATCTGGCTTGTATTCAGAAAGGTGGAACTAAACCCTTGCTTCTTTCTCAAAAGCACACCTTTGACTCACCTTTATCAAAACTAATTCAACACATTGAATTCAAATTATAAAACCATATCCGACTGGAATCAAATATAAAATCAAGTTCACATAGACAATCCAACTAATTAAAAAAGTAGTTTATACTGAGGTCCAAATGTTAATCCTAAAGCCAACTTTAACTTGCTCTTGGATTAAAACTTTACCCGGTCCATCTTTGCTGCTACTACTTATCAAATAGTTACATTAGCAATTCTAATCGCCAAACAACCGAACACGTGCTTCTTCTAAAAATGTGAGCATTAGCATTAGCACGATTAGGTGAGCATAATCTACTCCATCTTCGCTGCTCGTACTTATCAAAATAGCTATGTTAACAAATACAATTCACAAAAACATATAAAGACATGCTTCGTCTAGTAATGCATTCATGTAAGTGCACCATTTATGTAAGGGCTCATTTGGTTCGTGGAAAAAGAAGGGGGGAAAGTATGGTCAACGGGAAAGTAATGAGATGTCTCTTGTTTGGTTTGAGTTTTCAAATGAGAGAGACGGAACAATTGTATTCCAATGAAAATTTTTAAAGGAAAGTAATGAGATGTCTCTTGTTTGGTTAGAGTTTTGAAAGGAGAGAGACGGAAAAATTGTATTCCCATGGAAATATGATTCCCACATTTCATGGGAAAGTTACTTTCCCATAAGGCAGGAATCACTCCATTTTTACTTTTTCTCAAAAAGATCCTTCAGCATTAAAGAAGCATTAAAGACCTAATTTTTATTAAGGACATAATAGGAATTATACATAACTTTTCTAGGAAAGTGGATGACTAACCAAACATAAGCACTTTGCAAATTTGTCACTTTTCCATGGTCAACCAAACATGCCAAAAATACTTTCCTAGACATCCTCTTCTTAGGAATTTGTTTCGTAGGAATCATATTTGTAGAAGGAAAAATGTTTTTCGCAAACCAAACGAGCCTTAAAAGATTACGGAGACATCATTAGGTTTTGGTTGTATCTTTCGTGCGGAAGAATGATCGATTAATCTTTTTTTTGCGATGTCAACCAGTGGATTGCGCCTCGCACAGAATTTTTCTCTCATCTGCTTGCATAGATGTGAAGTGATTCTTTGGTGCAAAAAATACGACCCGGCATCATTTAGTTGTCGGCATGTTTGAACGGAGCGGTAGATCTACCGCGGGCCAATATTGGTGTGCTCTTTTGAATGGACCCTCTTCCTCCCTGCCCACCGCGATAGACTTTCCCCGCCGTCCATCCGAAAAATGCAATAGATCATGAAATCATTGGCATGCAACCAATTCGCATCTGTAATTCTTTTGACATCCCACCCACCAATCCTATCTTTTGACGCGCTGATTCGCGTGGCTGAACCCGGGCGTTGCAAAGTCCACCAGCGGCGGTGGGGGTCCACCGGTAACGGCCAGTCCCCAGTGGTGGCCGTCCGATTGGGCCTGTGATGGATTGATGCGCTGTCATTCATTGGGACCACCGTAGCTGGCGTTGGACCCAGCCAGAATACAAAAGGAGAAAGGTGGCGAGCCGTGACACTTCGAATTTTTGGATATGTACAATATTTGTTTGTACCGTACGAACGTGGGGGGAGGCTGCGGTTAAATAATACCACTTGGACTGGCGCCATTTTGACATCCGTTGGTTTTAACCGTTCTGGCTCTTTCGCTTAGTGGAAGCAAATGGCCTTAATTTAATGGCGTGGCTTGGCACCTTGTTGGATTGGGCCTAGGAGTATTCAGAGTGACATTACCACCTTTTGATCCTTCTCCTTCTGTGTCATTTTTCCATTTCATCCAACTATTAAACCCGGTAGAAGTGTTCTTACTTGGATTTTGCAATGAATCGTAAAGAAGAAATTAGATTGTACAATGATATTGTTGGGCTGTTTCGTCTCTTGAGTAGAAAGCTACGTCCAGGATGGCCAATGGATTGATTACATGTTTAATTGTGAGGACCTTTTACCTAATATGTTATAGCTTCCTAAATTATCTCTGCTTTTCGTTGCTTCCAAACTTTGTAATGCTCATTCCACGCGTTATTTCCATCGTAACCAATTCAATAGCTTTAAATAGGATGCCAAACTCATCTAATTCGATGCCCAATGGATTAACTACTTCCTGTCTATTTTCAATCATGTGGTCAAATGCTCTGAATTCGTATTTGGGACCACTATATGCACAGGTATAATACCTACAATTTTTAGATAACATTCTCTAGCTGTAACCTAAGCCATGTCCACATCCACTTAACCTTTGAACAGTTGAACCCAACAAACCCATTTCTGCTGTCATCCTTACCTTCCCATTCTACTGCCTATTAATTTGAAACCGGCAAATGAAGCACATAAAGCCAGGAAAGTCTGCAGAGATAGCTGAGCCGTAACTTGAGACCAAACTACCAACCAGACGTCAAGAGTCGAAGTAATAAATCATGGTATTTTTTTTTTAATCCAAATTTTAGTTACACTGCACATAGTAATGCAGGTGAAACAACGCTCTAGAAGTACACACCAACCCAGAAAAGGGAACTCCAGGCCTAAGGTTTCTTTTTTTTTTTATTATTATTGTTACCGGCGGTGCAGCCGCCTCCTAATTCACCGATGCCCTGCAGCGCACGTGTGGGGAACCTTTCCCTCCTCCCAGTCCTGGTCTTGCAACGGACCGCCCTCGATATCCTCCTACTCCCCTCCTCAAAATGCCCACAAAAAACTGACCCCCAAAAAAACTTTTTTCAGAAAAAAAAAATCCTAAACTCAAGAGAAAGGAAGCTGTAGGGGAAACTGCACCCAATCCCTTCTTTTTGAAAAAAATTAAAAATAGAAATTAAAAAAAGTAAAAATAATTAGGGAAACAAAAAATAAAAAATTTGGACAAAAGCCGTTTCTTCGGACCGCCGAGCGACCGTAAACCAAAGTGAAGCGTAGACCGGCGAGAATCCGCTCCGGAGGAGGGGCGTAGCGGAAGCTTTTTGATCCGCCCGAGTCCATCGACTCCCACGTTGAGTCTCAGAATTCGTGTGGCGCCCAGCACAACTTTCAAACAGTACGTGTCTCTCAGTTCACACCATAACTACAAAAATATTTCCGCTTTGCTAGGACAATAATACGACAACTCCCCCCGAGCGGATAAAAAGATAAAAAATACAAAAAATAGTTGTTGAAAAGAAATAAAAACAAAAAACGAGGAGAGAGAAAAAAAAAAGCGAGGCGATAAAGGGACAGAGGAAGCCCCGAAGCCCGACGCAAAGCTCTAGATTTCGAGCGCGAGTGAGAGAGAGAGAGAGAGGTGTATCGAAGGGACGAAGCTTGGAAGACAAGGAGAGGAAGAAGACGGAGGGGGGCATTTTAGGAAGAAGAAGGAGAAGAGAGAGGAAATTTTAATTCCCAAACAGGGCTTCATCCTCCGCCTCCGGCTCCTCTCCCATACTCCTCTTCTTCTCCTCCGCCCCCAAACCCAATCCGTAAGTCTCCGCCGTTCCTTCCTCCCTGAGATCTCTGTGCTCTCCTCTCTTTCTCGTTGATCTTAAAGCTAGATTTTGTTTTTTGCTTTTTCTTCTTTGTTTTTAGATAGTTTTGGGGCTTAATCTCAATCTGGGGTGCTGAAAATTTGATTTGATTTTTTTTTTAAGTGTTACGGGATCCAATCTCGGGGAAATGGACTGTTTCGCTGACTAATTTTCTGCGCATTTTTTGCGGAAATCGCGAGATCTCCTTGTGGTAATCTTCGTGCCTCGAGGACCTTTGATTCGTCTCCTTTGGCAAATTTCTGAGCTGGTTCTTTGTTTCGATGTTTTGATTATTATTTTTTTTGGCTTTTTTGGTATGAAGCCTTCGTGAGATCGATCTGATTCGATTGAAAGGTAGCATTTTTGGCCTTCCGGATCAGTGATTCGTCGATTCTGGGTGGTGGACGCGTCAAAATACTCGGACAGATTCGATTTTTATGCCTTTTGTTTGCTTTTCTGATCCATGAATTCCATCAGTATAGGAGGGTTTTAGATCTCCTCTCACTAATAAGTTTGAAAGGAATCATTTTTTTAGTCTGGTTGGCGTGTATTTTTTTCCTTTGTAGTCCCATTAGAGGCTCGAACCATCAGTGTAGTTGAAGGCCCTTTCCGTGTTTCCTTCTCGGATGGTGGATTGATACTTTAGGAGGGAGGAAGGGAAGTTTCGGGGGCTATCGATCAGCAATTTTAAGCCCTCGGTTTGGTTTGGGAGCTGGCGACATGTTGGACGGCCAGTCCTTCTTGATCTCGAGAGCAGTGCCGGGCTCCTGTGAGCAAGAATCCAAGTGGATTTACATGACTCAGCACCTCCTTGAGTCCTCGAGCAACAAGCGCCCACCGAGCCAGGAATCGGAAGAACAAGAGCAAGGTGATAGGGGCAAGAGGAAGAAGTCACCAGAGTGTCCTGATACCCCTGATATCACAGACACGGAACATGCCCTCGATCTGTCTGATCGCCAGGGCAACGATGGAGACTATGATGATGCAAATTCCTTCATCAACCCACTCGGAAGGGATATCACAATTAGCTGCCTTCTTCGATGCTCTCGCTCTGATTATGGTGTCATCGCATCCCTGAACCAGAGCTTCCGCTCCCTGATTCGGAGCGGCGTGCTTTATAAGCTACGACGGCAGATGGGGATCACCGAGCACTGGGTCTATTTCTCCTGCAATGTCCTTGAATGGGAGGCATATGATCCCTACCGTGGGCGCTGGATTGCCATTCCAAAGATGCCTCCTAATGAATGTTTCATGTGCTCGGATAAGGAGTCCCTTGCCGTGGGCACCGAGCTCCTTGTTTTTGGAAAGGAGGTAACTTCCCACATTGTACTGAGATATAGCATGCTGACTAACTCCTGGTCCCCTGGAAGAGTAATGAATTCACCTAGATGCCTGTTTGGATCTGCTAGCCTTGGAGAGAAGGCTATTATAGCTGGTGGCACCGATGCTCAGGGTACTATACTTAGCTCAGCAGAGCTTTACAATTCTGAGACACAGACTTGGGAGACTCTGCCTGCTATGAATCGAGCAAGAAAGTTATGTTCGGGGGTCTTCATGGATGGAAAGTTTTATGTAATTGGTGGAATGGCTAGCAATACAGAGGTGTTGACATGCGGGGAAGAGTATGATCTGAATAGACGTTCTTGGACAGTGATTCCAAATATGTCTGCTGGGCTAAATGGTGCTAGTGGTGCACCCCCACTTGTAGCTGTGGTGAACAATGAGCTTTATGCAGCCGATTATGCTGAGAAGGAAGTAAGAAAGTATGACAAGGAGAACAATGCATGGATCACTCTAGGTAAATTGCCTGAGAGATCTGTTTCAATGAACGGTTGGGGGCTTGCCTTCAGGGCATGTGGTGAGCGGCTAATTGTGATTGGCGGACCAAGGGGATCCATGGGAGGGACAATTGAGCTCAATTCATGGATCCCAAATGAGGGGCCACCAGAGTGGAATATCATTGCCAGCAAGCAGTCGGGGAGTTTTGTCTATAACTGCGCTGTGATGGGCTGCTGATCTGTCTGATTTATGACAACTATACCGTACTTCTCGACATGAAGGATTCAAAAGATTGGCTTTATTCGAGGGCATAAACCACTGATTGTGCCTAATGGGTAATTTCTATCTTTTTTGGAATTCCAACTGGACTGAAGATTCATTAGAGATCTCCTGTCTAAGTAACTCTTGAATTTTATGCCTTTTTTTTGTTTCTACAGTCTCATTTATTCTGCATTTGGAAGCCCGCTTGTGACTTCAAAGTTATGGGACATGCATGAGAATGGTAGATTAATAATTTGACGAGGCTACATTTTTTTTCGATTTTCCTGAATCCTTGATGGGGGCTTTTAGCTTCACAGAGTATCCTTATATGATTCTTATTTTTTCCTACCCTTGTGATGAAATTGAAAAAAAAAAAGGAAAAGAAAAAGGTGCCACCATTTTGATTATATTAGTATGATGTGTAGCTTTGTTAGTTTTTGATCAATGGAAGTATTATCTGTGATGTTTAGTTGTGTCACCGTATTTCTCCATTTAGTATATCATTGTTGACTGAAGAAATAATTATTTTGATAATCAAATCGACCTCAGCAGGTCCCATCCCATGCAGTTTTGCTGCCTCCAGAGAGATTCAATTTTGACGACTTATTGATAGAAAGAGTGATCTATTTTGATTGCTATCTCCTTTGCAAATTACTTATACCAAGAACACCTCAATATTGAGATACTTCATACTTCCTTTCTCTCTCTAATTTATTGATGTAAAGAAGTGTTTTAAATGCTATCTTCTGTCCAAGGACTTGTATTTAGATTCATGTCAATAATAAGATTTTACTTACTTCCTTATTCTGTCTTTATCTTTGTTCCCCTCTTTCTTGCATGTTATTTTCCTTAATGTAGTAGAAATACTCAGTGCTCCAGAAGTACTCAAGCCTTTATTCCCCTCCTCAATGAGTTCCTGGCACAATTGAAACATGTTTATGTTCTTCTATTTATGCTAGAGTCAACTTCTGGTATTTTACTTGGGAAGCAAATTTTTTTTTCTAGATTGTTCTGAAAACAATCCTTTTGGATTGGTGTGAACATTTTGTCATCAGTTTCTTGTACTCAACGGTCCAATTCATGTTGTATTGGCTTGGCTTGAACTCATGATTGGATGAATTATGTGATCATATGTTTTGATGGGCGTCTTTGCGTGACAGTATCTGGAATGTGTCTCTAACACATTTCCATGTCTTATAATGACTTGGACACTAACATACATACATATATCCATGTGTGTATGTATGTGTGTGTATATATGTATGTATGTATGTATATATATATGTATGTATGTATGTATGTATGTATATGTATGTATGTGTGTATGT
>JAOXJJ010000725.1:8005882-8018172 GCA_025769935.1 Phoenix roebelenii | reverse complement strand
CTTTCCCTTCCTCTCCCTCTCCCCCTCCCTCCCTCCCTCCCTCCCTCCCTCTTCCTCTCGTTCCTTCTCCCTCTCCCCTTCCCTCTTCAACTCCCCTTTGTTAGTACACTGCAAGTTAGCACAGCACAGTTACCATACCGTATCACTGGACAAGCAATACAGATCTTAATACCAGTTTTGCCTACCTTGATCAAGTGTAAATGTTTGTAACTATCATGATATGTGACTGTTAATGTTTAACATTTGTCTTCTTATCATTGTGCATGTTATGATTATGGTTTATCCTTGTCTTGATTGCACAAGAATATTTATATCGAGTATTTACTAGCATAAGCTCCCGTATATATAGCTATCACATCAATCAAACTGGACAATTATATCTAACAATAGAATACTATAGAAATTAATCATGTAATGGTCTTCAATAGTCCGCAAAGCATGGTCCATGAAACTCAAAACTTGGTTCTAGTAGGTAATATTAGCCATAGTGAGCATAGTCATGTCATATTTTCCCACATTATAACTAGTGATTGCATTGTTCTCATTTCCATTGAAGAATAATTACCAATTCATAAAGTAGAACCATTAGGACTAGCTTTAAAAAAAGAATATTTTTAATTCAGCAAAACACTGGAAAGCAAGTGGCATTCCACTTATTTTGCCTCAGAAAAAGCTTACCCATCTAAAACAAGCTAGGCATGAACCAAAGACGAAAGTTAGCAAAAGTTTTATGGAAATTTAGGTAACTCCTTGGATTGCTCATCTCTAGCTTAATAAATCTTAGTATATAATATTCAACATATGTACATATTTAACTACTATTTACTTGTCAAAAAGATACTAGTCATTACTCATTTTAATATTCAAAAATCGTAATACAAATTGTCTAAGCCAATGGATCTTAGTCCAACAGATAAAATGAATATCAACTGCAAGCAATAAATTTAGATCTAATGGGTAGTAGTAAATTTTCTCAACCAAGTTCATAGTCCCTGATCAGTTCTCTTTGATTGCCCCAACCCCCTTCTCAAGGTCCTGGTGGTATCTACTTTCTCTTGTCTCTCCCACCATAACCATGATCTCATCACCCTACTATTGCATCCATATCTACCCCATCCTCTTCGCAACCATATCTCTTACCTTACCATTGTCTTGATTCTAATTCCTTGGTCTTATCCCTCCCTTATCTTAATATTACTTTCTTCTTCCTCCCTTGCTCCTCTCCCCATCCTAAGCCCATTTTGTGCTAGTCAGTATTGTTGCCTAAACTCTCCTATCCCCAAACCTAATGTGGAGACCCCCATTGTCAACTTCTCAATGTTGTGCATTTTGATTTGTAGAACCATTCCTCAAGAAGATAATTTGCAGCACCTTAAGTATGGTTAGATCCTTCTTGATGCCCTGATCAACATCTAAATACTATTGCAGTAATCAATTGTCCAACCCAATGACCATGCCTATTGACTAACAAGTATGAATTTCCTTTTCTTCTTTTACTCCATCCTACTATCATGTTACTTCCTTTCCTTTACATCCATGTCAATCAAGTCTCCATAGTATGAGCACTTATCCGGACCACATGGTCGGCACTGACTTTTATCAAATCTTGAAATTATATAAGCTGCTCTCAAGCTTCTGAAAATCCAGAAAGCCAATAATTAGCTTCCAAAACATGAACAGACCCTTCTTTGCACATCAGAATACTTGTTCATGTTCAGTTGGTACGTAATCCTAGTCTAAGATATAAGACCTTGATCTACTTCACTGGTTTTTGGATTTCTTTTTTTTGATACAATATTGCATCTTCTGATTTCAAGGTTGCCTGCGTTTTCCAAGGATTGGTCAGAAGAATCAAAATGGTCCTGGAGAGAAGTTGCAACTTGTTTTTGGACTGGTTCAACTCAGCCCAGAAAAAGAAAAAAGGAGGAGAAAACAATGAAGGCTTGGCATTCTCTATCTCTCCCTTAACCATTTCCTAAGCTTTACCACCATATCCATAGCAGAATAACCACTAGCGATTGTTCAAGCAAAAGAAATAGTAATGCCAGATCAGTTGAGCTTAATGCAGAAGCATCACAATAACAAACCTCCTGAAAGCCGCCGTTGGAGATCCAGCAGCAGCTTAAGGTTGTCTTCACCAACAAGCAAATGCTGAACCAATAACTCTTTATTCTCTCGTCCAGTACTTCCAGCACTAAATGAAGCTGTAAACGAAATCAACACAAGTCATTCAAATGAAGTTAATCAAAATAGGGAATGTGATCGCTCACTTCAACCAAAGAAGAGCCATTGCATGAAGTTAACCAACCAAAAGGAACAGAACTGATGCGAAATTTCTACATAAAATCTAACATATAACTAAAAGCATAAAGACAAAAAAGAAAAAAGAAAAAAGAATCACTAACCTTTGCCTCGAAGCCTCGGGTTACCCACCATGGATGGGGGCCTCCTGGAGAAAGGAGAAGGGAATGGGGATGCGACGGGCGCTCTCAGTCTCGGGAGAGGTGGGAATTTGGAGAAGGAAAAGGAGGGCGGGGATTTAAAGGAAGAGAAATCGAGGGAGGAGAGGACTGGGAGCCTTAGGTTGGACAAGAAGGAGGCTGGACAAGAGAGGGAGGGAAGCTGGGAGGCTCTAAACATGCTTCGCAGTATCTATTGGGACAAGATCTCTATGTTTCGGGGGAGCAGCTTCGGCCGAGAGGTCTCGAGGATGGAGTTGGGAAACGGTTCAGTTAAAGATGCCCTCCGAGATGTGGTAAAGTTTTGTCGGCCGAGTGGCTAGTTGAGCGATCGCACGCCCTCAAGGGCCTATATTACATTTCACCAACATATATAAATAAATAAATAAATAAAGAGATTACCCAAAGTAAGTCCCATATATTTAATAAAAAAAAAAAGAAGCCCAGCACAAGTAGGGCATACTAAAAAATACATACATAGATACATACATATATATATATATATATATATACACACACACATCTATACAAAAATTATGCATCAATTAATTATTTTTATTAAATAAAAATGTAAAAATATAGATTAGACTTAAAAATGAGGAAATTAAATACTATTTAACAATAATATCAATGATGGATAATAGATCGACTTTAAAGCATAAAACAAAGAAGTAGAAATTATTGTAAAATAAGACAAGATTAATAAATAAAATAAAAAAATAGATCATTAATATATGCTAGAAAAGCAAATAATAAATAAGTTCACATAAGAATACAAATTATAAAGTGGAAACTAAAGTTACAAACTTAGAAGTATGTCAAACAAAAATACAAAGATTAGGTAGAAAAGCAAACTTAGAAAAATGAAATAAAACTCGATGAATATATATGATTAAGATTTCAAATCATGTAGATCTTGTTAGCTCATTGGTCATGAAAACTTTATATCTATCTTTGTTACTTTAACTCTGTGTTTGGTTAGGGTTATAAAAAAGAGGATGAATGGAGTTGGAAGGTTGGATGGCCTCCATCTATAGTTTGGTTTAAAAAAAATCAGAAAATGATAGATAAAAAAAAAGAGGAGGGGATCCAAAGATATTTACAGCAGCTCTAGCACCATAACGTGGATGGACTGCCAATTTATACAGTTCTTATCTACAGTTCTTAACGAAATGTAGAGTCATTTGAAAAAAAATGTTCAAATCAGATATTCCGTTTCAAATGACGGTCATCCAATATCTTGATTCCTTTTAGTTCAGATTTAGTTATTCACTTAATTGATTCTCTAATTTAATTTAGCTTAAATATTTTTTTTACTTATCCGTTCGGATCCGAATCACATGAATCCGCATTCATATCTGTGAAATTTTTGAACTCCAATCCAATCAAACATAAAAATAATATTTAAATCCAATCTAAATTGGACACAGAAATAAAAACAATCGAATATAATCCGACCCACTTTCAATCCTAGTTGATTACCATTCCATCGAAAAACCTGAAACTACATATATTGTGTTAATACAGAATACCCATGCTGAGCTTTTACAAGAAAAATGTTCTATTATCTTTTTGCTTGAAATTTGCGGCATTTCTGTTGCCTCTTTCCTGTGATCGTTCAGGTGTTTATTGTTGCATTTCTGTCTTTTTTTATCTACCAAAGTGCCGCATTTCATATGTATGGTGAAAAATTATCTCTTCATTCTTCCTGCACAAACTAAACGCTAATTAAGTGGAAAGTGAACTCATCGTAATCTGCTTTGTATGCTCATTTAAGCATGTTTCACATCAAAAATGTCAGCTAAAAAGTAAAACTTACTAACCTAGTCATCCAATTTCTTGAAAATCTGTACATCAAACTGGGTGAATTGCCAATTCCGTGCAGGTAACCAAGCTGGTAAAGTAGAAAAGCAAAGGACTAAAATTCTTAGATTAATCTCCTAAATTTAAGCATATATTTTATTCTCTTGAGTTCATAAATAATCTCTCCACAAACATTTTTATTGATCATGTGCAATCAGGTACAGAAGAACAAGATAGAGATTTTGTCTATGCAGTCACGAGACCTATACCCTTCTTCTCACCAAAAAATTTGGCGACTACCGTCCCTACATCATCTAAGCCAACACCAATACACAATGGATTCTTCACATCCTTAACATTATCCTCATCAGTGCAGTGATTGATAACTCGAACATTGGGTCCATCTCTGCACTTGCCCATACACTTGCACCCAACAACAGCTCCTTTAATACCTATCTTCTTCTCGAATTCCTCCAATAACTGTAATGCACCTGACTTCTTGCACTTCCCTCCCATGCACACCTCAATCCTATCGATAGGCCTATCGACCGGTGAAATGCTGTTACTACAACAACCACAAGAGGCACTACTTCTGCTGGTGGCGCTGGTGTTACTGCACTCTGCTCCAAGCTTCAATGTACAGCTATTTTCTTCTATACCCTCCCCTGTCTTACTAAGTTTCAGAGGAAGGGAGGTTGAGTTGCAGTAAGAAGTTACAGATGGAACCGTCAGGGCGTCAGTTTTGGGTTCTGGGATTGCACCTGTTGTAAGGCTGCTCATTTTGACAACTGATTCACACTCGCTGTCACTTGATTCAGATGAAGAGCTTGAGGTGTTGTCATCAGCGCAATCTTTCATTTTGGCAGCCTTCTTTGCGGCCTTCTTCTCTTTTTTTTCCCTCTTCATCTCCTTCTCTTGAGCCCGCAGCTGCTTCAGTTGTGACAGCAAGAGCTCTGCTGCTTCCTGCATTCAGAAACCAAAGGCACGACACGAAGAGTTTCAGATAGGGAAAACTAATAATCATCTAAAGATCCATCTATTGTTAAATTCATGCGAACAGATTAGCCTGGATACCTTGACATCAATGAACAGAACATGGGAGCTTCCACGGATTATTGGTTAAAACCTCAATTGTTTTAATTAAAATTAAACCAACCTTATGGATGATAAGAAAGTAACTAGGACTGCGAAATTATCAAATCAAAATCAAAATTACGTAATCCAAGATTTCCAATTACTTAATACATGCCTACTTGAGACCCCAAAAACGATTTTTTTAAAAAAAAAGGCGAAGAAAAAAAAAAGGTTCCAAAATAAATCATCCGGCCATCTGAAATAATCTTAAATAGAAAACTAGGGCAAAAAATTATAGATTTCCTATAAAGGTTTTCCAAAAAAATCATAAGGATCTGAAACTGCCAGAAGTTCCGAAAGTTCATCATACAATCCGACACTAACGTGACAAAGAAGTTATCATGCTTCCAACTTTAATTACTAAAGGTCATACAACAATAGAAGATAACATGAAAAAAATCGAATAAGAAAAATCAAATTCAAAAAAAGAAGTTAAGAAAGAGAGATAATTGAAAAGAAACATCACCGAGATCATCTTCCCCTTGACCTCGCCGGCCAGCCCATCGCCGGCCTCCACGCCGAAGCCCATCGAGTAGAACGCCGACAGATCCCTCACCAAAACCTTCACTAGCTTCGCCCTCCTCTTCTCCTCCTTCTTCCTCGCATCACACCTCGCCGGAGACACGTAATACTTCAGATGCCCCTCGTCGAAGAATTTGCCGCCGCAGCCACCGGAAAGCCCCCTCGGCAGCGCCGAAATTCTAAAACTCCTTCGGACACCGGAGTATAAGGGATCTCTGGCGTCCCCCCGCCGGACTCGGGCGCCGGAGAAAGCCGGAGATCGACAGAAGGCGGCGCCGGTGGCCTCCATTGCGCGCTTCCGGAGGGGATCACGAAAACGCCATAATTTCGCGGTAGCGGTGGCGTTTATAGGAGAAAAGGTCACCATTGACGTGGCGCATGTTTATTGGGAGGAAAGGGAATCTAGAAACGTGGACCAATGGGATGGCTTGGAGCCCTGGGCTCGTGGCGTTCCCGCGTTTGCACGCCCTGGGCTCGTGGCGTTCCCGCGTTTGCACGCCCTGGCGCCCTTGGCCGCGTCGCGGACACGAGGGCATGGCTAATCTCGACCGTTGGACTGGACTAGATGGGATTGGATGGGTCAGATGGAGACAGGTACGTGACACGTCATTTACAATGGAATACACGTGGCATTTTACTTTTTGAGCACGAGAATTCCTTTTATTTATTTCTTTGGATTCGTCAGTTACGATGAAACGACGATTATATCCTTGTTCAGCTCGCCCTTATTGAACAGAAAACATGGAAATGTGAATTTAAAGTGAGGGTATTTTTGTCTTTAACTCTTTCCTTGTAAGAATAACCAGCTGACAACAAGAAAAAAAAAGTATTTGTGGGGTAAGATCGTAATTTAAGTAAATAAGAACATTATAGGCGATTGGATGATAGGCTTCTGTTCTAGAGGAGTGCTAGAGAATATTACACGGAATATGGTTGCGTCAAAGTCATGAGAGGAGGGCCACGTGTTTTTTATTTTTTAAATGGGCACCGGCATATGCGACATGGCATATTCTCAGCGGGCCCTACTATACGATTAAACGCAACTTTATAGGCCGCAAATGGGCCGGATTGACCCATTACCCAATTGGACCCGGCGCGTTTAGACTCGATCCTATTCAATTTAGAGGACTCATGAGGCCGAATTATATTCTAAAATTGAATCCATTCTATTTTCTAAATCAAATATGGATTTACTAAATTCTAATACGATCCAACCCGAGCCATTCAATTTTTGGGGCAATTTTGGATTTTCTATCTTATGACCTGACTCGATCCGACTCAAACCCGATATGCCGTTGGTCTTGGAAGGTTTGGAATTTATTGGGGCCAATTGTAATGTTGTAACCGCACTACTTGGGCTATGACATTTGAGTATCATGGGCCTATTCAGCTGCAACCACGTAGGCCCGCCTAGTTACTATATCGATTGTTGTTTGGGCGATGGTGGGCCTACTAAGAGGTTGCACCCAATATGGTGATCAAATGTGACTTTGAAGCTAAAGTCTTGGAAGGACGGTCCTAAATACATCTCACTCTCTCAAATGTAACCCCCTACGTCTATTCTTCATGGTACAACCCTTCCTTCAACATTTCTTTCTCACTCTAATATCCGCCACCACCCAAAACCAAGCCCACTTAACTATGGAATAGAATTTTAAAAAAAAAATTAAGTACAAGGAAAGACAAGTATAAGAATCTGACTCGGACCCGATCCAGACCGAAATTTTTGGGTTGGAACTGGGTTATAAATAAACCCAACCTAACTTGAATGACCCGTTGGGTCAAAAATTTTAGCCGTAGACCCGATCCAAGCCAACACGATCTTCTATTGGGTTGGGTATGGGTCTAATGTTAGGACCCAAACAAGCAACCGGATTGGGTCAGAGTCTCTTATGATCTAGTCCGACCTAATTCATCTGCATCCCTAGTAAACTATCTTTATTATTTTTGAGTCTTTACCTTCTATTTATATATTTCTTCCTCTACTTTTTTTTTTTGATTCTTTTTTTACCTTCATGTATTCTGTTGTATTCATGAAATCCTTGGGTAGGTTTTGCCTTCGCTTTTCTCAAGAAAAACAATAGAAAACAGGGATGCAAGTCTCTTGCTTGAGCCAGGTTTAAGTTAAGCAATTTAAAAATTTAGACACAGATCCAACCAATTAGTTGGTAGGTCTAGGTTTGGTTGTTTGATTATTCTTAGTCAAATATGGATCAAGTTTATGTTTGAGGGACAATATTCAAATTTTTAAACTAATTTCTAGTTGAATTAAGTGGGACCTACTCAACCCCAATCAAGCTGAATTAAACTTCTTCGGATTCCTTATAGTCCAACATAGCATTTCAACTTGAGATCCATTATCGATCTATTTTTTTCATTTTGTCCCACAAATTTTTTGATCCTAAATATACTATGTTGAGATTCATTGCCAAGTTTTAATCCTAATAAGATTCTTATTTAGTTGGTCATTGGTCTTAATAACTTTAGGATTCTATTCTTAGTTTTATTCTACTAGAATACTTATCCTTTAGTAGTGATAATTCTTATCTTTTAGTGGGTGATACTTATCCTCATTCTTTAGTGGTGATAAGTTTTATCTTTTAGTGAGTGTTGAATTTGAGTAGGAACCAAACATCCCACTCATTGATGCTTTATTTAAAATGACTGTTGGTGTCTTCTTTAGTGTGGCATGAGAAAAAAGAGACAGGAAGAAAGAGTGAGAATTGCCTTTCTTATTAAAGAATTGCTTAATTTTTAAATAAAATATTTTCTCTCTCCTAATTATTTTTCTTCGAGCATCTCTTTTCTAATTTTTTTTTTGTTTAATGTTTGTTTTAGATCTTAGGCCAGCATGGACGATCTACTCTGTATAATGTGTTGTTCCACATAGTATTAGAGTGAGGTTGGAGAGTGATGAGCGGTTTGCGGCTACGATCATATTTATTTGGAGCATAATTTTTGGAGCGGCTACTTGATTATTGGTAGTTCGTGTGTTCGTAGCTTAGTGTGGTTGAAAAGCATCCAGTAACTTGCTGTACAATGGTGTAAGCATGTGGACTCTTGTTTTAGTGATTCAAAAAATGAATCATCATGGCTAATGCTACTATCTTCTCTCTCAATGGGTTCAATATGTCTAACCTCACCAACATCAATACAACTGCTTTTACTACTACTATTTCTCTCCGTAAGTTGAACAACACATGTTATCCAATTTGGAAGGCTATTGTCAAGTCTTATATGAAAAACAAGATTTATGGGATATCATGGATGAGTCAAAGACGATGCCAACAGATACTCTCAACGATGAGGTTGTAAAAAAAAAGTAGAATCTAAAATCTACGAAGGTAATATGGATTATTCAAATTTCAGTTGATAGAAAAAATTATCTTCATATCCAGAATATACAAGAGCCAAAAAAATCATGGGATATTCTTGCAGTCGTTCACTAAAATTTAGGTAGCATTGGACATTTTAAACAAAAATTGCTTCAATAGTGGATTTTAGTTACCAACTTCTTTAAGAATCCGAAAGAAATCAGAATTGGTTCAAATATAAAGATTTGAATCAGGGGGAGCTTGATAAGTTAGATATTAGTTCAAGTTTCGAAGACTTAGGGGTGGAGCAAAATTGATCAGCCTAAGGGTCAATCAAGTTTAGAAGAAAATCTAGAGTAGAAGAAGTTTGATCACATGAATATTGTATTAAGTTCAGAAGAGATCATGACTGAAATTGCCAGGACGAGTTAAGGGATGCTATAGTAATCCATCTATAGAGATCTGTGCTGAGAAATCAAATAATGTAGAAGAGCCACACCTCTGACCCGAGATCATGAGCCGAGGGTTGCAGCAATCACCGTATACTCATAGAAAACTCTCTTTACGAGCATGCAAGGTACCTTATCATGATATCCTAATGAGATAGTAGAAATAATTGAAGTAATAATATTCAAATTCTAATTAAATAATAGAATCAAAAGTCTTACAAAATCAATAATATTTTTAAATCTTGCATCAACTCTAAAACAAAATATAGTCTAAACAAAAATGTCAAAATGATGTCTCTAATCGCTCTCCCATGATAAATCCATAAGTCTAGCTAATTCTCCATATCTATAAAAAAAGTAAGAAATCATATAATGTGTTAGACAACCTAGTAAGTAATGAATACCTTAAATAGACAATTCACATAATAACATAAAATATAAAGAATTTTTTGCATGAATACCCTCCTAAATATCAAATTTTGTATGAATATCCTTTCAAAATTGATATTTGCATGTATACCCTCGTAAAACACTTGTTTTGTCATTCTACCCTTTTTTATTTTTGTTTTTGCATATGTACCTATACTATCTAACGACGTTAAAAAATTAACGATTTTAAATTAAAATGACTAAAATATCTTTAATAAATAGACATGCAAATAGATCGTGATTCCGATAGCAGGAGAAGAAGACAGGGACAATAGCATAATTTTAAAATTTTATTTTATTTTTAATTAATATAAATATGATTTTTCTTAACATCACTAAAACAACCATTATATTACGGACATTTGTACAATAACAAAGTTTTTCGAGGGTATACATGCAAATATCAATTTTGAAGGGTATTCATGCAAAATTTGATATTTATAAGGGTATCCATGAAAAAAATCCAAATATAAATATAAATTATGATGAATCAATATAAAGATATAATCAATTCCGTTTCAAAACACAAATTCATTAAAAATTTATATCTTTCAAATATTCGTATAAGTAATCATAAATTTGATTTGAAATATATTACATTCAACTCAATAATCTTAGACTATGGTCATATTTATACCCTGTGGCTAGGCCAAAAATAGAATCGCACTTATACGCTGCAGAGTGGACTAGGATATTGTACTTATACCCTTAGAGTGGGCTAGAATACTGAACATATACACTTTAGAGTGGGCTAGAATACCGAACTTATACCCTGTGTAGTAGGCCAGAATACCATATTTATATCCCATGATAGGGCAGAAGTAGAAATAATGAGCTCAATAATAGTAAGATTACCAATGCAAAACCTCCAATCGACAAAATTCATAACATAGTCATGCCGAGGGTTCAAATTTATTACATATCAAAGTTCTTCTTACAAATAACATATATATCATAATTCAATCAAAATATGCATATATGTTCTCATATCAGTAAACAATATAATAACAGTACGAAAAATATTACTCCGAATTATATATCTATTTTTCATCCAAAATACAATCTCATGAAATTCATAAATGACATATAAATCGATTAATAATTTCTTTGATGTAAAATAATATTATATCAATAAAAAATTTAGAAAAGGTAGATCATTACTTACTTTACAAATGCAATCCAACTAATGGATTCAATTAATTCTAAAAATTCTTCTCAAAGCCTAATATTCTTAAATTATACTTTTTATGAAAATTTCATCATAATTATTTGAAAAATAAAAATTTTAAATTCTAACGTCCTCACAAGGCTGACCAAGCAGGAGTGCGCGACATCCGGATCAGTCCAATCAAAGTGATTTCAGATGATTCAATAGAGATCGAAGGTGATTAAATCCAATAGTGTTTGGCAACAGGGTGGTGGCAGACATGCTGCTCGATGATCCTGAATTTGGACCCTTTACCTAGATCGATCTAGAAATCACTAAGAGTTGTACTTACAGGGTTCAATCAACTCTAGAGGGAGAAAGTTCAGATAGAGAGAGAAAGTACAGTAGACAAAAAAATAAGAAAAGAGAAAGAGAGAAAAGAGAAAGAGAAAGAGGAGAGAGGAGAGAGAAAGAAGAGAGAGATTCTTTTCTTTTTTTCCAAAATAGAGGAGAGTCCATCTCTCCTCTTCGGTTAGATCAGAAGGGCAACCATGGTGGCCAACTCCGATGACAGCAGGAGGCAGCAAGGCTCGGCGAACCTTGGCGATCATGAACTCGAAAGAAAAACAGACCAAAACGGGGCACTCTATTTGGGGCGATTTTCCAGTGATTCATCGGCCCAAATCAGGGTGTTGACGGCAAAAAGCCCATGAGAGAGAGAGAAGAAGAAGAAGGCCTATCTCGGTCCGGCGAGGTGGTCGGCAGCTCTTTTCAGAGACAAATCGTGGAAGAAGATTGGAGGAGAAGCTTGAGAATCGGTGGCTTGATCTTAGGTAAACTCGAAGGAGGATGAAGGGGGTCTTTAAATAGACAATCTCGATCTTATTCGGCGAGTCTTTCGATGGCGATGGGACTCCAATCACCATCATGATTGGAGAGGAAGAAGCCTTCAACAACGGGGAGGAAAAAGACTACCAGACTCTTCTTCCTTGTCATCCTCACGTGCATCGCATGTGAAGCTTGGCCCAAAAAT
>JAOXJJ010000725.1:7978401-7994276 GCA_025769935.1 Phoenix roebelenii | reverse complement strand
CTAGCTCAGTCTCAGACAGTCAGACTCTCAGCCTTTCACCGTTTCACGTCGCGTCGTCGCCGCCCAAACCCACTCCCCGTCTGCGCCTCTGCGGTCTGCCATAGCGCCATGGTGGAATAAAAAAAAAACATGGCTGGGTGAGGGCCTTCCCTAGGCCGGGGGCCTTAGGCGACCGCCTCGGTCGCCTAAGGCTCGAGCCGGCACTGATAGATGGCTTCATTCATTGCACATGGGCAGAGGTGCAGGAGGATGACATTTATCTTAGCTTTCTTGAGCCCTCCAATTCTTCTTCAACACAAGGGAAAGTGGTATACTTGTTGTTGAAAAAAGAAGTAGAGAAGAAAGTTGTATTTCTACCTTTCTATTACAATGTACAAGAGCAGCCTTTATATAGAACTAGGAGGCTGATAAAGTTTTGTAAGGCCGTCTAAGTTTAATACAATCAATCACAAATCAATCAAGATGAAATTTGGTAAGGCCAACTAAGTTTGGCACAATCAATCACAAGTTAATCAAGCTCCTATTCAATTATATGATTTTAACATTCCCCTCAAACTCAAAGTGGAAAAGTAGACACCAACTTGAGTTTGGAAATAAGATATCGCAAGACGCCAGGAGGATGAGCTTTGGTGAAGACGTCCGCAGCGAAGATAGATCTCAGAGAGAAGGCAACCGAAGCTCAAAAGTACTATAGAAGAAGAGCAAGAGACGTCGAATTGGATGAAGGAGCTAGGGACAACAAATAAAGTCGGAGATTGAGGACTAGGGTCGTGCTATGTAGATATATATCTTTATGATCGAGAGCGGAACCGCGCCTGCCAAGTTTACTAGTCAAGCTTCAGATAGTACGGTTTGATGCGCCGCTGCTAGGGTTTGGAGCGAGATCGCGCATGCCAAATTTATCCGTCAAATTTCTGACGGTACAATTTGACATGTCATTGCTGAAGTTTGGAGCGAGATCGTGCCTGCCAAATTTATCCGTCAAATTTCTGACGGTACGGTCTGACGTGTCATTGCTGAAGTTTGGATAGAGATCGCGCCTGCCAAATTTACTCGTCAAATTTCTGACAGTACAGTTTGACGCGCCTCTACTGGGGTTTGGAGCGAGAATGCGCCTGCCAAATTTACCCGCCAAGATTCTGATGGTACGGTTTGACGCGCCACTGTTGAGGTTTGGAACGAGATTGTGTATGATAAATTTATCCGCCAAGCTTCTGACAGTATAACGCGCCGCTGCTGGAGTTTGGAGCGAGGTCGCGTCTGCTAAATTTATCCATCAAATTTCTGACGGTACGGTTTGACGTGCCGCTGCTGGGGTTTGGAATGAGAGGGTCACCAACACGGACGAACAAAAACATCGGAAGCGGATGCTCAGGGAGCTTAACTCCCTCAACAAGAGCAATAGAATAGAATTTGCTTCAAACTTCATTGACTCCTCGTGCAATGTTGTCTCATGAAGCAAAGGATCAAATGGATTGCCAAAGTTTCCACCATTTCAACACCCATTGAGTTCAAGATCTCCACAAAAACTATTTATAGATGCCCGATAACTGTTGTTTTTATTTTTTATTTAGTCTTTTTTTTTTTTGCTGAAAAAAAGGAGGGAGGGAGGAGGAGAATTAACTCCACCCGCGTAGCAGTTCCCACTAGGCCCCCCTTCCATTAGGAAATATCCGATGCGGATAGACAATACACTTATATCCTCCCCGATCCGTGGTTACCCACGTGTGAGTACATCACTCCAGTACCAGCAGATCAGAAGTGCTTCTATTGAGTGCATATAGATGCAGGTATCCGATTTTTATATTTAATCAACGTTTGTGCATTTCAAATTCGGACCACGAGGTTGAAAATAAAACTTTCGTTCCATCTGTGCTGGTGACTTTTAGTCCTTTCAAAATTGTCAAGAACAGGCAATACGCTCAAAAAGTCCTTTCAAAATCGTCTAGAACAGGCAATAAGCTCTCTATAATTTGTCCTTGTGCATTTGTCATCGGAGAGAGCCTTTCTCTCTCTGTCCTTTTTCTGAAGTTGTCAAAGTCCGCACTGATCCTAAGAATGCGGGCCCGTTCTGTGGACAACTATTCAGACAGAAGCCACTTTGGTTGCAAGAGAATTCTTCTCCGCCGTGGGGAGCGCGCTGGTGGTTACGGCGGTTCGGCCAACGGCGGACCACTGCTCGTAGATGGACCGATCTTGCCGATGTTATGAAGGAACCCGGGTTGAATCCATACCAGCCGAACCAGAGGAGGAAGGTGCCGAGGATGACGAGGGAGGTGGAGTGGCCGTGGACGGCGGGCGGCGGAGGATGCAGCGATGTAGACACATGGGAGGGGTTTCTTCTTCGTCGGAACGATAGGGACGGTGGACACGGGCAGGTCCTCATGGTATCAAGATCTCGATGAGAAAAGGGGGCTTTGAAAGCCGCCGAGGCCGAAGCCCTGGCTACCTTCCAAATAAGGCAGATGAAACAGAAGATCTATGAGCGATAACAACCATAGAAAAAGCAGAAAAGAGGACACAGCAAGTTATGTGATCGGTGACTTTAATACTATGTTGAAAAACAGAATTAACACTTGTATTAGATGTCTTGAAGGCTGAGTGGGTTGAGCCAGATTAGATGCTTCCATGCTTTGCGAAACTATATGCGGTCTAGTTGCACTGGATGATAAAAAACCTGGTTTTTGCTTTGAATATGGATAATTTCTCATCATGTCATCTCATGCCACCTTCATTAAAATTGGTCATGTGCTTATGATCCGTTTTTGCTCTCTCTTTTCATGGCTTTGTTCTTGCATCATTCTTATGATCTTTTTTATTTTTTTATAGAAGAGTCAAGGTTTCTGTGTTACTTGGTTGAGAAGCATCCGTGGCGAAAGGGTCAGCGCTGAAAATTCACATGGGAATATTAAAACAGACAAAATGGTGTCAGATTGCTAGTGTCCATCCATCGTGAAAGAAAGGTATACATGGGTACTTCCATCATCATAGCATCATCAAGAAAAAGAAGAGGAGCTTTTTCTTTTTTTTGACTTGAAGGGTGGAAAAATCCACCCAAATTGACTGAGAGACGTTAAAGTTATATGACGTAATTTCAATATGGTAGTTTTGTCTTTTTCTGTACCACTTGTAACGCTATGAAATGAATATTGTAATCATTCATGCTACTTTCAGAGTTGGTGCTTTCAATTCAGAGTGCTTTTAGAATCAAATCTCTCCAAGAAATAAAATTAAAAATGATCTCTTCATGCTCCCTTCGGTTTATTTTGATAAATCCCGAGTCGATAGATTCATTGGTTGGCTGTCTTGGTTCAAGTCCCTGAAATGTTGATCCAGGGACTGCATGTATTCTTTCCTAGCCGATGTTTGAGCGGTTGATGCTTCAATCAGATGGATTTGCAAAGACTGCTTCCCTTGTTATGTAAAAGCAGTAAGGTATAAGTCCACAACTGATAAGTTACAAGCCAATTGAGTCAAGGTCTAATATATTCTTTATGTACAAAGGAATATTTCAGATATGATGCTAAGGTTAACCAATATGTCTAATCCACTAAATTGTGAAATTTAGAGGATCACCGAGCTCAAGAAGCTCTTTAACAAACAAAAACACCCTCCCAACTAATTCTCTCTCTCATTCAACCACTGAAAAGAGATCTCACCATCATAAGCTACCCTATTGCTGGTACCAGGTATGATCTCTTCTTCCACTATCTCCCCCACAAGCCCTGTGCCCCTTTGTCTGCTAACAAACTCAAGGAAGCTAGCTTCATGTGCATCAGATTCTAATGGTGAGGGCACCATATGGGAGGCATTGTCAATACTGTGAGAGCGTGATCGAGCGGTCGGATTAGGCGATCCAGATGCTTGGGGTGCCAAATTTTGGCTTGCAATCTTGTGCCAGTTCTTCAGACCCCTAACGACGCGTTCGGTGAACACTGCTTTCCGCATCAACGTACCCATCTAATCCAAACATAACCAGGTAAAACATTTCTTGAATGATTTGCATTAATATTTCATGTGCAGAAACAGAAATTTACCTGTGAGACTAATGCATATAGAGGTAGGGCTACATAACCACATAAGAATTGAACAAGTATCCCGATGATTATGGTTAGGATGATGTCGACATTCTCTCTGTGAAAGCAAGATCTCCATCCAAACTTGTACTGTTTAATCGTAGAAGTTAGGTACGTTAAAGCTTTCAACAAAATGTTAGGAGGATGAAGACACCCTTACCCATGTCCATGCAAAGAACGCCAGCTGAAAGGAATTCTGCGAAGGCTCAATAAACTCTTTATGTAAGCATCGCAACCAGAAGATCACCATCAGTAAAAGATGGAATGGCTCGACAAGATTGTGAACGAGGACTAACTTGAAATAGGATGAAATGGATGAGATGGAGAACAAACTGAGGGCGGCCAAACCAGAAGAGATCGTTTTTAGGCTTCACCAGCAAGGATCCTACCACAACAGCAGACTGTTCACTGCTTTCCAGACACATTATAGTGATGATATCTTCCAGCTTTGTTCCCACGGCTAGAAGTACCTGCATCGGGAGTGGAAAGGAATGCTGTCTTTCTTTTCACAAGGGCTTCTTATCAGAGAAGAGAGCCGGTTACTTACCACTAGGGGAATAAAGGGCAGCCAAAAATAGTTATAGAATCCTGTTTACCAAAAATTATATATACATATATATAAAAAAAAGAGCAGTGAGAATTTGAAAGGAGAGCTTCGTAACAGCAATCATTAAATCATTTTGCGACCATCCTATATATCTATTGCCATCAAGATGGTTTGACACCCTGAATAGAAGTATTCCTCAAAAATTTGGTGCACTTGATAGAACCATTCTTGAGAGAGAGAGAGAGAGGGAGAGATTACTCCGAGCATTAAAGAAGATGAAAAGAAATGCAAATGTCCAGACCCAAACACTGCAAATAGAATGGCAGGGCTTATTAGCTTGCTACGTATGGAAGATTGGAACCGACCATGGCAGAAATACATTATGGATGGAATATTACCTCGTTCCCACCACCATGACAATGTCCTCATCCAATGCTCTCTTAAGAAACTTGTGAAAATTAAACTTGCTCTTTTTAGAAAAATGGGCCTGATGAACGAGACACAATACAATCTAACATCAAAAAAACAAGACACAATACAACATTACAAGGAGCTATGAAAAAGTTGGCATATTTATTTAGATTTGAGTGCAAGGGCTTACAGCCATAAATCCACGACGGAGTGCAAAATAGTCGGCTTTGCTGACTGATCCCATAAACTGCCGAAGGAAGCAGACCTGCAAATTAACACAACAACTTGGTTAATCTCAAGAGCATGCAGTTTGTAGCCTATGTCTTGGCAAGAAGAAGAAGAAGAAATCTCACAGGCCAACGAAGCAATCTGTGATTGCTCCAAAATCTCAAATGCCGCCTTCCGAAGCTTGTTTGGCGCCTGAGCTTAAATCTTCGTGAATCTAATTAAGCAGTTTTATCGAGCCACAGCAGGAAAGAATGAGACTAGAAATAACAACAAAGAAGGTGTCTCTCATTGTGCAATATTGAAGGATGGAGAGAAGAAGAGAGGCACAAGCTGACTTCGTGCAGTAAAATAATCATAATCTATGGGTTGTCACTATAGCTAGTAACAGTATGAAATTGGGGTCAACGTCACTAATTTTGAGGCAGTTTTTTTTTTTTTTAAGTGGATCATATAGAGGAAGTCCAGAACGTAAACTTAATTACCATAAGAAACTTGATACTCGAGGCTTCGTGTTTCTTCTTCCCAAGACTCCCATTTCTTCATCTGAACAATTGGCAACAGCAAAAGCTTTCTATTAGACGTTTGAAATGTGAAACAGCGCGCGGAAGCTTCTCCTTTCACATCTTCCACTGTTGGCCGTACATCTGTTTTCCGAACTGGGGACTTTGTTTCTCGACATTGCCGTAGCCTTTTGGTTTTGAGAGAGACATGGGACTTAATTTTCTTCAGAAATCAATGGAACCACGAGAAAAGCAAGCAGTTAAGATCCAATGAGCATTTGCCAAACTGGGTGCTGCCGGCCAATGCCGGTATCCTTCATTCATTTTCCCAAAGGATTAATCTTGGTAGTTCTCACATCATTTCTCCAATATCATTATTATAGTATCTCCCCTTCCACCATAATTCTCTTAAAAGCAAAAAATGAAGGGAAAAAAAAAAAAACAAAGAGCACCAGACAAGGTTGATGGACTCACCTTGGCCGATCCCAAGGCCATGGTCAGTAGGCAAGAGAGTACATGAGAGAGGGCTAAGGAAAAGATCAACATCTGGAGCTCATTGATGCCTCCACTAGAGACTAGAGATACCTTCCCCTAGCCAACCAACATCACAACCTTAGCACTTCCCTGAAAAACTCTAGCAGTACTTTCCATTATTCCATAAGATTTTTCCCATCCGTCTTACCTCCTCTTGGCACGGGGATCCCTCCGAGGCCGAGGCCGAGGTCGTAGCTGCGGCATTGCTCGAAGGGGCATCCTTGCATGGAAGGAATGTGTCGCCTAGGCTTGTCGGTATGCAAATCTTCGAGATCGGTTGTTGTGCAACAGTCAGCAGCAAAGATACAAAGCCTAACTGCATCAGCTCTAAAACGGACAAGCTTATCAAGAACCAAGCAAAAGGAAATAGGCAAAGAAGAACGATGAATCAACAATATCTCCTCTCTACCTGATTCTATCCGGGAAAGAGCTTGGATTAATGACTTCCTCCTCCTCTTTTTGAGACACTGGTTAGGCATCAGTCATCATTAAATGGAGCAAAAAAGCAGTGATCAAATGAAATGAATGTATTCAGTCGGATGTCATACCTTGGCTAGATGATGGAAGCCATGTTCTACAAGGATGCCGACGCTGATCAGTGCTAAGCAAACGGTCGCGACGGCCCATGTAGAGGTGAATTCGAGCGACGCCATGATTGAAATTAAGCAAAGAAACGTGTCACTAGAAATAAAAAAAAAAAAAAAGATGGAATTAGTTGGGAGATGATGAAACTCGAGTAGAAATGGGAAGAAAAGGAACCATACATGGGAGGCTTGATATGGTTTAGTTTGCTTACGAATATATAGAGCTAGAAACAAAGAAAAAGAAAAAGAATATATAGAGCAAGGAGGAGGAAAAGTGTTCCTCAATTCAAACACGCTGCTGTTGCATGATATTAGATGTCGTCACCTCGTAGAGAAATTAGACCTTCCTCCCTACGGCGAGAGTTTCTACGGTCGCACGGAAAGCGGAAGGACGTAACGAAGCGAACCTTCTCGTCAACCACGTGAACCAGGCTTGGCCTGTGCCTACAACTGTGGGCCCATGACCAACACTTTACAGCTAAATTAATTTTTTTTAACAAAAGGATGGAGACTTCCGCTAATGGAAATCGAAGGGGCCATAAAACGATTAAACAATTTATAGAAAATATTTTTAAAAATATGAAATTGAAAAATTAAAAGTTTAAAAATAACTATATATCTGGATATGAGTAATTCTGAAAAGTCCATTGAGTAAAAATTCCTGTGGGTGCTTGAGTTGAATCATCAAATCTTTGATTGGATCGTTCATTTGAAATTGAACAATCTAATGATCGATTCAATTAGAAATCTTAGAAACGAAAAAGTCTTAATTAAATTGGACCACCGCGTTTTAGAATGGTTTCGTGCTTGATATGAACTTGTTCTATTAATAGAAGTAGGGCCCATAGAAAGTCAACAGTCACAAAGGTCAACCTCTTAGCTCATCTGTACCCTTGTGAACGATACGTTACATATAGGGATTCATACGTGTCCTCTTGTTCCTTCTACCGCTGCCCTTTCAAGCAAAGTTTCTCAGGTTTTCAAGTAAAAAAATTCAACAGTGTAGATTTTGGACCAAAGAGGATCTGATCTTGGTTGTGATTATAAGCGAGCAGCTTATGTCCTCATGCATTGCATCACTGTTCGTGTGAAAGGGAGAACGAATGAATTAAGAAGAGAAGAGAGAACTAATCCGCACCTCTGGTTACTCTATGGAGATCGTACGTACCTTACATCCAACTTCTTCTTCTTTTTTCTTTTTCGTTGATAGTGAAGCTCATAGGTCATGAGCTGCACCATAATGGATAGCTCTCTTCGAAATTTCTTTAACCCTCCAAATCCTGGTAAAAACGAGATTCATCCCAAGCCACTTGCTGCAACCTCCAAGACTTTACAAGTTGGCATCTTCTACATCCAACTTCGTTAAGCAAATTAAAGAACTACGACATAACAATCAACAAATCTCATGCCTAAGAAATTACGGGCTACGTACGGCAGGGGTTAAGGGTAATGTTCAGGTGGCAGGACCCCGGAAGTCCAAGAATTCAGGTGGGCATCGACAAAGTCGTTCCTTATAATAGCACTGCCCTCAAAAGAATAATGACACTTACAGCTCCCTAAAACTATGGTTGAGCTTGATCACCACGGAGAAGCAGCGCTAAAGGTTCAAAATATCTCTCCGTAGATACTATGGGAAGTCTATCACCAAGTCATCGAGGGAACGAAGAGGATACTGCTCTGAGTGGAAGATGGCATCGCTTGGGGAAGTCCCTCTCGAAAATGATGTGCCCACGTACTTGACCATATTTTGCCGTGAAGTGGAGGTCACTCTTGTCCCCTTGTAGGTAGACCCAGCCCGCTACAAGGCTGTGTGAAACCCCGGACTTTTCATGATGAAACCAACACATCAGGGCAGCGTAAAAGTTCGGAAAGGGCGGTTGAAGAGGAGGCCCAAAGGTCATCGACGCCTCCCAGAACTTGGCCTGATAGTTGGAGGTAGAAATCACTTTCTTCCAACAGTTGATGTGCTCGGAAGGTGGGAAAAGTGGTGGCAGAGCAAAATTGAAGGGGCCTCTTTCCAAAGTTCAAGTACTTCCACCCCTTCTTAAGTCAGCCAAGTCAGTCGTTTCATGCTTTAGCTGAAGTCGGCAGAAAAGGTTGGGTAGCTGTAGCTGGCTTCATGCAAAAATTACATCCTGCATTTTGTGCACAAAAGAAGCGCGCTTGTCGCCGAGATGAACGCATGATGAATGAAATCTACTAATGCATCTCGATGATTAGTAGTATGCATAGCCGTATGGTGCATATAGTACTGTAGAGTATAACTGTATAATTTTGCAATTTCATGAGGAGGCCTGAAAGAATATACGTTCTCTGCTAGCTATGGATCCGTTCAAACTCACAATGAGACAGATGCATTAGTATTACCTACAGCTCCTGAAGAGTGCAGCTTCTAATGCAAACCTAGGATTTATCTTGTTTTGATAGAAAGCAATATATTGTCTAACATTTACAAAAAATTTGCTTATCATTATCTAAAAAAAAGGTATTCATTTAAAAAAGATTAATATATTTATAGCTACCAAACATTTATATTTATATTCATTTGATTTACATCTAGAAAGAAATACATCTCTTTCTGATCGGTAATAAAGACTCCTCAACAACAAGGTGTGGTCAAGTTTGTTTATTTGACACTCTCAATCTTTGAGAGTTAGGACTCCATTTGGCATACAAGTATATATAGTATACTTAAAAGCACACAAACACTTGAGACGATTGTGCATGATTTTTTTTAAAAAAAAAGTTTGTTTAAGAAAAAGAAAATAAATCAACATAAAGCTCATATAGAGACAAGCTAAAGCAAAGACACATAAGGCTGCAAATGGATCGGGTTGACCAGTAGCCCGACCCAACCTGTTTTAAAGGACCTGAAGGGTCGGATCGGATCCTAAAATTGGACCCATTCCATTTTTTGGATCGGATTTGGATTTACTCAATTCAGACCCGATCCGACCCGACCCGACCCATTTAAAATTTGGATTATTTTGGATTTTGAATTCTACAACCCGATCCGACCTGAATCTGTAAAATTATTTGGGCCCGTGGGCTACAGTTTGTGGGCGTATAAATAAGTTTTGAAACCATAGATGGGTTGACCCGAACCAGATCTAACCCGAATTATACATAGACCTGACCTAACCTAAATGATCCATTGAGTCAAAAGTTGTAGCGGTGAACCCGACCCGATCTTCTATTGAGTTGGATCTAAGTTCAAAATTAGAATCCGAACAAGAAACTGAATTGGGTCGGAGTCACTCATGACCCAACCCGACCCATTTGCACCCCTAACGACTCATGATTCAGGAGAGAATGTCTTGATAATGGTAAATCATTATGCAACTAGTCACTTCCATTTAAATATCTAGAATGGTCCCAAGGAGAAAAAACCATTGGTTGTTAACGGACAAAGTCTCCAAGATCTTTCTGACTGTGTTTCCTTCTCACATACTGTGACGAGGAGATTATTCTCTCCCATACTTCATGATTTTAGGAGCCTTGTTGTGGTTCAAATCTAGCCTGAGGGTGACCATGCCGGAGGAGTCGGGGGAGCTGCTGGAGCACGAAGGAAGAAAAGGGGAGCCACCTCCCGTGACGGACTGGGTTACTTGCACAAAGCCTCACCGGTGTTTCCGGTGAGGGCTCTCCGACAATAAAGTTAGAGCGAAACTTAAAAGGTCCAGCCAAAAGTCCCCTCAATATTATCTGTCGGGGATTTTTATAGTCTCGATAGGGGTATTCAAGTAGCGGAGGCATGGCTTGTTTCCATTATGAGAGGGAGTAGCACGCAGCCAGAGCTTACTTGTGGCACGCGGTGAAATCCGTTCTTGGAAACGATAAGGTGTTGACAGTAGTAGCAGGGTAGGGCCGGAGTAGCATAGCGCCATCCTTGGACTGTCGTGGGCCAGCTAGCAAAGCGTGGCGGAGTGGTGTTGTGATATACGGCCACGTAGGAGGGCGTCGGCACTCACATAGGTGCGGCCATCGGCAAGGCCGAACTTGTTGAGAGGTCGCATCATGCATTTGGCGAGGTCGGCTTGACAGATGCTGAGGTGTGTCTGACGAAGCGCACTAAGCTCAGAGGTCGAGGCGTGTAATAGGAGAGGGAGCTCCGAGTTTGGCCGGGGCGTGTCAGCGAACAAGGAGGGCGCCCCGAGCTTGGCCAGGGCGTGTCGGCGAATATCTGAGGCTGGAGGAGCTTTCGACGAAGTTCGAGGTCGGGCTGATTCTGGGTCGGACTGAGAACTCATCTAGTCGGCGTTGGTGTTTGTTGGGCCAAAATTGGGTGGCCCTTTAGTTATGGGCTGGACGATCCATTTTACCTCCCATCATTTGCGCTCCGACTTCTGAGGCCAAGTTGCTCTCCAGCTCGGGCGAAGGAAGTAGTCGAATTATTGGTCGTCCAGCGGTGTAACCCGACGCTTGTGAAGACGTGCACGCTGAGTAGGGGAGATTTCGCATCTTTCATAATCGAGAGCTTTGAGTCGGGCTTTTAGAGCCGAGCTTAGGTGGCTTGAGCTGCCACGTCACCCTAGGCAGGGTCCGCCGTGGAGACTTCCTTATGCCCCATGTGTGCATTCTTTTCCAAAGTGGTTGCTGGATGGAATGGAGAGGGGCGACTATTAATGCCTCGTCCCCTGAAGCGCCCTGCCTGATGGAACATGAGAAGTCGGCCATTAATGCTCCATTCTCCGAAGCGTTTCACCCGATGGAACACAAAAGGCTAGTTATTAATGTTTCGATCTTCGGAGCACCGTCCATAATGATCGGCATTGAGTACCGCAATTCGGAAAGATTTGTTGAGGCCTTTTTGGGGCCTTCCATGTGGCGGGACTCGGCTCGTCTGATTGCTTGGGTTATCTGATCAGAGCCGTTGTAGTGAGCTATATAAGGCCTGGAGAAGGCCCTAGGATCGCTATTTGATCCTTTCTGCCTCCACTTCTTTTCTTCCTGGCCGCTATTATCGTGGTGTTCAAGCCTTTTCTTGGGTGTTCTGGAAGCTTCTTGTCGACTTTTGTATCAAACGCTATTCGTAATCTCCAGCAATTGTCCCGCTTCTCGTCGATCATCTTCTTCGGCGAGCTCTTCGGGTAGGCATTTTATCCTTCTCTCGATCGCTCGGAGAGTCTCATCTTTTCTCCTCTTTATATTTCTGTGAACAAGGCAATGAGTTCACCTATGAAGATCCTGATGTTCGGGACAGGTTTGTCCCGAGCTCAGACTTCTTCTGGTGTGGGGAAAACTGAGCTCGAGGCGGGCCTGGGCCCATATGGGACCGGCTCGCTCTTGAGTGATGAAGACTTGGGCGCGGTTCATACCCAATTCTTCATTCCCTCGGAGTTTGTTCTTGAGCTCTCGAACCTCGGTGGGCGAATTACCAACCCTCCTGAAAGTTAGGTCGGAGTGTACATAGAGACGCTCCGAGTTGGGTCCGCATGGGTTCGTGGGAGAGCTTCTGATGGCTTACTGTCCTATGCCTGCACAACTCGCCCCGAATTCGCGGAGGATGATAATTGGCTTCCTCGCCCTTTGCCTTGCGCATGGTTTGTCCCCCTCAGTAAACATCTTCAGAAGTTGCTTTATATTAAAGGACAACCCCGCAGACAAAGGATGGTGGTACTTTTTTCTCCAAGAAGGTCGTAAGCTTTTCAGGGGTATTTCTACCTCTATTCATGGGTGGAAGGACAAGTTTTTTCTTATTTCCTCCGAGCGGTCATGGGGGTTTAATCCGACCTGGAGCTTTTTGCTGGCCTCGGCGAATAACAGGCTCCCACAGTTATCGCAGTCTGAACAGGGCATTCTAGATAGTTTGCTCGGGCTAGCAAAAACTCCACAGCTCTCTAACCTGCTCAGCGAGGAGGCTTTGGTAAATCTTGGCCTGAGCCCGACGCGCCCCGAAGGTAAGAGTAACTTAGTTGCCCTTTTTTCTTCCCATGCTGGGTCCTAACAAAGCCTTTTGCCATCAGACGTTGTAGGAATGATCTTCAACGCCAAGACGTTGATAGCCAAGTATAGGAAGAGGATGGCCACCTCGGAGGGGGCTTAGCTCGAGAGAAGGATGAAGAAGACCAGGGTTAGCTCCGGTCCAGGGATTGAGTGGAGTGAGCTTGGGGCAATTGAGGTTGTCGCCCTCGGTCAAGCCGGATCCGATCAAGCTCTTACGGCGGTAACCGAGGTGCCCTTATTGGCAGAAAAGGGGAGCCCTTCTAGTTCAGTGGCGGCCGTATCAATCGGCCAAGTCTCGGAGGCCGGAGATACTATCCAGCTATTTGAATCGGATCCCGAATTGGGGAGCGGATCTGAGCTTCTAACTTCTTTCGTGGGCCCGACTCTTGTTGAGTTCACAGCTTTTTCCGAGGCTCTGATCTCAGCAGGAATTTTGATTCCTCCTAGGGTTCCGACGTCGACTGGGGCCGACTTCATTTCTCCTGAGTTTGGGATAGGGCAATTGTGGCATCAGTGTCGCATATCCGAGGGTGCCTCGGGCCTTGAGTCTGATGACGTTGCTCGCAAGCTCGTGCGTAGCATTATGCTCCCGCGCGATCGAGCTTTAATGGAGGAGAACTTCGGCAACTTTGTCCGTCGTGTTTACTCAAATAGTGTTCGGGTGAGTAGCGCAGCCCTTCTGCTCCTCAGTTTCTTTGCGAGTGCCTGACCTCCACTAACTTCATCTTTTGTGCTAGTCTCTCCATGTGGTTGACATGTTGATGTCTAGCATGCTCACCTACCGGGAGGAAGTAAGGTCGCTAAGGCCGAGGGTGGAGCGTGCTGAGCTCCAAGGACAGGAGGCCGAGGAGCGGGCGGCACTGGTTGAGCAGCAGCGGCACATGATCGTGGTGAGAGCCGCGGTCGCGAAGCAACGGCTTCAGAGTGCCAAGAAGAAGGTACGGGCTGTTGAGACCCTACTAAAAAACAAGCTCACCCAGATACAAGGAATGGAGGCCAAGCACTCCCAGGTTCGCTCGTCTGCCGCGGGTCATATTTTCGGGCTTGAGGCTACTCTGACCCGTCTTCAGAACGAGGTATTGAGGCTGAAGATCGGGCGACTCGAAAGCCTTTTGGAGAAGTCTGCCCGCGAGGCTGTTGAGAAATTCTATCGGTTGGAGTATCTCGATGAGATGGCGGAGGGAGCTACTACGACAATGGTCCAGGGTTGTGAAAATTGTAGTGATCAAGTCTAGCGATTTTTTCCTGGATCCGACCTTAGTAGCCTCCCGCCAAATCTAGACGAAGCTGCCAAGGCTATCGGGGATGCTGCCGAGGCTGTCGGGGGTGCTGGGCCCAAGGTCGTCCCTGAAGTTGCCGTTGAAACGGCATAGAAGCCATTCCTGATGCCGGCGTCGGAGCTAAAGTCGCCTGCGAGGCCAGCGCATGTGCCGCTCCTGAGGCTGCTGATGGAACGGAAGCCGCCCCTGATGCCGACGTGGAGGTCATCCAGGTTGACTAGCTTTTGTTTTTGTAAGGTCGTCTGCCTGGACCTTTTGTATTTGGCACGATCTCAAGGTCGAGATTCCTTGTATTTCGCCCTTGGCCTCTTTTTAACATAAATGAAATATACATTTTCTTTCAGTACTTAGTACCTTTGGTCGTGTTTGAGCTTCTTTTGCTTTGCCTTTAGAATCTGGCTGGTCATTTGAGCTCATCCTGCTTTGCGTCCAGTTGTCAAAGAACCGAACTTCACAGCTCAAATCTGAGCCTGTCTTACATAGCAGGAGCCGTTTGAGAGATTTACCAAAGTCCTTATGCTCTCCATCCGCTTTCATCTTGGAGATAATCCTTCAATAAAATGAGCTCATAGCTCTTTGTTCGACATCGCAGACCACCTTGGGCTCGATTCAAACAAGTGATGTCGATAAATAAGTAAAACTTGCTCGAGATTAGCTCGAGAACATAATTCCACCCGAGGGTTGCTGACCCAAAGATTGATTTTGATGATCACAAAATCTTGAAGTATAGTTACTAATGTTTGTGTTGAAAGAAGAAAGATAATTTATTTTGCAAAGAACATAGCAAGTTGAAAAATACAGGAAGGCCTCAAAAGCTCTCAAGAAAAGTTGAAAGAAAGCCACACTTCATTGGCCTAAGGTTCAAGTTCAAAAGATTCAAGTTGGAAGAGCAAACTCCAACAAAAATTCAAAAGAACAGTTCTCAAGTCGACTCCTGGAAGTTCAAAGTCGCCTCTTGCACTTTGAAGTTTCAAGGAACAGTGCTCGAGTCGACTCCTACTGTTCACGAGCCGACTTCCGCAGAAAAGATAGAAAGGCAGAGAATCAGTTTCGGAGATCCTGTGAACGAGTCAACTCCAGATGTTCCAGAGTCGTCTCCCAAGTCATCCGAGTCGACTCCTAGTTTGGCCGAGTCAACTCGTGAGAGAAATACAGAAAATTGGGTTTCTGGAACCCTGAGAACGAGCTGACCCCTAAGTGCCCAAGTCGTCTCCAGCTATTGGTGAGTCGACTCTAGTTTGGTCCGAGTCGACCCCAAGACAAGGCATGCACATTAATTTAAATTTGAAACAGTGGTTGAGTCGACTCCAATAACAGCCGAGTCATCTCCATATCGTGCGAGTCGACTCCGATCCCAACGGATACATTGTCAGAATGTGCAGACGGGTCATAACGGCTCTATTCTTGTCTCTAATGACTAGATCTTTATTTTCACACCATCCAAAGCTATAAAATCAAGGGAAGAGCAAGGGAAGAAGGTAAGGAAGTGAAAGAGAATATATAGGGAAGAGATTTCAAAGAAATTTCAAGAGAAACCTTCCAAAAGCACAAAAGGGTCATTCAAAGCGAAAGAGAGAAAAGAAGAGTTTGTTGGTAAGCCAAAGGAAAAAACCAACGGTGTAAGGTTGTGGTTGGTGAACCGGAGGAAACCAACTGGGTTTGATTGTCATCCCAGAAAAACAATCGGTTTGATTCTAGTCGGTGAGCCTGTGAAAATCGACCGAGTTCGTTGTGATCTCGTGAAAACAACAAGTTAGGTTGTGAGCTTG
>JAOXJJ010000725.1:7954043-7978301 GCA_025769935.1 Phoenix roebelenii | reverse complement strand
ACTTGTAATTGCCTAGAGCTTAAGTAAGTAATATCTTATCATCCCGCTGCATTCAATTCAAAGTAAAAATTAGGAAACATAATTTTTAGAAAACCCAATTCACCCCCCCTTAGGTTGTCACCTTGGGCAACAAGGGTTGATTCCAGCTCAGAAATAGCTCGAGATCTGCTCGAGAGTAGAAATCCGCTCGAGGGTAGCCACCAGCTCGAGAATAGAATTCCGCCCGAGGGTTGATTCCAGCTTGGGAATAGCTCAAGACCTGCTCGAGAGTAGAAATCCGCTCGAGGGTTGCTACCAGCTCGAGAATAGAATTCCACTCGAGAGTTGATTCCAGCTCGGGAATAGCTCGAGACCTGCTCGAGAGTAGAAATCCGCTCGAGGGTTGCCACCTACTCGAAAATAGAAGTCCGCCCGAGGGTTGATACCGGATCGAGAATAGAAGTCCACCCAAGGGTTGATACCGGCTCGAAAATAGAGAAGAGCTAAGCTACCTCGTCGGTCGGCGCGGCAGCGGCCGTAGAAATCCCTCAGCGATTTATGTGGGTGCTCTTTCTCGAGGCGTCGCCGGAGGGAAGGCGAGGAGTTGGGCATCAGAGCCCCATCCTCCAAAATAGCTCTCATAACTATCTTGGTCCCCAAAAATATGGCCTGGGGAGATTCGCCGAGGAGGCTTCTAGGCACGCCATGTGGCGAAACTTGGTCGTGAGGCGTTTGGTTGCCCCATTCTGAGTCATTGGAGTAGGCTATATAAGGCCTTCGAGGGAAGTCTCAGGACTTTCACTCGGCCTTTTCCTCGTTTATCTCCTTCTCCGGCTGCCATCCCTACCTTGAAAAATTGAAGGGATGGTCTTCAGCAATAACACCATGGTTGCCCGGCACAATGGGGTGGTCGCGTTGGATGGAGCTTGATCTAAGGAGACGTCAAAAATCTTCATCAACGGCATGACGAAGGGCTCCCGTTACTTGACATACTCCGTATTCACCTACAGATGCCAGGAAGAACGTCGTCCGGGAGGCCCGGGCTCGTTGAGTCAAGCGAGCCATCCGAGCGGGTGACGATCTACGACGGGGGTCGTCATGACGTGGTGAGCTATCGGAGGGGGTGATGACCGAGGACGCGGAAGCCGCCATTGCGGCCGATCTAGAAACTTTTTCAAGCCGATGATTCCCTTTAAATCCCTTTGTCTCTCTCTATTTTTGTAAATAGATCACTTAGACCTTTTGTATTTAGCCCGACCTTAGGGTCGGATATCTGTAATCGGCCCTTGGCCTTTTGGTGAAAATGAAGTGGATTTTCTTCTCCACCTTGCAATCTAACACCATGTGCTAAGTTTGCCTCTCCTAAGTCTTAGTGCCTGGTTACTAGGACCGGCATCGCATAGCTCAAGGATTAGCTCTATCTTTACTTCATAACTTAACCCCCGCAGGGCCGACGAAGGCTTTGTAGATAGACTCCGTAATCGCCGAGTTTTTAGGTCTGGGCTAGGACGATTCGTCCCTTAGTAGTAGCCGGGGGAGATTCTTTTGGCTCGCAACTGATATAACGTCGAGCGTCCCGAACTCAATTCAAGGGACACGATCATGGCAAACACCCGCGGTCGTGGAAGCACTTGGGCTTGCAATAGACACAACGCAGGGCATCCCGAGCCGAGCTACAAGGGACGACTTTGTAGGTATAGTGGAGAGCTCCCCGCTCAGCTCGAGAGCACACTTTATAGGATACTGCGGATAGGGGGAGCTCTTTAGCGGCTCCCCATTGACGTCGCAGGGTGCCCCCCACTCACATCGGAGGCGCAATTTGTAGAATGCGGACAGGAGGAGCTCTTCAGCGGCTCTCCGTTGACGTCGCAGGGTGCCCCCTACTCAGATCGGGGACGGACTTTATAGAATACTGCGGATGGAGGGGAGCTCTTCAGCGGCTCCCCGTTGACGTCGCAGGGTGCCCCCCACTCAGATCGGGGGCGCACTTTATAGAATACTGCGGAAGGGGGGAGCTCTTCAGCGGCTCCCCGTTGACGTCGTAAGGCACCCCCCACTCAAATCCGGGGCGCATTTTGTAAAATACTACGGATGGGGGGAACTCTTCAGCGGCTCCCTGTTGACGCACAGGGTGCCTCACACTCAAATCAGAGGCGCACTTTGTATATAGATCCCATAGTCGCGAAGCCCCTTGGCTCTCAATCGATGTTGCAAGGCATCCCGAGTCAAGCTCGAGAAACGACTTTGTCGATAAATCCTGCAATTGCAAAGCCCTTTGGCTCTCGATCGATGCTACAGGGCATCCCGAGCTGGGCTCGAGGGACGACTTTGTCAATAAATCATGCAGTCGCGAGGCTCTTTAGCTCTCGATCGAAGCTGCAGGGCATTCCGAGCCGAGCTCGAGGGACGACTTTGTCGATAAATCCTGCAGTCGTGAGGCCCTTTGGCTCTCGATCGATGCTGCAGGGCATCTCGAGCTGAGCTTGAGGAACAACTTTGTCGATAAATCCTGCAGTCGCAAGGCCCTTTGACTCTCGATCAATGCTACAGGATGGCCCGAGCCGAGCTCGTGGGACGACTTTGTCGATAGATCCTGCAGTTACGAGCCCCTTTGGCTCTCGATCGATGCTGCAGGGCATCTCGAGCCAAGCTCGAGGGACAACTTTGTCGATAAATCCTGCAGTCGCGAGGCCTTTTGGTTCTCAATCGATATTGCAAGGCATCTCGAGCCAAGCTCGAGGGACGACTTTGTCGATAAATCCTGCAGTCGCGAGGCCCTTTAGCTCTCGGTCGATGCTGCAGAGCATCCCAAGACCGGACTCGAGAGACGACTTTGTTGATTCATCAATATATCGCTTGCGCCACGAGGGCAGCCGGAGTGTGTCGAGCCCATTAGGGAGCTTTGGAAACACTTTAGAGAGATTTCAAAAGATAACTTTATTAATTTAGACATTCTAAAATTTAAAAACCCCGACCTAGAGGGGCTAAGATCCCGTCCGGGGGTTGTAGCATACCTGAACTAATAGGGGCGTAGCCTCGTCCCTGTCCCCCGAAGTCAAAGCCCACGAACGTGTGGGATGCGGAGGGGGCAGTATTGAGGGTGCCTGCACTGGGGCGATTGTCGTCGGTCCCGTTGGATGGCTCCGGGCTCTATCCGTCGAGCACTATTCTGTCAGCTTGGCCATGGACAATCGCTTCAATCTTACCACGAAGCTGGTAGCAGTCTTCCTTGTCATTACCATGGTCTCTGTGGAAGTGGCAGTATCTGTCTGAGCGCTTCTGCGACTCTGATGGTTGCATTTTCGGTGGGGGTCGGAGGTAGTCGTGACTCTCAATTTTCATAAGAATCTCTGTCCGGAAGGACATGAGGGGAGTGTACTCCACAAAACCAAAGGGAGCGTACCTACCGGACCTCTAGGGAGATCTGCTCCTCAATCGGTGGTGCCCCTTATGGCACTCTGCGACTTGACTCTGGAGCATCTAGACTCGTCACCCCACTTCCTCTACTTTTCTGTCGAGCTTAGTGAAGGATGAGGCTCCTACCGGTTGGAGGTTTTGAACAGCCACAGTAAGAGCTTAGACTTGCTGAGCGAGCAGATAAAACTGCTCTGGCTGGACCTGAAGAGTTTGGTCCGCTGGTGCGGGCGCTGCAGAGGGTGGATTTTGAAGTGAGTGGTCGGGTGATGAGACTCGGCTGCTTGACGCGTTCGGAGCTCTATGACTCTTTAACCTTATGATCACAACTCAAGCCCTTCCTCTAGCGCCAAAAATGTTGTGGTTCAAATCTGGCCCGAGGGTGACCACACCGGAGGAATCGGAGGAGCTGCCGGAGCATGGAAGAAGACAAGAGGAGCCATCTCCCGCGACAGACCGGGATACTAGCACAAAGCCTTACCGGTGTTTCCGATGAGGATCCTCCGACAATCAAGAGTAGAGCTTAGAAGGTCCAGTCAAAAGTCTCCTCAATATTACCTGTCGGAGATTTTTATAGTCCCGATAGGGGTACACAAGTAGCGGAGGCATGGCCCGTTTCCAACATGAGGGGGAGTGGTGCGCGGTGGAGTCCGTTCTTGGAAACGGTAAGGCATTGACAGTCGTAGCAGGGTATGGCCGGAGTAGCATGACACCATCCTTGGACTGTCGTAGGCCAGCTAGCAAAGCATGGTGTAGTGGTGTTGCGATGTACGGCCATGTAGAGAGACGTGGGCACTCACATGGGTGCTGCCATCGGCAAAACCGAACTCGTTGAGAGGTCGCATCATGCATTTGGCAAGATCAGCTTGACGGGTGCCGAGGTGTGTCCGGCAAAGTGCTCCGAGCTCAAGGGTCGGGGCGTGTAATAGGAGGAGGCGCCCCGAGCTTGGCCGGAGCGCATCGGCAAATATTTGAGGTTGGAAGAGCTTTCGGCGAAGTTCGAGATCAGGCTGATTCTAGACCGAACTGAAAACTTATCTAGTCGGCGTTGGTGTCTGTTGGGCCAAAATTGGGTAGCCCTTTTGTTATGGACTGAACTATCCATTTTATCCTCCATCAAGCCTAAACCCAGATTTTTAGGGGGCACGACAGCACAACCAAATTTCAAACAGCAAGGTCAACTAAAACGATCTTGGAGTAGCAGGCGCACAACACATGAAAGGCTTTAGACATGACGATGAACAGGTCACTCAGCTGTCAAAAATATTAACATACATGACAATAAATCTAGTTATTCTATTGAATTAAAGCATATAGATAATACAAGCTCAGCACAAGGTTTAATGTCTCTCCCCTTGTGGCTACAGTTGCTCGAACCATTGGTCTAGGCCCACTCCTTTCATTGCCATCCTGATTGGCCAAGCCCTAAAATAGTGCATTAATACGTGCATTCGTAGAAAGCCCTACTAGCCGATCTTATTGCCTTAGCCCTCTTAATCACATCTGATAAAGTGACGTAATTGGTAGCCAACCTCCCTCATCAGAAATAAATATCCTGCACAAAATATCACTATGGCAACCAAAAACATGCACAAAGTATGTTGCAGGCCAGCGAAGCTCTCCAACATTACCATTGCATAGTTCATACTTCAGAGTACTGTCAAGACAGCATCCATACAGCATCAAACTACACAGATGTTAGATAGTAGAATTTCTTCTTAAGCTTCTTAGACAAATTTAGTAACAAGGGCAGAGAAAAGATGGATTTGAAGACAAGCCAAACAGATAAAATAGTTCAAATTCTAACTAAAGGACAGTCTCAGGCTCGCGAAGTTTAATTTATGTCGACACTGATGAAGATTTACTGCAGCCCAAGGAAAACCTGGCAATATTGGTTGGAAAAGATAGTTCGGCTGAGTAACCATGGGCTTAATCACAGCATGCAATCATTTCCTCATCATTTGTGTATATTAATATTTTTGAAGCAATTTTGCAAAACTCCCTGCATAGAAATGAAAATGCTAACTTCAGTGTCTGGCAGCAATACAACAAATGTATAATAGTTCAGATAACAGGCATGTGGTAGCACTCAACTGCCAAGGATTATCCCCGACTAGCATCATATCATCTTCATCATCAGTATAGAAAACATTCCATTTTTTCTGTGGGTCGTTTAACAGCCCTTTCATATCAAACAGTCGTTCAAGCTCACAAATCAGATCATCATATCCATCAAGTTTTGAGAGGTCAACCACCCTGCCTACAACACTCCCTTGCTTGTGAACCTGCAGTATCTATCCTGTAGTAAAGAAAAAGGCAAGGATTCCTAGAACGGAGCTGCACATAGAGCATAAAGAGCACTTACTGTAGTGCAGCTGCGCCCAACAGGTTTTGCAGGTATTTGAGACTTTGAAGTTGAAAAATCAGTTTCAAAATTTCTCTCAGTTCTATCCACTTCATTTGTCAAGGGAATCCTCTCAGTCAAGGGAAAACCAAAAAGCCTGCAACCATTTCTGCTAATTTCTTTGTCATTCTTCAACTCTGGCTTATAAGCATGTATAGGAGTATGGACTTGCCCTGGTTTCTGGTGTTCATTGATGACTTCACCCCCTACATGACGTGGCCAATGATACAAGGGTGTTTCTTTTCTGCTCAATACTCCATTCTTACTCCTATCATTCATGGCAAACACCGATTGAGAGCATGGATGCTTAAAATTTGCTTGTGGAAACATTAGCACAGAAGATGGAGATGATGCTAGAACTGACAACTGCGATGGTTGCAGAAGAGTACATCCATGGCTTGATGCAGGCCATCTATTTCCAGCACCAGATGTATGCAGAGCAACGAATGAGCCAAACCCACCATTTCTTGCATGAATATCAACTACTGGTCCTTGATATGGCGGACTGTCTCGAACTACTTCTTGACCTTGCAAGACCTTTCGGAGTCCAATGGATTCACTAAAGCCTATGCACTTGTAGGGTAAATCAGAATTTCCTACTGGAACTCTGACCCCACTTCCTAGACCACCTAATATGCAGCTATTTGCATTGTTGGAGGATCTCCTCGTATCCAGGTATTGATGATATCTTACATCAGTGTCTTGAGAATTTGCCACATCAATACCATCACAAGGGGTTCTAAAACCCGTAAATTCTTGACCTTGCAAGACCTTGTGGAACCTTGCAGATTCCCCTAAATCTGGATACCCATTTCCATCTGTGGAAAAAATTGTAGAAAGAGAATGATACAGAATAAAATATGCAAGAAAGAAGAGACTGCAAATCATAAATAAACATTTGCCACAAGAAATACCTACTTGGAACTGGAAAATCCAGATTGACCGAGGAAAGAGAGATTTTGGTTCTCTTGGAACCTGGTGATAAGAGACTATTATGGCCCGAAATTGAACCAGTTGGTTCAATCTCCCATGGAGATACCCTATTCTGACGACGGGTATCCACATCATCATCCCACCTCACCTGTGAGGAAGTGCAAATCATCTTTAAACCTGCAGGTTAAAAGTGGAAAAGCTAGGCAGATGCTAGTCAAATTTAAGACATTAAACATTGTAGACATGCCAAACATGACTAAAGAGAGGAAAAAAAATCCAATGAGAAATGATTGGTGATGCAAACTTTTGAGCATCCACCAAGATATGAATATGTGGTAGCAGATCCAAGATTATCTTGAAAAGTTTAATGTTTAATATATGATAATTAAGGTCAGCTTAAAAGATTTATTGTCTAATATATGATGATCTAATACCACTGAATAGTAAACAATGCCTGATGTATAGATAAGCATAATAGCAGCCAATAGATAGGATGTACCAATTGCCTTCAATTCTCGAACTCAAGAAAATTTAAGAGCATCCTACAAATCAGATACTGTTAAGGCTTCTTTTGTAACCAGCAATGATGTCAGGAGAAATAAAAGAGGGAATAAAGCCAAGAACGATCATCAAACTTCACGAGAAAGCAAGGTCTCAATAGATTCAGCAGCTCGGGGCTTACAGATAAAATCGTTTTGAACAAAGGAATCCAACCGATAGACAAATGGTGCAAAACATAAACTTTTAGTATATTCCAACTAACATAACAATATTTTCATTAAGTAATGAAGACAGGTTTGCTTGCAAACAAACTCTAAGGAATGTATGGGCAGTTTAGGTATATCATATTTCTTACCATAGTCCTAGAGTCTAAGGAATGTGGAATAAAATAAGCACATAAAATAGGATTCCAACATGCTCTGTCAAGAGGTTGAGGTTCAACAGAATGTATAATTCTAGAAATCTTATGGCTTTTTTTGGTCAGCAGAAAAGTTATAACTAAGTAGAGCTTTTAATTTATTTTTCTTTTAATGTTTAGATTGAACATAAAGGAGATATTTCAAGAAGGTTTGGATGACCTAATTTGAGTAAGATTGGTGCTCAAGATCCCTGTTTTGCATAAATCTTGCATGAGAAAAGTTTTAACAAAATTATACCTGTATTTTAGAGTAGGTTCATTGTATTATTATACAGAGCTCAATAGCCAAAATCTTCTAACCAGGGTAACCAACCCGCCTCAGAATCTTTTCAGAATCCTGAACCTACACTCGCTTCCTAAGAGTTTCTCTACTAAAACTGTTTCTAAAGCATCCTCTTTCCCACATCCGCTCCCGATTCTGGCAACCAAGATATGGAGTTCCATGAGCATCCAACTTTTGCAATTTTAGATGATTTTAGATCTATATTGTTTCTAAGAGATATTATCTTGCCTAATGCAGTAAGGACAGGGTTAAAATTTTCATAAAGGGGAGGATGTTTTTTCTCTTGAGATTGTTTCAGATCACCATGTTTTTTAAAAATATAATTCTTTGTAAAAGCGCTAAATATTAAAATTATCAAAAACCATGTCTAAGAACAAAAATCTAAAATAGGTAAGAGAGAAAAACACAATGAGATCATCTAATATGGCATCTCTGTTTTCCGACACTGGTAGATACTATGTATATGGATTGAATGTGTATTATGCACCAGTCTTGTGTTTGCAATATCTATTTGGAAATTTGCACTCATGTTGTTGTTAAGTATAAGCTGCTACTTATATCATCCATAAAAATGAAAATAAAATGGGAGAAAAAGTACAACTCAATCTGAAAATGCAAACAATTTAATCAATTGGTGTGGAGTGTGAAGTAAAATGAGTGCAGATGGTGAAAATATACAACCTGCACAACTGTCAGTATCTACAAAATTGTTTAGTTGTGTACAGCAAGAAAAGAAAACCTTAGAATGGGTGTACAGGTATAAAAGGAAGTAGATTAACAGTTTATGGTTTCTGCTAGCGGGAAAAGAATGATAGAGGGTTAATGCTAACTCAGCATGAAATCTTGTCCCCAGATTTAAAGAAACCCTTCACTTTGTAAATTATCGAGCAGATTAGCATAAAAGCTTACCAACAGACATCTCCATTTTGAACCAGGCCATTTTACAGGGTCCATGTCACCAATCCCAGTTATCAATCCTGTGTACCTAGAAAAGGGAGAAAATCTCAAGATGTTAATTTGACTCCAGAAGTTACAACTTTGTATTTTGTATGCACCATACCTTCTCTCAGCTGCATCTTCACTTTCGTATCGCATCTTGAACCTCATCCCAATTGAAAATGAATGGCTGAAGCTCTTTGCAAACTTACAATATGGTACTATAAATTCTGATGGGCTTGTCCTGTAATTCAAGTTTGAGTACTTGTTTAACTAGACATGAGATGATATACTAATTGTTCTCTCACATTAGGCATCTAACAAATATTCTCTAACTAAAATGCGGACAGTGATTAGCTGAAGATAACAAACCAGGGTATGACATACTAATAATAGCATATAAAGTCAAATGATATGTGGTAGGTCCCAGCTGTGGAGAGGAAGAAGAAGAGAACGTTGGGAATGAAATATTTTTTATTCAAACCTCTCTTTGGGTGAGAGGAAAACCCATGCATGTAGGACTCTTCTTCAGGCGAGAGTTAATCCAAACACCACTTCTATTCTCATGCTCCCCTTTCCCTTCGCTCGTTCTTTCATTTATGGATCCCTTGACAACTGACTAGCGAAATAAAAGGCTATCACGTCAGCACTCGAGTTTCGCTTCCTCCCATGTCTTCCGTCTAAGCCGTGGCTCAACGTGGTTACTCTCTTCTTCCTCCCCGTTCTGCATGCCGTCGCACTCCCCCCATCTTCGCAACAGAATCTTCGACGAAGACTCAGCTCCCTTGCAACGGACTCCTCTGCGAGCCTGGGACTCCGTCGTGGGAGACCGCATGTTAGGGACCTCGTCCAACGCCATCAGGTAGCGAGGGTTGGGTCTGCGAACCCGTTGTGGTCCGATGAGCTCAGAGGGCGTATTATCCCTTCCCCCTTCAGCTAAAACCTTGTCCTCAAGGTTTACCTCAGGGAATCGTTCCTTTAGCTGATCATAATCTTCCCAGGTAGCGTCCTCTTCTGAAAACGAACGTCACTGCACCAAGATTTCTTCTGTTAGCTTTCCTCCTTTGTTAACCCATCGGTAGTCCTTGACAAGTTCGGGCTCCAGCACGAGGTTGCCATCCTCCAGTATCGATGGTGGCGTAGTGCAGGTGGCTTGTCCTTCTCCCAATCTTCTTTTGAGAAGTGATACATGGAACACCGGATGGACTTTGGCAATCTCCGGCAATGCCAACCGGTAAGCGACTGGCCCTATACGCTCGGTGATGCGATAAGGCCCAAAGTACTTTTGCGCTAGCTTCTGGTGAGCTCGGCGGAAGACTATTTGTTGCCGGTACGGAGGAAGTTTTAAGAACACCCGGTCGCCTTCTTCAAAAGTAACTTCCCTCCATCTTTTGTCTGCATGTTGCTTCATGCTGTTCTTCGCCTTCTCCAGATTATATTTCAACTCTTTCATCAACTGGTCACGGTCGACCAAGTTTTTGTCGACCTCATTGACCACTGAAACACCATCCGTATATCTAATGATTGATGGTAGGAGCCTCCCATATAATGCTTGAAATAGTGTCATCCAGGCAGTGGAGTGGAAAGTGTTGTACCAATATTCCGCCCAAACTAAGTTGTGCTCCCATGTCCTTGGATACTGACTGCACATGCATCGGACGTATTGCTCCACGCACCTATTAACCACCTCAGTCTGGCCGTCAGACTGCTGATGATAAGCCGAGCTCATGTTGAGGGAGGTCCCTTGTAGTTTGAAGAATTCTCGCCAGAAGGTGCTCACAAACACAGGATCCCGATCACTAACGATCGACCTTGGCATCCCATGTAAGCGAGCCACTTGGTTCACAAAAAGCTCAGGTACTCCTTTAGCAGTATACGGGTGAGATAGAGGCAAGAAGTGGGCGTATTTGGTCAGTCGATCGACAATAACTAGTATCACATCTTTACCTCTGGACCGCAGTAGCCCTTCGATGAAGTCTAGAGAGATGTCTTCCCAGACTTGCGTAGGCATCGAAAAGGGTTGCAGTAACCCAGCCGGAGCTTGTGCGTCATATTTTTGTTGCTGGCAGACCACACATTCTGCCACAAACCTTCGGATATCTCGCTTCATTGCTTCCCAGTAGAAGGCTTGAGAGATTCGTTTATAAGTTCTCAAGACTCCGGAATGCCCTCCGACCTTGGTGTTGTGAAATTCCTCCATCAGTTTGTTGCACATGGGTGACCTCGGAGGAATCAGGACCCGCTCCTTATAATACAGGACTCCTCCCTTGAGTTCGTAATCCTTCATGCGCTCGGGTGCGGAGTCTAGCTGTTGGATCTTATTTTGCAAATAGGAGTCCTCTCGATTGACAGCCCGGATCTTCTCCCAGATGTCAAAGAGCGGTCGACTAATGGCATGGAGCAGGGCTACTTCAGGTTGGCGAGACAAGGCATCCGCGGCTGTGTTGTCCTTCTCGGGCTTGTAGACAATATCATAGTCGTAGCCCAACAGTTTGGCCACCCATTTTTGCTGCTTTGGCGTGCTCACCCGTTGCTCCAAGAAGTGTCGTAGGCTCTTTTGATCTGTACGGATCTGAAACTTCCTCCCCAACACGTAAAGTCGCCACAATCGCATTGTTTCCATAATCGCCAACATCTCCTTTGCATAGGTGGACCATCCTCTCTTCGTTAAGCCCAGTGCCTTACTCATATAGGCAATGGGTCTCCCACTCTGTGATAGCACTGCTCCAATCCCCTTGTCCGAAGCATCTGCTTCAATAACAAACATCTCCAAAAAATTAGGCATCGCTAGCACTAGGGTGGTCATCATAGCTCGTTTGAGGCGATGGAAAGCCTCCTCGGCCAGAGGACTCCACTGAAAGTGCCCTTTTCTCAACAAGGTTGTCAGGGTGTGGCGATGATACCATAGTCCTTGACGAATTTTCTGTAATACCCAGTCAACCCAAGGAATCCTCGCAGCTCCGTCACGTTCGTCGGTCGTGACCATCCTTGCATGGCTTGTATCTTGGTAGCATCAACCTGCACCCCCTTGGCCGAAACAATGTGGCCCAGGTACTCGACTTGCTATTGCCCGAATAAACATTTGGTGGGCTTCAAGTAGAACTGATGTTCAGCGAGGATTTTTAAGGTGGTATCAAGGTGAGAGAGGTGCAGCTCCCATGTAGAAATATATATTAGGATATCATCGAAGAAGACTAGGATGAATTTTCTCAGGTACCTTCTGAAGATTGAGTTCGTGGCTGCCTGGAATATCGACGGGGCGTTGCACAGCCCAAAAGGCATAACTAAGTACTTGAAATGCCCGTGATGGGTGCGGTAGGCAGTCTTAGGGATGTCTTCAGGGTGAACTCTGATTTGGTGGTAGCCTGCCCAGAGATCTAACTTGGAGAAGTACCGCGCCCCATAGAGTTCGTTGAGCATGTCATCCACCGTCGAAATAGGAAACCTGTCCTTGATCATGGAGGCGTTGAGTGCTCGATAGTCGGTGCAGAACCTCAAAGTCCCATCCTTTTTCACTAGTAACACAGGAGAAGAGAATGGGATCTGGCTTTCCCTGATGATCCCAACTTTGAGCATTTCGGCCACCTGTCGTTCGATCTCGTTCTTCTGGTAGTAAGCGTACCGATATGGCTGAACATTGATCGTTGACGAAGGGTATTCTGTGGACGAAAGGCACTCCGGTGGTAGCCCTCGAGGCTTCTCGAAGAGTGGCGTGTACTCGCCCAACAATTGTTGTAAGTCAGGAGGTGGCTTCTCCGCTTCAGTCGACGATGGTTGTTGATCTCCTTCCTAGACAAATATGGCGAACAACTGGGATCTCCCTTTGATTTCTCGGTGCACCCTTTATGGATTGAGGGCTTGTACCGATCTTGAGGGTTGTCCGGATATCTCACATTCTCGGCCATCCCACCTGAACTTCATTGTCAGAAGTTTCCAGTCGCAGAGCACCGGGCCAAGCATTTCCAGCCACTGGATGCCTAAGACAGCATCCAACCCCACCAACAGCAGCCTGTAGAAGGTCACCAGAAAACATTTCCCTTGTAGCTCCATGTCCACCGATCAAAACCTCTCCTGGCACTGGAGGGTTTCTCCATTGGCGACACGGACTCCGAACTCCTCCGTGGCGTCTACTGGTAGTTGGAGCATCTTGGAAACGTGGTTGCTCAAGAAATTGTGGATCGATCCACTATCTGAGGACCATCAGCAGCTGTCCCTAGATATGGGCCATGACCCGCATGGTCTTCGGCCCGTTCCATCCTGATAGAGCATGTAGCGAGATCATCAGAGGCGCACCTTCTTCAGTCCTATCTTCCCCGTATTGCTCAAGATCCCCACCAGTAGATGCTTCTGTTTCATCCTCGCAGTCTGCTTCAAACATACAGACCTGTGGAGCTTTACACCGGTGCCCCGGGGTGAAGCGTTTGATGCATTTGAAATAGAGCCCGCGCTCCCGACGCTGTTGCATCTCCTCCCAGGTGATTCGTCGGACGAGTGTTGGAGCAGGGAGGCATGGTGCAGGGGTAGACGTGGTGGGAGCCTTTGTCCCCCCAGTGAAGCGGAACTCAGGGTGTCGTGGGTTATTTCACTTCTGCTCCAGCCGTTCCTCCCGCATGCGAGCTATGGTAATGGCTTCCCGCAGCGACTGGGGTTGCCTCATTCGCACCTTCTTGGCTATCTCCTTGAGTCCACCAACGAAGGTTCCGATCAGCGCGTCCTGCGGCCAGCCACGGACTCGGTTGGCCTGCTTTTCGAACTTCTGTTGATAGTCCCTCACCGTCCCCTTTGTTGAATTCATGAGAGCTTTTCATTGAAGTTGATGTATTCGTTGGGACAGAACCGAGCCAGCAGCTCCTCAAAGGTCGGCCATGTGATGACCAGCCCCTCGTCTCAATATGCCCGGCGCAGCCATTGCCACCAGGGGTTTGCCTCCTCGTCCAAATAGAACGAAGCCGTGGAAACTTGGTGGTTGGCCGGAGTACCTTGGCTATCGAAGTACTGCTCCGTCCGGTCAAGCCAGACAATCGGATCATCCCCTATGAACCTCAAAAAATCTATCCATGGGCGACGCAGGTAGCCGACGGTGTCTTCCAGACGTCCAGGTCCTTCCTTCCGTGGCGAGAGGAAACATGGCCTGTGGCTCCGAGACTTCGATGAAACGTCCCTCCACTCACATCTCCATGCTGCGGAACTTCTCTTGCATGACACCCATCTCGGCTGCCAGCTGTTCTATTATCTGCTTGTTCGACATCAACCAAGCTCTGATCCAGATGGTAGGTCCCAGCTGTGGAGAGGAAGAAGAAGAGAACGTTGGGAATGAAATATTTTTTTTTCAAACCTCTTTAGGTGAGAAAAAAACCCATGCATGTAGGACTCTTTTTCGGGCGAGAGTTAACCCAAACACCACTATTATTCTCACGCTCCCCTTTCCTTTTACTCGTTCTCTCATTTATGGATCCCTTGACAACTAACTATCGAAATAAAAGGTTGTCACGTCGGCACTCGAGTTCCGCTTCCTCCCACGTCTTCCGTCTAAGCCTTGGCTCAACGTGGTTAGTCTCTTCTTCCTCCCCATTCTGCATGCCGTCCCGCTCCCCCACGTCTTTGCAACGGAATCTTCGACAAAAACTCAGCTTCCTTGCAACGGACTCCTCTGCGAGCCTGGGACTCCGTCGTGGGAGACCGTGTTAGGGACCTGGTCCAACACCATCAGGTAGCGGAGGTTGGGTCTGCGAACCCGTTGCGGTCTGGTGAGCTCAGAGGGCATATCAATGTGTAACAAAGAATTGTTACAATCATGAAAAATAGGAAAAAAGTGTATTACAGAATTATATGGAAAGAGTAATCGCAAAACCTCTAGAACACATAGATGCGACCTAACTCATCATGATTAAACATGACAGCTATCATGTGAGACTAAATTTATGTGTCTTTTCTCTAATCAAATGATAATAATTTCTCTATTTCATGAAAAATCTTAAGAAAAATCTTAATCTCACAATCTTAGGCTCATTTTATCCAACTACCTTGTCATTTGCTCAAACAAACTTAAATCATCTCAATTAAAGAAAAAATCAGAACTTTCTATGAAATATATTCTACTCGCAACTATAAAATTTCCAGTTGATCCAATAGAGTAATTTATTATATAGAACCTACGGTAGGTTTACAACATTACTAAATCAAAATTCTAGAAATGCTCTAGACTTGAAGCATACGAGGAATTCGAACAATTTAGGAACAACTACACGATCATTTTATTTCACCAACATACAGTTATACAATGTTACTTGAACACTAGTGTCCACCTTGGAAAATCTGCATCTACCCTTATCTGGAGGTCAAATACCGTTAGAAACTTTACATATTTATCAGATTCCTGGATTGTGGATATTTAAGAATAATGAAGAGTCAAATTCTTCTATGCAGCTCTCACACAAATATAATGATAATTAAAAGGTGGGCCTTAGTTGTACTGGTGATCACTTTTTAAAGTATATAACATTAACCAGTATTGCCCTTAACATTTTCAGTTGTAGAAAACTAAATAATTAAATATCCATATCTTGTTTTTTTTTTTGCTCGATTGGTAGATAATTGAGTACCTGTCTGGATCTAAATCTCGTGATTGGGGCTATACAGCACTGTTTACATTAATTTTAATCATTTTAGGGTTTTTACCCGCTCAATGATTTTATACAATAAATATTGCAAGTTTTCAAATGTACAATGATGGCTCCATGTTAATTTTATTAAGATTAAAAAATCTGATAAGAATCTAATGAATACATAAACCAATATCTTGAACATGAATTGTTGGATGTACATTTACTGAACACCTCAAATACATAGTTGAACTATGGCCTAGTTTTAACTACTGATCAGATTACATAGCTTTGCAAATCTTACTGATAACTTATAGGAAGAGTACCATAAATATATCTGAAATAAGTTCTGTTTCCTTCCTCTTGATCAGCATCATAAGATAATGAAAATGCTTTTAGAATTAAATAACATCTCTAAGTATAGAAATAATATATCACGACTTTTGCAAATTTTAAAATTATAAATGAGTGCCAAGAGAATTTAAAGCATATCTCTAACGCTTATATGACTCTTGTGGAAATAACTGTACTAAAATTTCATGAACAATGCAAGTCATAGAAAGTTGCTGACCTTATGCAAGGGAACAGAGTGTTGCCTTTTATCAGAAATTGATCATATTCTTTATGACCCTTCAATACCCAAAGCAAATCACAAACTTCCATAGTGGGTAATTCCAATAAACAAGAACACATATGGCATGCATTAGAATGGAACAGAAACAAGGGAACCACTTCGTCTTAAATGAGAAAAGAATGATGAGATTTGTTCACTTTTCAAGGTTAACTCATGGATTTTTGATTCCCCTTATAACTAACCATCTATTGAAAAAATATTGAGAATTAGGTCAAATCATGCATGAAGCCATGGACGACAGGGGGTGTGGTGGTGGAGCAATTCTGAAAAATCTCATATATCTAAGAGAAGACACTGCGATAATTTAGGATAAGTTGGCAATCACTCAGCCCAACCCTAAAACTATGGAATTCCAATTCCTGGGGATGTGATGCATGTATACATTGTTTACTCTTTTTGGATAATGAATGTTATTCCTCAATCTCGGCCATCTATATTTGCATAGATGAGCAAGATTATAAGGAGCAAAGTTTTAAATACTAATGGGACAGCAAGGCATACCATCTCGAGGGTCAGAATGGGACAAGTAGGAAAATAAAATGGGATGGGATGGGACATCCACCATCTCCAATATTGTTACGCGAGACATCGTTCTAGGAAAAACCGGGACAGCCCCATCCCATGGTATTTAAAACCTTGATGAGCCTTTTAAGGGGCTTTCCTTCTTTGGTACACCACCTACCAAAAATAATAAAGGCTATGACCAAGTCCTCAAGTCTTAAACAATATATGTAAACCATTTCTTATATAGAACCAAAAAAGTGAAGGAAGACCAGGTTTAATATAAAGGAAAGTCCTATGAGGAGAAGGAGAAGAGGCCTTCCCAACACCCAAAAACCTTCTTATTTGCCTAACATAGTATGCCTCCACCATTTACTTTGTTTGTACTAATTCTTGTTTTGTTTTTCTGTCACATGAAGAGAAGAAAAGGATGAGAAGTGTTTAGACCAGGAGGCTTCCGATTTTCGAACTTTTCTTTTCTGGGTTTTGCTAGTGTTATCTTACTACTTGATATGGAATGTGTAGTGTACAGAATGAAGTTGGGGAGGAGCGATACAAGGGAAGAAAGAAGATATCCCACTTATTCAAGTACTTTAGTCTATTTGCCCCCCTTTTTCGCTGATCAATTGCTTCATCTAGCACACATATTTTATTTTCAGTTTTAGAATTTATGTTAATTAAAATCAAAATTGCTAGTGATATCAGAAATATAGAAACCACAGACTAATTCATCTATGGTAATCTCATAAAATACTTGTTTAGATGTTTGAAGCACTAAATAGCTATCTGATAATCAACAAGAATTTGACACAACTTGGGCCTTCGGATTCCATGTCATTCATCAAATCCTGCCAAGGTCATCCCTTTGATGACCAAGACATCCTCAGGTCTTGATTTTCTTAGTCCGCCGAATATTTCCATAAATCACCAACTTCTTGATTGCTCAGCCAGACAGCCAATGCACACTTTTGGGGTGTAGTCATTTTAAGCATGCAGTCCACTTGAGTGGCTATGGTACTAACCTGGTTTGATCTGATTGTGTAACATCCAACTTCCTCCAAGTAGACATTTTCTTTATATCCCATACCATAGATTAAGAATTTTTCTTTTTATCAGTATTTTAAATGATCAGGTAAAGTGTTGGGAGTACATGAATGTATACAAGCATATCATATATGAACACAGACTAGCTGATCATGTATAGTGATTCTGGCATATTGTAAGCACAGGAGTGCATAAATATATATTTTTGTGATGTTAACCCCTTACTTGGACCCATACATTATGGAGAATTTCTGTACAAGGTCTTCGAGTTGAGAGTACTAATAAGCATAAATAATATAAATTTCAGTGCATTGTATTCCTGGAGCTATTGTCAAGAGTCCAATCTTGTTCAAGTGCACTCCATTCACTTCAACTAAATGGGAGCTTAAGAACAATCACATGTAAAAAGTATCACCCAAGCCCACATTTACAAATAATTTTGACAAATGAAATCAGCAGAATAGATCTTATTACCGTTTCCCTGCAGCAGTTTCTCAATGTCAATCCACAGATTACGCAATTTCTATAACCACATAAAAACATTTTACATCTAGCAACTCAAGCAAGATATCAGGATTTCATATATCAACCACTAAACATTAAAGATATGTTCTTCATCCATGTATAGAAAAAAAAAATAACAAAGGAAGACTAGAATTGTTGGTTTATGTTAGATTGATATTACTAATGCTAGTTAAACAGTTTGAGAACATCTTTACACTTATGTAGCTTGCAGACAACAGCATCACCAAGTGCCCAGAAAAATAAATTTAATTAGGTTACTCAAGTTCATAATGCTATGGTTATTATTTATAAATACATATAGCTAAATTCTCTGCTGCAACAAAACACACCTTGGGTTATAACAGATATGGAACACACTTTTTGTGGAGACAGCACTAGCCACAGCAGCCAGTGTGCCTAGATTTAAGCCCTGGGTACAAGGTGCTGAAAAAGGAGTGCGATTTTTAAGTTGAGCTGCTCTCCTGATTCCCAATCTGAGCTCCCCATCGTCGCCCCTAATATAAAGGGAGAGAAGATCATTTAGAGAAAGGTTCTTCTTGTGTTGGAGTGTTATTGCACCACAATCTATATGCATACCGCAGGAAAAGCACTGCATCCCCTGAGACAAGCTTCTTTTTATTGACAAATGCACTCCATCCTGTGGTAAGAAGATGCCTGCGTGGTTGACCTGTAAAGCAGCCAACTCAAATATCTGTTAGTGCAAGATGCAGTCATATATCCTATAATCCGTAATATAATGAGGATTTTTAAACATGTTTTAAGAAATTAAAACCATGTGAGTGATTGGGATCAATTTTAAGATCATATGATAACGCAAATGAAAAAAGCCACAATGGTTTCATAAGAGATACATAGAAATTGATTAAATCAATAAACTCTCATAACCATTCAAGAAATTAAAAGCATATGTGAAGGAACTAATGTTTAAGAGAAAAAAGCATAGACTATATTCACTATATCAGTTATCATTAACAAAAACTTAATTTTACCATATGAGCATTTCAGAGCAGCTCATATTGACATTGAAGTGTTAGTGGAATATTTGAAGTTCATAGTTGCAGCCCAACAAGACAAAGGATTAAAAAAGCACAAAGTTAACATGAATATAGGCATCTTGTCTTAAAATTTAGCGTATCTGACTGCAAAATTGAAACAAATGTACAGAAGAACTCAGAGGATTTTATTCTCCTGAACAAACTACATACCTCTGTAAATATGTCGAAACCTCCATTCAACACCATGTAAATCTTTTGCGATAAGTTCTTGTGAAGGTCTCTGCTGCTTATAATCCTAATTCAAAATGAAATGAAAGCAACAATAAGATTATAAGGAAGCCTACTTTTAAAATCAAACATAACTAAAAATTTCAAAAATCCACAACCAGACAAGGCAAACACCCAAAATAAGCGCACCCAAAGTTGCGATTCCTCCTAAAGAATAGCAAAAGATTTGAAATGCCCCATTTACCAGAGGAGGGAAACAGTCCTCAGCAGCTCGGCGAGGCACAGAGAATCCTCCATGAGTGCTTGTGTCAGAGGCAGTTAGAGTCTTGCAGAACATATGAGGCATCGAAGACCTGTGAAGACCATCATCAACATCCTCTTCTTCCACATCTCCTTCAGCTTCACCCTCCTGCAGCTGCCGCTCAACCTCCTAAGAAACAATCACAAGATCAGAGTCACCAAACCAAAAAAAAAAGAAAAGACGAAGCAAAAGAACCTTTTTCCTAAAGAAAGAAGAATACATAGTGCCCGCAAAATTCATTACCCAACTTTTAACTTCCAGAAACATCAGGAAAATAAATCCATTTGCAGACTCATTTCTGATTAGCATACACTTAAACTGCAAACGGATCATAGTATGTGGTTTTAAGGCGTCCCTGTTCTTGTTTCTAAAAGTAATGGGAATCTTAATAAGACAAAAACTTTTTAAAAAAGAAGTTTAAAAAAATTTACACTCCGCTTGATCCTACGCTTCTCCTTGTAAAAATGAACTAATATTACAATAGTTTTAATAAAACTGGGAAAAGGAAAAAAAAAACCCTAACCCTAACCTCGCTTTCGGCAACCAAGGAGAGCTGCGCGTAAACCTCGTCTGTAGCCGCATCAGCCTACAGGAAAGGAAAACGAAGGAATTAGCCAAAAAAACACCCACATTTCAAAAATAACTCCCACAAAAATCCCCAAAGCCCCAAAAGATTGGGACAAATGAAAATAAGAAAGAATCGGGAAAAAGAACGAACAAGGAGCTTGACGTCGACCACCGTGCAGAAGACGTGTGGAGGGACATCGTAACGGAAAAGTCCTCCGCCGCCGCCGCCGGCGGCATCGCCGAGGTGCTCGAGATGCCCTTGCGGCAAGTACACCACCACGCTCCCCTTCCTCGGCAGCGATATCAGCGGTCCCGCACAGGCGTGCCACAGCTCCATGCACACCGCCTCCGCCCCCACCGGCGGCGGCTGAGTGCGGCGGTGCGCCTGGCTCGGGGCCTGCGCGGCGGCCGGTAGCTCCGCCTCCTCCTCCTCCTCCTCCTCCTCCTCCTCCTCAACCGTGTTCAGATCGATTCCCATCCTCCCCGAACCCAAAAACCAAACCAGAGCAAGCAAAAACAAGCCGAGAGAGGGAAACGAAAATTAGGGCTAGCGTTATGGTTCGGGGGGCAGCTGAAGCATCGCAAAGGCGGAACGATGCATGGCGGTGGTTGTCGAGAAAAGAAGCAAGAAAAGTTCTAAAATTTCAAGTAAAAAGAAACGGAAAGGACAACATGAAGAGAGAGATGAAGGATTGATAGTTAAAGAAAGAAGCTTTTCCCCCTTCCACTTCTCTCCTCTGCATCAACTTCAGCTTTACTAAAAACTAGCGGGTGAAAATTGACTGGCTCCGTACTCTCCAACCTCCATAACCTAATAATTTTTCTCACTCATTTTAAAACTTTAACGACTTCTCCACCCCCCATCTCCACGGAGCCGCTGATGTCGCTGAAGAACGCGTCTGATATGGTTGTCGTTATTACCGCTGCAGCGCAGCAAATTAAGAAGAAAGAAATGGCAATCGAGATGAGAGAGAGAGAGAGAGAGAGGGGAGGGGAAGGAGGAGGAGGAGGAGGGGGGGTGTTGGAGTTCGCTTTCTCCTCGCTTTTATCAGTGGGTCTGAGACTGAGCCGCGACCTGCCGCTGCAGCAGCTGTTGCGGGACAGTGGAGCGGCAGCAGCTGCGCTTTATGTTTCGGGTGGCTGCTTTTGGAGGGGGAAGAGTTATTTATTTAATTTACCGCAACATCAGATGACAAGACGTAGAGCCATTCTGCTTTCCCGGGTGCCGTGCATTATTGGAGGCTGCCTCGGGTTTTTTTTTTCCCTTCCTTGCCCTCCCCTTATTATAATACCGACACGTCCAACAAAATTAAAAAACACCGTAAAATATCCTAACCAACTCTTCTTCCAGGTCCGCTCCATCAAAATTGACTTTTAGAAAATTCGAAAATGGAGGCTCCCATATGAAGAATAGCGTTCGTGGCCCTACTTGAATAAAAGGAGAGTCCCAAATATCCCTGAGGCTACCTCGTTCTGGAACGAAAAAACAAAAGTAAACATGGATGGATGGAGAGCATTTTCTATGAGAGGCTTGGTGTTGGGTATAGATTGCATTCTTCTTGAAGAAAATTTGATCACGATAATTGAGTGGGTTCGGAGTCAAAAATATCATACGAAGGGAAGGCCGCTGCTCCACAACATCTATAAATTAGTTTGGAAGTATATCTCCTATCATGCCATATATGTATGCAGAAAGATAAATGGTACTGCAGACTAGGTTGCCTTCTATATAGCCCACCACTCTAAAAGCTTATCTAGGTGAACTATGTATAGAGTGTGAAGTAACATAATAATAATAATAATAAAAATAAAAAGGAAGGAGAAGTAGGGATGGCAATCGGATCGGGTCGGACATAAACGGGTCGGGTAAAAAAATCATAAACCTAAATCCAACATAATTATTAAATAGGTCAGAAATTATAACTTGAACTCGACCTGTTTATTAAATAGGTAATCCGACCCAACCCGTTTAACCTGTTTAATAAACAGGTAACCCTTACCCGACATGACCTCCTCCCCTCTCCATTCTCCCCTCACCCCTCTCCTCCAAGACCTCCTTCCTCACCCTTCCAACCCTAAAGATGCCGCCTTTCCCACTTCATTCGCCTCCCCCTCTGTCCGCCGCTGGCGGTCGCCGCCCACCTCTCGGAAGCCCCGCCTCGGAAGATCCCACGACTCTAACTGTGGCAAGCCCTGGGCCATCGACCCCCGTGTCTCGCTCCGCGGCCACCACTCCCTCCTCCGCTCCTCCAACAACCCCCCGAATTTTGATGAAATCCTTCGACCCTTGGCCTCCCTCCTCCGACCCTGACGCCAGCGACGTTGTCGTCGTCATCGAGTCCCTCCTCACCGACCTCTTCGGCATCATCAAAGGCCTGGCGTTCCACAAGAAGTGGGAAACCGCAATCGAAGTCTTCAACTGGCCTGCCACTTCGATGCCTTTCTGACGATCTTCTGCTTCTCTTTCTTCGTCCCATCCTCCTCTCAAGATCCAAGGAGATCCCATATCTTCTCTTCCTCTGTTCCGCTCGTTTGTTCGCCAAATCTGAAGGGACCGAGGTCAAATCCCACAAAAAGGTCAGATCTGCTGCCTCTAGATCTATTTCATTCTAATCTGTTCCGTCGAATTTAGGGTTTTTTTCGTCGCGATCGAAAGAATTTAGGTTTTTTCTAGCAAGATCCCGTGGTTGTGGTTTCAGATATGTTGTTTCCTTTATTTAGTTTAGTTTCCAATGCTTACCTACTATGAGCCCTCCAAGACATGGGCTGCCTTGCGGATGTCCATACCTATACATGTTATTATTAAACGGGTTAAACAGGTCAGACATCTAAAATATGTATCCAATTTAATTAATAAATAGATTAAATGGGTCAACTTGTTTATGATCCAAATATATTTAGCTTAAATAATGGATCAAATATGAATCGGATTGACAGATCGGATCATATTTTGCCACCCTTAAGGAGGAGGGGTTTAAAATATTTGGATCTTGAAGCCGGACTCGACCCTGGCCGCAAGTTCTTGTCTCGCGGTTGATGACCGCACAGGCTTTGGACTTAATAAATGGCCCGGAATGGGCCAGGTGCACGAAGCACATGATAATAAAGGCTTTAGTACGTAAAAGCAAGGTTAAGTTAAAAGCTGGCCGTTTTGGGCAAAGGGAACAACTGTGCACGTCATGTGCTGACGCGGCAATGTTCGGAGCTGAGGGAACCGGTTGGGGACTCGTGAGCGTCGGAAGCCATGATTGAGAAATGAGAAATCATCCAATATTTTCATGAAACGTCCACTCAATGCGATCAATCATGCGTCCTGATATAGATTTAAGTCTTTTAAACTCTTGCTGCCAGAGCTTGTAACAAAAAAAAATCATTTACTATTTAATAACTATTTTTTAAAAAAATAATGTGAGACTTTAATATTTATTTGAAAATAGATAATTACCAAACATCCGGCTCAAGATATATCATAATATAGTATTATTGTATAATATTATATTATATTTTAATATTATACTAATATCATAATATTACCATAATACCATCAATGTTATATGATATTATATATATATAATGTAATGCTATTTTTATATTGATATGATATAGTGTAAGACATTCTTAACTTGTAACTTATATAATTTATTTTAATCTAAATAGCTTTTCAATGGAAAGTGCTTTGAAGGAGGAATTTTATATTAGAATTTGTGTTAAATAAAGATTTTCAGCTCCCGAGAAAATTAAAAAGTTGTTTTGAGTTTTTTTTACCAAACACTTGTATGCCATCTAAAAATATTTTTTAAGCTCTAAAAATTGTTTTAGCCTCTCCGAAAATAATGTGAAAAACAATACACTACTTTCATATGGTCAGAATTAAATGGTACATTTAGGTGATGGCTTTGTGTGTAGTTTCACTGAGTATTTGGTCTTTGATGGTTTGATTTGGTCTCATCCGAGAATGTAAAATCCAGATTATAATTCTTCATATATATATAT
>JAOXJJ010000725.1:7939148-7951651 GCA_025769935.1 Phoenix roebelenii | reverse complement strand
ATGGAAGCTATGGGTCCAGAAGAGGAACTTCATTTGAGGAGTGCACTTGAAGTTAATCATGAGGAAGAGCCAAACAAAGATGTTGCAGATTTTTATTCTTTGTGGAAAGATGCAGAAGTACCTTTGTGGGAAGGTTGTAAAAAATACTCTAAGTTATCTGCTATTAGTCAATTATTAAATTGCAAGTCTGAATTTAATATGAGTATGTCTTGCTATGATCGAAGCATGAAAATAGTGAAGAATATCTTGCTGGAAAGTGAGAAGCTGCCCCCTAATTTCTATCAATCAAAGAAGATGCTTCGGAAGTTGGGGTTGGAATATACAAGTATTGATGTTTGTGAGAATAATTGTATACTATTCTATAAGGAAACAAAGAATTTGATTGAGTGTACTATTTATGGTCATCCTCGATATAAACTCAGAAGAAATGATGGTGGTGGCAGGAGAAAAGATGTTCCTTATAGAAGGTTGCGATATCTTCCAATAACACGAAGACTTTAGAGGCTTTTTATGTCAAGCAGAATGGCTGAAAACATGTCATAGCATGTGAAGGGAGGTGATTGAGATGAGATGGTGCATCCTGCTTGTGGGGAGGCTTGGAAGCACTTTGACCGCATTCATCTATCCTTTTCTACCGAGCCTCGTAATGTGAGACTTGGGTTATGTACGGATAGATTTAACCCTTTTAGCCAATCAGCTCGTCCTTATTCTTGTTGGCCAATTTTCATAACAGTTTACAATCTTCTACCATCAATATGTATGAAACGACCCTACTTTTTTCTAAGTTTAGTCATTCTCTATAATAATTTTCATATTATTGTTCAATTATCTCAAATCAACCCATTATATGTTAATGAAATTTTTCTTTTCTTTTTTGTAGAAAATAAAGTTCGGTAGGGAGCCAACAATAGTTGAATCTTTTAATCGGACGCATAAGACAAAGCAAGGCATGGGAGGATATGTAGATAAGAGAAGTGAAGCAGTCATGGTAAGTATAATTTTTTTATAATTCATAAATATTATTGAGCTTACTCATGTTTATCTCTTGTTTGATCATCCATAATATTTTTCTCTTCTTTTAAATCAACCGGCAGGCAAAGTATTCAGCTGAATACTCCAAAAAATATGGTGATGCTTCTACCTCAGATGCTCCTCCACGTGATTATGACTTGTGGTTTGAGGCAATTGGTGTCCCATCTCATGGTCATGTCTATGGCTTTAATCCCCTGGAGGATCTCACTAGAATTATTGGGCAATCATCATCTTCTTCCATCTCTACAAGTCAAGCTCCAGAGTTATACACGCGTGAAGACCTTCTACGTATTTTTGAGCAGGAAAAGAAAAAATAGCAAGAGGAGGTTCTTCAAAAGATGAGAGAAGAGATTGGTTTTGGACCAAGACATGCAGATCAGGGAAGTAATGGTGATTCTGATTCTGCTGATCGTGCTGCATTATGATTGCTTTTGCCTTAGATGATAGGTCTTTGCATTTCTAGGAGGAATGAAATCTCTGTTGATCTCTATGACATATTTTTAGACTTTGATTTTAATAGATTTAGGATATGTTGATGCCTATTTTGAATGACATTTTAAATGACTTTTGCGTAATGTTGAATGCCTTTGCTATTAATGATATTATTATTATTATTATTATGAGCCAATCAATGTACCAAATGTACCAGGTTATTGGATTGTGATCAGTGACCAAATTTTGGTTACTAAATTGTTTACCCAGTATTGTGACGAGCAATCATAAACTTAATGACATAATTTTGGTTAATAAAAATTGATTTTGCTCAGAACGTTTGTAACAAATTAGTGACGGTAACCTTGTCACTAGGTCAGTGATGGGATTAATGACAAATGTAGTGACAAAATGTGTAACCATGTCTGTGATGACTAAATCTGTCACTGAAGGTTGTGACAGATCAGTGACCAAACTTGCGACCGCATTTTGTAATCAGTGACCAAGTTACCTTCGTCACTAACTCAGCGAATGGATAGTGACGAAAAATACGTAATTTCTTAAATATTTAATTTTTGAATTTGTAACGGCTTAGTGACGGCGGTTCTGTCACAGAGGTTAGTGATGGGAATCGCCGCCGTCACTGAGAATTTAGTGACGCGTGTTTTTGTAACCAATTCAGTGACGGAAGCTCCGGTCACAAATTTCGTATTAGTAACCCGAAACACGGTATAGTGACGGAAATCTCCGTCACTATACGCGTGTTTTCTGGTAGTGGTTTATAATTAAGCAATTGTTCAAAAAAAAAAAAGAAAAGAAATGGATGTGCTCATGTCAACTTGTCCACCCTTAGTACATCGACTCATCAAAACGTAACTCATGTCACCCAGGAGAAAGGGGACAAATCAGAGTGTACGCCGAGAGAGAATATAATATGTTCATGTTAGATCCATCATGCAAAAAAAAGAAGAAGTTCTAAAAGAATAAATTAGGACAAGAAAGTTTCTCCATTAGGCGTTGTTCTAATGTTATACATGTTGAAATATCTTACTAGTTAAACATTTATCCTCATAGAAAGTTTAAGCTATCAAGGAATTGACCAAATTAAAAATACATAACAAGCTTCACACGACTCTCACATGCAGCCAGATCATGGGAATGAGATTCAAACCCTTTTGACTTCCAAGTATGACATTCAATTTTCTATACATTTGTATTTATTTATTTGTTTATTTATTTATTTATTTTTAAGAGAAATGAAAGGAGAACCATCTCGATCGCAATTATCTGCATCCCAATGGGTTAGGAGTGTATCTTTGATGTAAAAAAAGGATTCACAATTCTTTGCACGTATCCAGCATCAGTTCATTGGCTGGTGCTTTGAGATTTTGTACCGATGGATGAATAATTAAGGAAGTTCGAGGTGCATTGAGATCCATGAGGTGGGTGATCCAATGGTGACTTCGCGGGACGAAGGATGAATTCTTCTTTTGCACGAAAGACATAATCCATCCCTATCCCAATACTTAGAATGCACCATCCAAGATTCGGTTAGAATATCCGGTTGCTAGGTAGCGAGGCATGATCACTAGACCAAGTCTGCGGTACTGCATTAAACGAATCAAAGAATAGGTCAGTAATGTAAGTCAAGCTAAGCATATTCAGCTATGTCAAGCATACAAAGCCAATAGTAATTACCATCCTAGTTCACGTGAGCACGGGAACAAGCGCATGCGATGACGCTGAAAATAGTAATTTTCTATCCTTTATATCCTAATTTATGCAGGCAGAAGAAACGAGTGCATGCAATGGCAAACAAAACACGAGATAAAGTTCGCCTCCGTACGCGTTGAAACAGGCTACCAGTAAAACATGTGAGATTTCAGTGCACAGCCTCACATGGTGGCTTTAGTCTTTCGTTCTGTGGATCCGACCGAACCTGAGGTTTTTGACGCTCCCCCCAAACGCCAAGAAGGCATAGGCCCCAACAAGAAAAAAGCTTCCTCGCTCTCGTCTCAAATGCTAAACAAGGCGAGGAGCCTATGAGAAAAAGAACTCCACCCTTAGGCTCCAATTCCATATACAATTCACACCACCCTCGCTATTCGGGCACTTTATACTTTATAGCCTAACCTAACCAACCTGAAGCGAACCCCCAGATAAATCGGAGGACCACCCAACCCCACCAACAAAAGTCATATGGGATGCATCATAAAAAGTTATGCCCACCCTTAAAAAGGAAGCCAGTAAGTCAAATAAAGATAGGAGTTCTCCTAATGAACTCTATTGGGGGCACTATAGAATATTTTATAGGACGTAACTCTTATTTTGTCACGTTTTCTCTACCGCGCATCATAAATAAGAAATCTAAAAGGCAAATAACTGGAAGATGATTAATTGCTTTGTGTGTATCATCTAGTCATATAGTGTATACTGATAAAAAGCATATTTTGAAAACTGTGTATCAATTTACCTGAAAATATATATTAAATCACGGCTAGATGTGTATTAGAGAAGCTTGCATTATGGGCTCGTTTGGTTCGCGGGAAAAGAAGGGGAAAAAGTGTGGTCAACAGAAAAGTAATGAGATGCCTCTTATTTGGTTTTAGTTTTCAAAGGAGAGAGATGGAAAATTTGTATTTCCATGAGAATATAATTCCCACATTTCATAGAAAAGTCTTTCCTATGAGAAACATGGGAAAGTTACTTTCCCATAAGGTGAGAATCACTCCATCTTTATTTTTCTCCAAAAAGACCCTTCAGCATTAAAGACCTAATTTTTATTAAGGGTATAATAGGAATTACATATAAATTTTCCAGCAAAGTGGATGGTCAACCAAACATAAGCACTCTGAAAATCTGTCACTTTCCCATGTTTAACCAAACATGCCAAAAGTACATTCTCAGACATTCTCTTTCTAGAAATCTTCTTCCCAGAAATCATATTCCTAGGAGGAAAAATGCTTTCCGCAAACCAAACGAGCCCTATATATTAAAAAGTCGACGAGTGTGTATCATTGGCCATGTAGTATATATTGGTAAATATGATACTATAAAAACAGTGCACTAATTTATTTGGAAGTATGTATTGAGTTGCTAGATAACTAATGTTGTAAGTATGTATCATCTGACCGTGTACTGTGTACTATTGAACACTGTATTCTAGAAATTATGTATTAATTTACCTAAATGTGTGCATTGACTTGCTAAATAACTAATTTACTTATCGTGTATTACTTGGCCATATAGTATGTATTGTATTTTTTTTTTTAATCATGGAACTAATGACTCCATTAGTACAAAAAATCTATGACTTTAGGATTTCTTTTTCAAGATACGTATTAAAGGAAACATGGCAAAATAAGAAGCCAGCCTTCTTTTTTTTTTTTTCTTTTCTGGTGCCTGCCCCACATGATTTTTGTTCCAACACCACCTTAGCTTCTTTGTTCCCGCTTTAACAAGCCTAAGCTAGTTAGGCGTAGATCCTTAAAACACACCATATGGTCACATGTGACACCGTTCCTCGATTCCATTTCAACGGCCCTCTCTTTTCCAATTCGCCATTTCAAGACCAACCGGTTGCAAAAATATATTTGTTTGTTAGGCAATGATTTGGGCAACCAGCATCCTTATGTTTCAGCTATAAATTATGTTTGCAGTTATAGTAGGAAATAACAATTGTTGAAGGATTTCCCTGTTTGAGATCTTGGTGGCATCTAATATCTAATTCCAGACTTCACTCCCCCTAGACCCATGCCTCCTTCCCACCGACCGAAAACCTTAACCCTTATCTACTTAACAAGTGAGAGGCCCATTTTGTGAAAATCCAACATCTTCTTTCTCCTTTCCCACTGCCTGCTTGTGGTCTTTAGGCTTCCTCAAAAGGAGGAAGTACAAAGAAATGGAGCATGGGATGTGGTAACTTTTTTTTTTGATTTTTTGTTTTTTTTTTTTTGCATGGATACACTTCTAAAAATTTAAATTTACATGAATATCTTCTTAAAATTTATATTTATTTTTGTATCCTCATAAAATACTGTTTTTGCAGAAATGTCCTATTATAACGGTTCTCCTAACATCATTAATAAAAACCGTTTATTTTAATTAAAAATAAAATAAAATTTTAAAATTACTTTTTTATCCTCCTTAACTTATAAATGTTTTTTTACACATCTATCCATTAAGAATATTTTAGTCATTTTAATTTGAAACTGTTATTTTTTTAACAACGTTAGGCGTGGGTATACATACAAAAATAAGAATAAAAAAAAGGATAGACTAGCATAACAAGTATTTTACGAAGGTACACATGCAAATATCAATTTTGAATCGGTATTTATACAAAATTCGATATTTACGAAGATATTCATGTAAAAAACTTTTTTTTTTATTCTCTCTCGATATCGCCGTACTTCCATCCTTTAGGCCAGAATGACTGGAAAGAAATTAGAACCCAAGCGAGGAGTCATCGAAAAGTGATCACGGACCATGGAGGTGGGGGCCCACCACTTGGTAGTGGGTGGGCCTTCTCTTGTGGTTTGTAGGGTCTTTTTTTTGCTGGGCGGATATGGCAGGCAGGGCTCGTGTCGTGATCATTAAAAGTAAAAGTGGGGAGTGGGGGGCACAACCATAGACCCACACCCAACCGAAGGTTGCACCCTTTTGCCGCTTTGTGCTTTATGTCCCCCCTCTCTAGTGGAGGCCGCACCTTTGGGGTGGGCCCCGTGGGTGCATCTTTTGGGTTTGAAGTAGATCTCCTGTCCTAGGTTTTAGCCTAGCGCGCAACCATGGGGGACTGGGTTAAAGAAAGTCTAGAGCAAACCAGCTTGACAAATATTTTGGCTCAGCAATGAACATGATCACATAGGTCCGAAAGCCATTGAGGATTCTAAAATTTTCATTCCCAGTAGAATATGAGCTAGCTAGGTTGAGTTTGAGTCCGAGATCGCTCAAGCAAGATCGAAGATTGAATCGAAGTTTGGTTAGATAGGTTGATCGGGTTGGATTGGAAACTCTGTGAAGATTTGATTTGAGTTCAAAATTGATCAGGTTAAAAACCCTAAATGAAGGAACTTTTAGTAATGCTCTGCTTTTAAAATTGAAACTAGGTTTCGATTATCTTGGATCGTCAAACTACAATCCCAAACCCATTAAGAGTCTTATAATTACATTAACATTTTTTCAATCAAAGCCAGTACAAATTGAGTGCTTATTGGCTTATCCTGACATGAGGTTTGGGTTAGAACTATGTTAACCTAGGAGCAGTCACACCTCTAGGTTTACATCTCTTTTAGCTAATTAAGATATTTTTAAGTTTAAAAATAAGTGATTATTAGATTTTCAAAAATGGATATTCTATTAAATGATAAATATAACCATATTTCAATTTGTATATTTCATGTCATGAAGAGTAGATCATATTATTTTTTACAACTCTTGATTCTTAATCATAATTATACTAAAGTACCGATTATTATCTTTTTTAAGGATGTAAGATGGAATCATGGTTACATAAAATCTTCAGTTGATGGATTGGTTCATTTGTCATATATAAAGAGTGACTATATGAAAGCTTTGTGCGATGGATTGGTTCAAGCTTGAACTAAGCATTTCAAGCTCCAAATTAATTTTAACCCAATCTTGATTGAACCCTAGCTCATGAAGGCTCGACTCCTGTGCACTTCTAGTAAAGGGTCACAATTTATAAATTTCTGAATCCGTTACAGTTCAAGGATTAGAGTTTGCATGGGATAGACAGGCATAAGGAGGGCAAAAAATTTGGCAGCAAATCCTACAGAAGATGAGTCCGGGATTAAAAAGAATGCACTGGTCCTGAAAAGTGAGCAGGATTAGACTCCTAAACAATGATTACTTGGATAAGAAATTGGACATATCAAATTGATGGTGCTCACCCATTACTTTTTGATATCTGGAGGCTTCTTCTCTCACTTTCCTCGGAGCTAATCATGCTTAGAGAAAATATAAATAATACAGCAGTCTGGGTAGCTTTTCACATTGCTAACCACAAAGGAGATGTGCTTGAGGACTCTGTTTGCTCTACTCGTGGGCAATTTCATGACATTTTGGTTTCGAAATTGGGTGGGCAGTCATATCTTGTAAGAAAATATAAAATATATAAATAAATCTATTTTATCCTATCAGTTTAAGTAAGTTTTTAGGACAAGTGGTAATTTCAACGTGATATCAGAACAGAGTGTAAGAAAATATAAAATATATAAATAAACCTACCTCATCCTATCATCTTAAAAAATTAAAAAATGGTAACACCATCTAGTGGAGAAATATAATTTGAAATATAGTGAAAATTAAAAAAAAAAGCTTGAATAATGATATGCAAGCACAATAAAATATTTTTTTATTTATATAGAAAGAATTTTTTCTCAATGTAATAATTTTTTCAAAAAGATGAATCCTGTGAATATGATGCTTGAAAAAATGATTTTGGTATGATCGGTTGATCATAAAAAAATGACATATTTCTTGGTTGAGCTTCTATTTTTTTGAGAAAGTTATATGAAATATCTATTATATTCTTAATAAAGAGAAAAATTTTAATAAATTTTAATAGCTTAAGACTATTTTTTTTTTTAAAAAAAAGACCACATTTCTTAATCGATGGAAAAATAGATTTTTTATATCCTCCATCGATTTTTTTTCATGAAATATTGAAATCTCATTTTTCACAAAAATATTATTTTTTTGAAAACTTCAATGAAATAAAAAAAATATTTTTATTTTTTCATCTTTTCCTGCGAACCATAAGATTAAACCAATAAATAATAGTTTAGTTCATTGCCCCAGTGACAAATAGAAATTAGGAACTTCAGTCGAGCCATTAAAGGCCATTAAAAGTTAAGTATCTCAAGCCCAGTAACGGCGCCGTGGCCAGTAACGGAAGGGACTCTGCACAAACCCCAAACCCATGCCTTGAGAGCAGCCCGCTTGGTACTGAATTGCCGACTTTAAAGCGAAAGCTGAGTCGCCCGGCCCGTCTTTTCACAAGCGATGTTAGGCTTTTGATGTCTCCTCCATTAATTTCCATTTTGCAATCCTAGTGACGTGGCATGGTTTACGTTAAAATTTCACTTCTTTTGGGCCCGGGAGTCCTGCCGACCGTTAAAGGTCGGGGGAGACTTTGGCGTTAATGCGTTTTCCTTTCGAGCATGGAAAGCGATTCTTTTAGCTTAGTGTTGGTGATCTGGGTTGGTCAAGCAATAACATAAGGACTCCCGAATGGGACAATCATGAAGAAGATGTTTTAAAGGAAGATAACTTTAATCTACTTTAGTAATCTCTGGTGCGTTGGAGGATAAATTGAATATTGTGTGGGATGAGTCATGCGGCGCTTTACTGGTGATAATAATCTTCGCTTTCTCCATTCTTTGTTTATGGGAACTTTAGATGACATCTTAGAGGAGACGTACGACGGACGCGCCAAATAGTCAGAGCCGGACACTTGTGAGGAGTTAAGTCATTGGAATCATGTCAACTTGTTAATTATCTTTAATTAGATTTTCTTTTGGTACAACATTGTTTTACACAAACCGGACGTGAGTGCGGTAAACGAAAGAAAGAAAAAAAAAGAAAAAAAAATAAATGTTTGGTTCTATCACGTCCCGCTTGCGCAGGGCATGTGAAGCATCCAGTGCCCATGTAGGGGCCACATAAAGGGGAACACAGGGCTTCCCTACCAGATATTGTCTGATTTCGAGGTCCGCACGCGCGCGCGCTGCTCCGACCCTCTTCGGTTTTGTTTTCCATCCAAAATACGTCTGAATAATTTGGAGACACCCGCCTAATATGCTTGCTTTGAAACGAGTCTAGCCGATGTGGAATCTTTTACGGACAATATCTGGCAAGGGAGCCCCGTATTCCCCTTCATATGGCCTCCATGTGGGCACCGGGTGGCGTGACATTTGGTATTAGAGCAGAGGACGACTCTAGTTCGAGGGTTGGTGAATGAAAAATCTCACATCAGCTAGACTCGTTTCAGAGCCAAGACATATAAGGAGGGTGTCTCCAAATCTTGCAGACGTGTTTTGGGTGGAAAACAAAATCGGGGAGGGGTCTAAGCGATGCGTGCACGCCCGTGCGGGCTTGGAAATCAGACAATATCTAACAGAGGCATCCCGTGTTCCCCCCTCATGTGACCCCCACGTGGGCACTGGGTGCCTCACGTGCCCCGTGCAGATGGGGGCATGACATTTGAATGAAAGATTCCACATCGGTTAGACTCGTTTCAGAGCCTCCACATATGAGGCGGGTGTCTCCAAATCCTGCATACTCATTTTGGATGAAAAACAAAATCGGAAAAGGTCTAAGCGGCGCGAGCAGACCCCGAAATCGGACAATATCTGGCAGGGAGCCTTGTGTTCCCCCCCTCATGTAGCCCCCACGTGGGCACTAGGTGCCTCACGCGCCTCGCAGGTGGGGGCGTGACAGTTCGGTTTCAGGGCCCGCATGCCCGCATGCGCGCCGCTCAAATCCCTCTCTGATTTTGCTTTCCATCCAAAATGCATCAGTAGGATTTGGAGACACCCGCTTTATATGCCCAGGCTCTGAAACGAGTCTAGCCGATGTGAGATATTTCAAATTCTTCCAAAGAAATTTTCTAGTATAATGAGCCACAAAGAAGGCCATCCAGTCGGCCGTACTGTTCACCTCTCAGTAGACATGGATAGCGCAGAAAGAGCCACATTCTCTCGCTAGTCTTCGTGTGTCGTGGAGCAGCAACTACCCACCTGCATTGCTATGCCGATTTCAAAACTACTCGATCACCGCAGTCAAGTTTCCTTCAAGATGAATGTAATACGCACCCAGAGCACGCCAGTCATCAAGCGCACTCCCACATTTCATAGGAGTTTGTATGCTTGTCAGCAAGCTTTTTATTAGAAATAAATCATAGTTCTCTTGGGTGCCAAGGAGACGGTTAGCCGCCATAATCATCATTTAGGCATTGGGCGACAAAGGCATGTGATGGGAACATCAGAGCCCTTCATTCAGATGATCTTGAGCTCCCGGATTGAGTCAGACCCGGATTGGGTCCATTTGAGTTCGAGTCATTTTCTTTTATTACATTATTTGCTTTTATCTTAGTTAAGTCAATTTGGTCAATTATTTTGTTATTAGACAAGTCAATTGGGTTTATATAATTGGATTAATTTAGTGGACCGATTTTGGTAAGGGATTAATTGATGTAAGGGTCCAAATTTAATCAGTGTCAATTGATTGATTTGATCAATTGATTACTTGATTTGGCCAAGATGTAAAGTCTATATAAAGACCACCTCTCTCACGTATGAGGCAATTGATGATTGAATGAAAAAACCTTAGCCTTCCTCTTGTTCTTCTTCTTCCTTCTCCTCTTCTCTTCTTCTTCCTGCGTCTCTATAACCTCTTCTTCCTTCTCCCTCCCTTGTTCTTTCTCCTTCTCCTCTTTCTCCTACAGTTGTGCTACATCAGCTTGATATCAGAGCCTCGGCTTTGCCTCTGATGCCAAAGCCACGGTCCAGTTCCTTGTCTCTCCCCTCTCTCTCAGTTTCACCAGGTTCTCTTTTCTCATCATCGATTCCCACCAACGACAAGAACATAGCCCCTTTCTCTATCAATTCCATTCACCAGAAGGATGGGCCGCCCCAACTCCCTCGGTCGGATCTTCTGCGGCCCTCGTAGGGAGTAGACCATCTTTTCCTTTCCCCCAAAAACCATAGAATTGAAAAGCCCGGTTCTTCTCACGTCCGCCTATGCCACCCCCACTCGGAGAAGACCCCCACCAACCATCGTGTTCAGTGACTCAACTCCACGGAAGCCCGCTGCCTTGCTGTCCACTGCACAGCACTCGGACTGCAGGAGTCGTGACAGACCGTCACCCACAACCGCCCTGCGACAACCTCGGAATGCCCTCCGCTCGTGCCGTACCACCCAGGAAGAGGCCGCTCGCCGTCGTGACTAGCCTCCGTTTGTCGCCGCCGACCACAGAGCCGCGGTCGCGATTTCTGCCGCCGCCCCTTCGGTCGATCCACAGCCGCCGCCCTCCCCTCCCTTCCGTCGCTGCCGCCGCAAGGGTCAAAGAGCCCTCCCGAACCGTCGGGAGGTTGAAAGTTGCTTAATGGGTAAGCCTCACACCCGGTAACCCAGGTCCAACAAAAAAAAAAGAAAAGAAAAAGAAAAGAAAGAAAACGGAGAAAAGTTTCCCGCACATACCGCACGTGTGTGCAAAAAAAAAAGAAAAAAAGAAAACCCTGACCTGTGTTCATCTTCTTCCTCTGTTCACCCGTCGTCGCTGCCGCCCGTGAAGCCCCGCTCCATCCTAGCCGCCACGGTCGTCACCCCTCCGGCCTCGCCGCCCCCGCCACCGTCTAGATCTGCCGCCACCCCACCTCCTATGCTGCACCGCCCTCGCCGCCTTGCTATTTCCGTCTCCACTGGCCACCCACAGCACCGCTCCCTCCTCCATTAGCCACCGTCGAGTCCCACCGCCCCTCTGCCTTTTTTCCCCCCTCGTCTTCTTCATTCCCTCCGCTCCATCTAGCTCCCACAAGCCGCCCTCTCTCCTCTCACCCGAGCCCCTCGGCTGCCCTTCCAGCACCACAGAAACCCCCTGTTGCTGGAAATTGGACCCGGGGGGGACCACTCGGCCGAAGGAGAGGAGCTCCGGTGCGAGTCGGTGGGCGGCGATCCGTCGGCGGGCGGCGTCCTTCGGAAGACCTGCAAAGAAGCCGGTGGCCGGGCTTTCCGGCCCCGACCCTCCGATGCCTAAGTCAGAGGGGGGCTTAATTTGGAGGAGATGGACTGTAAGTAAAAGTCCGAAGCTCTGCCTTCCCAGGAGGAAACCCCCTTTTTAGAGAGAGAAGCTCCCCTTTTATAGGAGGAGTGCCAGGGTTACCTGTGATGTGACTGGGCGAATTAATGAATTACCGTCATGATTTGACGTAGGCATGAAAGTAATGAGTTGCTGTGGATGGTCCGTTCCCATCATGGGAGGAGATGGCGTGCAGCCAGAGCTTGCTTGTAGCGTG
>JAOXJJ010000725.1:7878546-7930124 GCA_025769935.1 Phoenix roebelenii | reverse complement strand
GCAGAAGCTAACTCAAGGGACATCGACGGTTGCTGATTACATTGCACGATTTGAGGAGTTTCATATGAAGTGTGGTGATATAGAAGAAGAGACTCTTACCCTCTCTAGGTTTCGGGCAGGACTTTGTGAGAAGATCCAGAAAGAACTACTCCTTCGAGAGATTACCACTCTTAACCAAGCATACCAGTTAACTCAAGATGTAGATAGTTTCTTAAGACTAGCTTTGGTGAGGCCCATCAACCCTCGACCACTGGCCCCAGGAGCCCGACCTAACCAAAATTATTTTCCACAATCTAGACCGCTTTTCAATCCTCCTAATCAGCCCGGCCTAACCCAAGCACCAAATAGGACCTCCCCGATGCATGTCCCAAACCCTTCAACTGATAAGAAAAAAGGAATATTAGGTTCCAACCCTCCTCGAAGCCAAACCCAATGCTTCTGGTGCCAAAAGTCGGGCCACATCGCGTCCCAATGCCTTGCCAAGACTTACCTGATTATTGAACTAGAAGCTGGAACCCAAGAGACTGAGTATGTCGAAGAAGTCTATGAACCAAATATAGAAGACTATGTAGAAGACTTTAAAGACGAACCCATAGGATTAGACTTTGTCTAAAATGATTTCCAAAGGGAGACTATTGATCTAAGTACAACCAAGCCAATTCGTATCACTACTGTGGAAGAGGTAGTGAAATATATTGAGAGCCAGTCACCTGAGTTGGCACTTATAGCTAAAGATACCAATGCGGAGTCCAACCTTGAACATTCCCCTGTAGTAGTTTCCCTTCTAGTGGAGTTTCATTATGTAGTCCCTGATGATCTTCCGGATGCACTTCCTCCGATGCGTGATATTCAACATACAATTGATCTAGTTTCTGGAGCATCTCTGCCCAACCTTCCACAACATAGGCCAACCTGAATGCATATGTTAGGACCTGGGATTTAATGTTACCGACAGTTGAGTTTGCATATAATAGTTCGGTTAACAAGTCCATAGGCATGAGTCCATTCGAAGTGGTGCATGATTACAAACCTAGGCAACCCATAGACCCATTTTTTATGTCTCATCAATGTAGAGTCTTTGAGTCTACACAATCATTTGTATCACATCAACATTCATTGCATCAAGAAATCAGTAATTGTATTTACTTTAATAACTTAAAATATAAATTCCTTGCTGATTTACACAGACGTTATAAAAAATTAAGTAAAAGAGATACGTCATGATAAGAATTAGGCTTGAACGACTTTCTTCGAAAACGTTCAAGAAATTGCAACCTCGTAGTGCGGAAGCGTTCAAAATCCTATGAAAAATTAGTTCAAATGCATATGTTGTGGATCTTCCTGATGACTATGGGATTAGTGTGACATTTAATATTGAAGATTTAGTTTCACACAAAAAGACAACATTCATGCTTTCTAACCCCTTTATTGATATACATACCCATGTTGAACATCCTAAACTATTACCTGCTATTGAGCCACCACCTTCCAAATTTCACGCACGCAGAAAACAAATAGAACATATATTGGATGGGCAGGTTATGTCAACCAGGAACGGTGGTTACCAATGTTATCTTATTCGGTGAAAAGGTTGACCAAAGTCTGACGTGACGTGAATTTCTAGAGCCCAGTTGCAGCGTCTTGATCTTGATCTTCTGGAGCAGTACAACAGCCGGCCTGACCTATACTCGACGGGGTTAAGTTTTTCTCATCCGGGAGGAGTTGATGGGGACATCAGAGCCCTTCGTCCAGATGATCCTGAGCCTCCGGATTGAGTCAGACCCGGATTAGGTCCATTTGAGTTCGAGTCATTTTTTTATTATATTATTTGCATTTGTCTTAGTTAAGTCAATTTGGTCAGTTATTTTATTATTAGACTAGTCAATTGGATTTATGTAATTGGGTTAATTTAGTGGACCACTTTTGGTAAGAAATTAATTGATGTAAGGGTCCAAATTTAATCAGTGTCAATTGATTAATTTGATCAATTGATTACTTGATTTGATCAAGATGTAAGGTCTATGTAAAAACCATCTCTCTCATGTATGAGGCAATTAATGATTGAATGAAAAAAAAACCTAGCCTTTTTCTTATTCTTTTTCTTCCTTCTACTCTTCTCTTCTTCTTCCTGCGTCTCTATAACCTTTTCTTTCTTCTCCCTCCCTTGTTCTTCCTCCGTCTCCTCTTTCTCCTGCAGTTGTGCTACATCAGCGTGCTACTTAGGACTGGAAGTAATAAGACTTCTAACTATAAGTCAATGAGAAGGTTTTCCATCCCGAATAAGGAAGACTAGATAAAACACTAATTCCCTTGTCCCAAGATTATATGATGATTTTGATAAAAGTTTTATTCAAAATACGACTTGAATGGATATAGAAGCAAAGGCAATGTAGATAGATAGAATCTTAATATAATGTATATGATTTTAATTTGGCTTAAAGAAACAAGAATGCTTTTTAATTGATGTCAGTATGCAGGTCTTGAAAGGTGCAATAAAAAGTTTGATACTCCTGTCTTACTCAAAATGGTCCAAAATTGCCTCCAATACAATAAACGCACCTCACATGCTTCAGCAAATGTAGAGATTCATAAATGGTACATTTGGAATGTAGAGAATAGTAGTGTGTCGCACGCATAGAGACCACCTGATGCAACCTAGGCAAAGTTGACGAAGATATTTAATCATTGGTGGAAATTTAAAAACTGGATCAACTGAGAAGCCACTTGAAACACAGATAGAAACGCATTTTAAATAGAGCGTGTTGTGGTTCAAATCTGGCCCGAGGGTGACCACGCCGGAGGAGTCGAGGAACTTGCTGGTGAGTGGAAGAAGAGGACGAGCGTCACCTCCCATGCGGCGGTGGACCTGCACAAAGCCTCACCGGTGGGGTTCCGGTGAGGATCCTCCGACGCTAAAGTTAGAGTGGAATTTAGTAGGCCCAGCCAAAAGTCCCTTTTATAGTCCCTGTAGAGGTATCCAAATGGCGGAGGTATGGCATGTTCTCATCATGAGTGGGGATGGCGTGCAGCCAGAGCTTGCTTGTGGCGCACGGTGCAATTCGTTATTGGGAACAGTGAGGCGTTGACAGTCGTAGCAGGGTATGGTCCCTGGTTGATATGTCGTGATGTGGTCGGCAAGCAAAGCATAATGTTGTGAAGCTGCTGCAGGGTATGGCCGCAGCATGTGGACGACGAGGTCGACCTTCTGAGCCTGACCTTCTGGAGTTTGCCTCCTAAGCTCGACCTTCTGAGGTCGGCCTCCTAAGCTCGGTCCTCTGAGCAGAAGGCCGGCCTCCTAAGCTCGGCCTTCTGAGATCGGCCTTCTGAGCTCATGCCTTCTAAGCTCGGCCTTATGAGGTCAGCCTTCTAAGCTCGGCCTTCTGAGGTCAGGCTTGCGGTCGAATTCGGATGCTTTAATTGTATTTGTGGGGTGGTCCAATTTTTTCCCCAACACTACCCCTGACTTCCGAGTTCGAGCTGCTTTTTGGCTCAAGCGAAGGAAGTAGTCCAGTCGTCGATCGTCCTGTAATATAGCCAAATATTTATATAGATGTACGTGCCAAGTAGGGTGTGCCTCTCGTGCAGTCCGAGCTAACAGCCTTAAGCTGAGCTGTCCAAGCCGAGCTAAGCGACTCTGCTTCGAAGTCGACTTCATCGGCCTTCTTTAGCTTATGGTCGACTCAGCAGGGTGCCCCCACTCAGATCAGGGCGCGTCATCATAGGAGGCGTCGAAATGGCATCCCGAGCTTGGTCGGGGCGTCGTCGAGTAGTTTTCAAGGTTGAGGGATCCTTAGCTCGCGATCGACTCAGCGGGTCATCCCGAACTTGGTTAGGGCATCCCGATCTTGGTCGAGGCATCCCGAGCTTGGTCGGGGCGTCGTCAAGCAGTTACCGAGGTCGAGGGAGCCTTAGCTCGCGATCAACTCAGGGGTCATCCCGAACTTGGTCGGGGCATCCCGATCTTGGTCGAGGCATCCCAAACTTGGTCAGGGCATCTCGAGCTTGGTCGGGGCATCTCGAGCTTGGTCGGGGCATCCGAGCTTGGTCGGGCATCCGAACTTAGTTGGGCATCCCAAGCTTGGTCTAGGCATCCGCACTTGGTCGGGCATCCCGAGCTTGGTTGGGCCATCCGAGCTTGGTCAGGCATCCGAGCTTGGTCGGGCCATTCGAGCTTGGTCGGGCATCCCGAGCTTGGTCAGGCATCCCGAGCTTGGTCGGGGCATCCGAGCTTAGTCGGGCATCCAAACTTGGTCGGGGCATTATTGGAGATACATTCAAGAGACGGCCCACGTTCGTTGGCGATCGTGCGCCCCTACTTGGAGCGGAGCGATGTTGGAGATAGAGATACCCGTAGGTCGTTTTTTGTATTCTCCGACCAGGAAATAGGTAGAATATTGAAATTATTTAAAGCCAAAGTGGCATCCTGTACCTTTTGGAGGCATTTTGATGGCTTTCGAGCTTCGAAATCCCTCAAGACTTGGCTCAGCATCGACCTTCTGAGGTCGGTCTCCTGAGCTCGGCCTTCTGGGGGAGGCTTTCTGAGGTCAGCCTTCTGCTCTCTGCCTACTGAGCTCGGCCTTCTAAACTCAGCCTTCCGAGCTCGGCCTTCCGAGCTCGATCTTCTGAGCCTAGCCTTCTGGGGGAGGCATTCTGCCCTCGGGCTTCTGAGCTCGGTCTTTTGAGGTCGGCCTTCTGAAGGAGGCCTTCTGAGCTCGGTCTTCTGCGCTCCGCCTACTTAGCTCGGCCTTCTAGGGCCGGCCTTCTGCGCTCTGCCTGCTGAGCTTGGCCTTTTGGCGAGGTCGTCCTTCCGAGCTCGATGGGAGCTTTGGTGATAGCGATGCTCTGCAGGAGAATAACATCGCGAGTGCCGTTCTGAGAACTTACACCCATAGGGAGGGAGAATATACTGGTCTCTTACTTGCAGCAGGCCTTGAACGGCCGCAGTGAGCGCTTGGACTTATTGCACCAACATGTCTAACTGTTCAGGGCGGATCTGCGGAGCTTGATCTGCCGGAGGCATCTTGATACGCCCTCTGAACCCACCAGACCGCAATGGGTTCGAAGACCCAACCTTTACTACCTCATGGCGTTGGACAGAGTCCCAGGCACGCAGAGAAGAAGTCCATTGCAAGGGAGCTAAGTCTTCGTCGAAGATTCTGTTGCGAAGACGGGGGAGCGGGATGACATGCAGAACGGGGAGGAAGAAGAGAGTCCCCAACTCGAGGAAAGCATTCGATTTTGACGGAAGACGTGGGAGGGAGAGGAACTCGAGTGCCAACGTGACAACCTTTTAGTTTGCTAGTCAGTTGTCAAGGGATCCATAAATGAGAGAACGAGCGAAGGGAGAGGCAGCGTGAGAATGGAAGTGGTGTTCGGGTCAACTCTTGCTCGAAGAAGAGTCCTACGTGCATGGGTTTTCTCTCACCCAAAGAGAGGTTTGAATATTTCATTCCCATCTTTCTCTTCTTCTTCTCCATAGCTGGGACCTACCATATCAGTGGTGGATTCTAGATCGAGCGGCTAGGACTTGACGCACGATGCCTGGAGGCATTAGATGCACCTCTGCTCCTTAGTCTCATGATCACGACTCGGGCCCTTCCTCTAACCCAACTGTTGTGGTTCAAATCTGGCCCGAGGGTGACCACGCCAGAGAAGTCGAGGGAGCTGCTGGTGAGTGGAAGAAGAGGACGAGCGCCACCTCCCGCGCAGCGGTGGACCTACACAAAGCCTCACCGGTGGGGTTCCGATGAGGGCCCTCCGACGCTCAAGTTAGAGTGGAGTTTAGTAGGCCCAGCCAAAAGTCCCTTTTACATTACCTTACGGGGCAATTTATAGTCCCAGTAAAGGTGTCCAAGTGGCGGGGGTATGGTCCGTTCCCATCATTAGTGGGGATGACGTGCAGCCAGAGCTTGCTTGTGGCACATGGTGCAGTCCGTTCTTAGAAATAGTGAGGCGTTGACAGTCGTAGCAGGATATAGTCCCTGATTGATATGTCGTGGCATGGCCGGCAAGCAAAGCATAATGTTGTGAAGCTACTGCAGGGCATGGTCGTAGAATGTGGACGACAAGGTCGGCCTTCTGAGCTCAATCTTTTGAGCTCATGCCTTCTGAGCTCGGCCTTCTGAGCTCAGGCTTCTGAACTCATGCCTTCTGAGCTCGGCCTTCTGAGGTCAGCCTTTTGAGCTCATACCTTCTGAGCTCGGCCTTCTGAGATCAGCATTCTAAGTTCAGCCTTGTGAGGTCAGCCTTCTGAGGTCAGCCTTTTGAGCTCATACCTTCTGAGCTCGGCCTTCTGAGATTAGCATTCTGAGTTCGGCCTTATGAGGTCAGCCTTCTGAGCTTATATCTTCTAAGCTCGGCCTTATGAGGCCAGCCTTCTGAGCTCATGTTTTCTAAGTTCGGCCTTCTGAGCTCAGCCTTCTGAGGTCTGGCTTGCAGTCGAATTCGGATGCTCTAATTGTATTTGTGGGGTGGTCCATCCCCCCCCAACAGAGCATAGGATGCAAAATGCAGTAATAAAAGTGACCTATTGGATAGGAAAACACTGTATACATTGAATCCTATGCTCAATCGCCAATCCATGCTCCGCTTCCTTTCCATTTGCATGATATATTCTAGAGATCAATGTACACATAAAATGGTTAGGTCACAAGTTATTTAATATAATTTATATAAAATAATTAATTATGTGTGGATTCATTCGGATGTATTTTTAATCCCATATCGGCTATGTATTGGACAGATCTTTGAATATTTCTGCAAGATCAAGGAACACAAATAATACTTTTTAGGTAGTTTTTTTAGATATGATTCTGCGTTGTTACAAATAGTTTTAAAGAAGTTTCAATCTATAACTTATATGGACTAGGAGATATTGCAACATGGGTTATTTAGATTGACCATAGGTTGGTTGTATTGTTCTGATTTGATTTTGGTATTTATTATTGGATTTGCATAGATTTGGATAGATTTGGATCCTTAGCTTGATGGGGACGTCATACTTAAATGAGAGAACATGATCAAGCGTATATGTGTTTAGTTTTATATTGGCTATGTACTGAGAAGATTTTGGGTATGTATATAAAAGCAAAAAACTTAAATAATATTTTTCAATTGGCTTCCTTTGGATGAGATCCTATGTTGTTACAAAAGCATGCGCCAATATTCATCTTACTCACCATATGCCATAATTGCAAAAATATGCTCTCCTAATTTTTTGTAAGGTACACATATATAATATTATGAATATTATGACGACCTCTTTACAGTGGAAAGAAAAGGAACACAAAAGAAATAAATCTATAGTTGAATCAAGGACCACCTTTGTTTTGGGTCAAGCTTGAAGTTTTACTAAAGGTAAGCTTGTAAAAGTTAGTTTTGAGTTAGATTATGATTCAAATCTTATTCGTAAAGTCAACCTGAACCCAAACTAGCCAAGAATTAGATGCATAACGAGAAAATCCTATTCAATCCCATTGTCTAATCTATTGAATATCTGGCAACTAGAGAGAAGGTTATTGGGGAAAACATTTAAAAATTCAGAGAAAAATTTGCGTAGCAATGCCAAAGAATAAAATTTGTTACTATAAGGTCGGATTCACGCAAGAGCCCAAATTAATTAACAAGCCTCACTACTGTAAGTTAATAACAAGTACTAAAGTGCGGGTTTGTTAATATCAAAAAAAAAAAAAAGAAAAAAGAGTAGGGGTAGAAACGGGCTTGGGCCAGCTCGAGGCCCTTCAGACCGGGCCAACTTCGAGCCAGGCTGCGGGCTAGGCCTGCAATAATATAGAACGGATTTGGCCTTAAATATAGAGCCTATTTATATTTTGGGTCGGCTCGGATATGTCATTGGTCCTACCTGGGCTCAACCCAAGCTCAAACAAGATCCAAAATGAAGTCCGAATTCAGGCTCGAATTCAAGTCCGGGTCAATTTGTTTTTTTATGTTGTTATTTAATTAGAATAATAGAGAAGTACATAATATATTAAAATGGGTTTAACTGAGAATAATATATCATGTATTATTTACTTGTATTATAGAAGAGAACATAATTTGTAGCTAGCTCATTTACTTACGAAGCAAGATTATAAAATATTAAACTTCACCGGTTAGACTGTTTTTTTGCCCAAACAGATAATTCAAGTTGGCCGAATCGTGTTCGGATCGGGCCCGCATCTGGGCTCAAGCCATTTTGGGCCTGGGTGTCCAACATTTTTTGGGCCTTAAGTCCGAAAAAAAACGGACAGGATCTGAGTAGGGTGCAGCCCAGCCCAGCTCAGCCAGGCTCCCTTTCAGCCCTACCCTTGAGCCTTAGGGCTCTCCTATCTCTCTTATACCGAATTGCTTGTTCAATTTACTTGCAACTTCTGTATTCAGAACCAACACAATTGACTTTGATGTCATACTTTGTTCGATTAACCATCATAACCAAGTTTATAAAAGCTATTCATTAACTCAACATCTGGTCTGAAGGATGATGGACAGCTGAATGCGGTAAACCACATCAAGGGCCTCGCACACCCTGTGAAATCCAGAACAAGTATGTGCAGCAGAGCTCAGTTGATGCCTGCAAAAAATTGCAAAGAAATCCGGTTCAAGCAGAGAATTTGATCATTTTGTGCACAGCATATTGGATATACTCTCATGCAGTGATGGCTACATCTTTTCTTATATTTTGTTCAAACACACTTCTATTTGCTGGTGAGCTTTTGAGAAACTGGCTAGAATTCTTGGATGCAAATGATTTCAGAAACACCTTCGATGTCAGCTAATATTCCTCAAGGGTCTGTCTACCCTTTTCACCACCCCTTTGTTCGAAGAAAACCGATACTGGTGCAATGGCGTGGAATTGGTATCGAGGAAGTGCAAGATCACCACCGTGAATACGGAACAAAGAAACATCGGTATCGGTCCAAAAATCCACAGCAGCAAGGTGGTCGCAAAGTACATTGCTCTCAGGCCCATCGACCAGAAATTGCCACCTCTTATCACTGCGGTCTGGACGTAGCTTACAGGTATGTCGGAGTCCAGGGTGCTCATCAAGAAGCTGGCATGGACGAAGTACCTCGCGGAGTGGATGAAGCAAGTGAAGGCCGCCAGGAAACAGATGAGGAGGGCGATGTACTTCACTGAAGAGGTGGCTTGGCTTGTGTCGCCATAGATCACTTCGGTCATGAAAACTTTGGAGGTGCTTCCTGCCCATGTCCCGATCAGGGAGCTCAGGGCAATGGAGAGTGATGCCAGGTTGCTCGATGCCGATATATTGCTCGATATTACCTGCAGAGCTAGTCCTGTATCCTCCGGAGTCATCTGCGAAAAATTGCTCATCGTTCTAATTGCCATATCGATCTTTCGACCAAATTATTTCTTAGTTTCTGAATTTCGCAAAGTAAAACATGCTGCTGCATGCTCTTAGATTCTTTTCTTTTCTTTTCTTTTCTTTTTCTATTGCTTGTGTACTGCCACTATTTTCAGAATAGCATTGCAGGGCAGTTTCAGGAACTTATTTTCTTGCATGAAGAATGACATTCTTTTCTTTAAAGCAAAATGGTGGTTAACCCACTCTCATTTCATTAAGAAATGAAATAAGACCATTGCATGGAGAAGCTTTTATTATGTTGGTGACAGAAACTTCTTAAGATGTTTTAGCTGTTAACATCACAGGGCTGAAAACACCATGGTGACGGGATTTGGAGGAGATGGCAAAGAAGACATGGATACAATCACTGAGGCAGCGAGATAATTTGAATAAACTTCTTTTAAGAACTGTTTGCTTTGCTTGTTAGCTCCCAACAATAATAATAAAAAAAACTGTTTGCTTTGATAAAGAGCTTGTTACAGAACCAGGTCATAAGGCACCTAAGTCTTACAAACATCTTTCAGTATGATTAAGAATGCAGTTAATGAACAAGGAATGTTATTGCTACTCTACAAGAACGTTAAAAGCTTCAAGCAGTGCATAAAAGGAGAGGCTTCATATACTTACCTGCAACATCCGCTGGACCCATGCTCGTTTGTTATGGTTCTCATAGCCGATTACAGTAGCGTGCGGGAACCTCAGGATTCGATACAGGAGGAACAGATGGTAGCCAAACATAATGGCCAAGCCAGATGGAACCAGTACTAAATCAATGGATCCCCTGTCCAGAAGCATCTTTCTCTTGCTTTCCCTCTTCTCCTCACATTTAGGCGAGAGATGCCATTCTAAAGGAGCTTCTTTAGCTTTGTGTATCTTGTCATTAGCTCTGTATATATTGGCAAGCGATGATTGCCAACTTTAATTGCTTACTTATTCTGTAGTAACAGATAATTATATACAGCCACTGCCTTCCAGAAAAAGGCACGAAAACAGGGAGGGGCAAGCAAGTTTTAGCTTGCGTAGTTGCAATGGAGCCGTTTGCTTGCACTCCAACACCTTATATACGTTGTGTGTCTAAATGAGGGGATTTGGGCAAGTACCAACATGCATCCTAGGTGGCATGTTTTTATTGGACTGTAACTGTTTTCTTAATTTATCTAAAGTAGCATACAAGTGGAGAATGATAAGTTGATTGTGGTGCGGGAACACCATACGTCAGTGAAAATAGGTAACCAATTGATAATTTGAGAAGGGCCAGTTCTGTGGTCACCAAGGAACAGAAATGTGACCATAAATCCGTACCAAGACATCTGTGGTAAATCCGTATTGAAATCTGGCAATTCTTCTCCAGGCTCCAGCTCTTCAATGAAATGAGATGGTCCCAGGCCACCATTTTACTCAAAAACAGAGAACTTTTGGAAGAAACATTAGAGCACGCAGAGTCAACGAAAAGATAAACATTGAAGGTGGGCCTGGTTCCAAATAAACAAGGAACAGAAACGTGAGCATAAATCCAAGTCGAAGCGTTTGTCGTGGATGAATATGTGCGAACTTTCCTCAGCATGGTCATCACCTATGTGGAAATCAGAGGTAAGCGGTGGTTGTTGTCTTGTGAATTGGAAATCTATTTGCAAATCAAAGGATCGGGGTGCTTTGGGGGTCAAAGATTTGTGAGATCTAAATGCAGCTTTACTTGGTAAATCGTGGTGGAGATATTTAAATGGCGAAAGCTGCATATGGAAACGTTTCATTGATTCTTCTTACAGAAAAAGATTTCTCTGGAACTCGAGAACTATTCCTGCTGCTTCAAGGATTTTGTTTCCTTTTAGGAAGTCACTTGATGAGAATGCTCTCTCTGATTGGAAATTTTGCACCTCATCAGACTTCTGAACAACAAATATTCAGACCTTTGGAGATGGTCCCCGAATCATATCTTTCTGTTAAATCTTATTATAGATTCATCAATTTTGGCGCGGGTCCTTCTCATCATGGCCTTACTCCTTATGAACATGAAATTTCTTCGAGGATAAAATCAAGAGGAGGGGGGTGGGGCTCCTTCTATAATCACATCTGGGAGAATTTGGAGGTGGAGGCGAATTCCTAAGAAGTTCATGATGGCATGGAAATCGAAAAGGCTCAATAACAGTAAGCTCTGGTTTCTAAAAACAAAGGGAAGAAAAAGGGAACTCTATTCTGTTCATTGGTAAAAAAACATCTATTATCATACAACAACACTATCATCAAAAGCACTTACAACAAAGAGTCTAAAAAAGCATGCATTAGCAATAGGCTCAATACTCTCCTCTCCCTCCAAGCAACCATATTGCAATTCCATTTGGCTTAGAAGCTAATAGCACCAACTGGTCTATGCTGATGGCCTCGCTGGCTCGGACTTGCACCGTGCGAGCACAAATGGCTCGAATGCTGGCACCAGAGCCGCAGCAACACCGCTCAATAGTGTCTCTTCAACAGCTGATGGCAAGGGCGGCTTTGGTCGCGGAGGTGGTAGATGTCGGGGGCTCGACTCCATGGATTTGATCACCACCTTGCTCTCAACACACCTCCCAACACCAACCTCATCAACTTTGAGACACCTCCCATCATCAACTTTGGATGCTCTGGTTGTCCCTCCTTTAGGTGGATGACCATGGTGATGACGATGACCATGGAGGAAGTCAGTGCTGCAGACCCATGTCCCCCTTGAGACCTCCATTGATAGCTTGTGCTCGAACGGCATTAACAGAAGACAATCCGATAACTCTTCCCTCTCCTCCTCTTCTCTTTCTCCTCCACCTGCTTCCTCCTCTTCTCTTCGTTCTTCAGGCACCACTCGAGCTTCTCCTGTGGTCTTGAATTTCTCAACCTCCGCAGCTTTTCTTATTTCCTCCTCCTTTGGGAATTGTTCTTTCTTGTTTTCCCTTTCCGCTTCTGCTGCTAATTCTTCTGATCTCACTTTTATCTCTTCCCCGTCAATGACAAAGCTCCAGCAGATCCTCCCTTCTTTGTCTGTAGAGATGCTGGCTCTCCTTGCATCTCTCAAGGTGGCGGAACTATGTCTCCTTGCCTCCCCTTCTGTGGATAAGCTATACCTTCTTCCCTCCTTCTCTTTGCATGAACTGCTGCGTCTCATTCCTTCTTTATTGCATCTAGTTTCTTCTATCTCTTTTTTGACCACATTTTCTTCCTTTTCTTTATTGTTTTCGGAAGAGCAGCTACCGGATTCTTTTCCTTTCATATCTTCCTCTTCTTTCTCTTCTCCTCTTTTGAGCGAAACGGTCTCATCCTTTAAAACTTTCTCGTATTGCTTTTCTTGTAAGTCGGTTTCTGGTGCTTTCACTACTTCGTTTGGGTCGCTAAGTAGAGATTCATCTGAAAATCCTGCTTCTTTGATTCCTTTCTCTTCTTCCACGCGCCCTCTATCTTCCGAAGCGCCCTCCTCCTCCTCTTCCTCCTCTTTCACTGATACAGACAGAAATACTCCTTCCAAGCTTCTCTGATTTTCACACTCCCTTCTCTCTGCTTGCCCTGTTTCCTGAGAAAATTCTTCAGCATCGGCTTCCACTTCGTCGTTCGACTCTTGTCCATCTCCTTCTCCAGCTTCCTCTGCTACAAGGTGCTTCCCAACTTCTTTTCCTTCTTCATTTCCATCACCCTTCTCCTCCTCCTCCTCCTCCTCCTCCTCTTCCGCTTGAACATTTGTAGCAGTAGATCCAAAGAACCGGGAAGTCAAAGCTGCCATTTTTACCGGATCAGATCTGCACCTCATGAGCAAAAGAGCATTCTTTGGCGGAACACAGACAACCTCCTCCTTCACCACCATCACCTCTTCCTTTTCCTCCACCCATCCCTCATTCCCCACCTCCTCCACCTTCGCTTCACTATTCTCCCTCTCCCTCAACACCAAATCCAGCTCCCCCTTCTCCCTCTCCCCAACCACCATACCTAACATCTCCGCTCCCTTCTTCTCCTCGCTCTCCTCTATCGCCATCAGCCACCTTGCAAACACCACTCCGCAAGAACTTGCCGACCTCTTCTCCCCTCTTCGTTCTACCATTCCCTTCTCCTCCCTCGCCCCCGACGACGAAAGGCACGGAGATCTGCGCCTTCCGCAGGGGAGAAAGCAGTTGAACTCCGATCCAATTGCCCTCAGTGCCTCAAGGATGCTGGTAGGGAGCTGATAAACCCAACTCTGGTTTCTCGAGCATTCCCTCTCCTCTTCTCCAGTGCCGTTCTTCCCCTCCTGTCTTCTCCTCAAAATATCCGATCTGGACGTCAACGCCTCCCCTTCCCCATGATTCTTTGCCTTGGATTTAACCCTAACTTGGCCAATGCACGTAACCTTGGGGGAGGAGGGCTCCGCGGCTCGAAAGGCGCAACCTTTCCGTGCCGGAAACATCGGGGATTGCCCGCCCTTGAGGCTCCCGCTACTCCTTAGCCTCCTGCTCAGCGACGCAGACAGCGGCGGCGCCGCCGGGTCACGGTGGTTGCGGCCGGGGCTCGGGAGCGACCTCGCCGACGGGGCGCGCATGGAGGTGGACGGCCGGGCAGTGAAACAGATGAAGATCTCGCTCCCGCCACGCCCTCCGCCGCCGCCGCTGCTTGTACTCCGGTGGGTGGGCTGTGGTGTCTCTCCTCCTCTTCCTCCTCCGCTTCCCATCACCGGCGATCTCATCGGGCCTTTGGACGAGATTACCATTAAGACTCGCGGGAAAAGGACGAAGCATGGGCGACGGGAAACTAAAAAACAATTGCTCCTATTTGGTTAGAGTTTATAAAAATATATATATTTTTTTATAAAAAATAAAATTTCTATATTTTATAAAAATACATTTTTTAAAAAATATTTTTAAGTCGTCAAAAAATATATAGATAATTGCTTTAAAAAAATATAATAGATATTCCATAAGTTCAATCAAATACAAACTATTTTAAAATATATTTTTTTATCAATCAAATATGCTAATTTTTTCAGACATTATATTTTTAAAAACTATTTTAATAAAAAAAATTCTACGTACCAGACAGGTGCTTGCGGTTTGATTTCTCCGTTTCTATTCTCCTGATGTTCGGAGGAGCAGAGCGGGACAAGACTCAGGAGGCGGCATGTGAGCTAACTGCAGTCACGTGGAGGATGGAGCCCACCGTGTGCCCCTACTTTTTGGCTGTTATTGCAGAAGCACCCTCGAAAGAAAGAGGCTTTCCATTTGGACCACCGTGGACGTGGACTTGGAGGGATCGGTAGAACTCTGCAACAATGGTCGGTTAGATTGCTGTGAAAGTTTGATAAAAAGTAATATAAGGTCTTCTGTGCTTGCTATGTAACTGCTATTTACTATAATAATAGAAGAAATAATTATTAGTTTTCTACGAATACATTCAATCAAATCAGAAAATAAAATATCCTGGAAGCTCCTAACATCCCTCCCTCCCCAGTCCATAAAGTATCTTTCGAGTGGCCCGCTATATATGCGCTCTTAGATCACCTCTTTGGTTGGATTTTTTCCTTCTTGTTTGTTTGTGTGAAGAAAGAAGAGCGAGTTGAAAGAATAGAGCTACGAGCTGCTTGGAAGAGCATCCGATATGCGAGATGTGTGTTGGGGGTCGATAAATTGTGCATTGAGGGAGACTCTGCCACGATGATTGACTGGATACGGGGAGTGGATATATATGGTGATGGCCACCCTTTGATTCGTGATACTCGCAGACTAGTTCAGAAGATGTTAACTGTCCAGATTGGTCATGTATATCGTGAGGTGAACAGAGCTGCAGATTGGGTCGTCTCATATGTGGCTCGTCACTCTGGGGACGTCATCTGAACTAGTCTAGCAGTCGTTCCCCATTTGTTGCACTGCATACTTTTTTTTGACTTGGCATGACGTCAACCTTGATTTATTGGAAATAAAATGCTGCTTTGAAGAAAAAAAAAAAACAGAAAGAAGAAGGAGAAGGAGAAGGAGAAGGAGAAGGAGAGAGGGAAAGAGTAGGAGATATAATTTGGTCGGCTGTGATCCCTCAAATTTTAAAAGAGTTGTATTGGCATGAGATCCGACACCATTGTCCTGACATCCGATATCATTGGCCTGACATCCGACATATAGTGCAATTTTGAGGTGCAAGTGGACGTGCGGCAAATGTCTCGGGAGTTTGTTCCCTATATACATTACTACAAAAGATGTTTTTAAAAATTAGATTCTAAGACATATGGGCATCCGTACTTTTAACTCTTCAAACATCAGGGTTGAAATGACCCGCAAGGTCGTTTCTTCCGCATTGTCTTCCCTTTTGCCCACTTTATATTTCTCTTTCCCATGTTTTCTTGTAAAACGTCACAGTAGTTTTTTACTATTTTTATAATAAATTGAGGAAAGTTCCTTACTTCCTCCATTTTTCATTTCATTAGAAAAATACATATTTAATGGTTTTAAATATTCTCATATTCCATTTTTCACTAACATATTCTCAGATGTTATGTTCGGGATGTTTCAATGTTTTAAGAATATTTAATGGTTTTAATCAGACGCCAAGGAGCGCAATACTTTGGCGCAGTCCCTACATTGCTGCGTCCTGTTGCAAATTAGTATGAATTTGATGTTAGGGAAGTCAACCGTGGGGAGCATCCAACCGTGTGCACAAACTGCAGTACCTCTTGATTTATACTGTAGGGCTCATTTGGTTCGTCGGAAAAAGAAGTGAAAAAAGTATGATCAACGAAAAAGTAATGAGATGCCTCTTATTTGATTAGAGTTTTCAAATGAGAGAAACAGAAAAGTTGTATTCTCATAGAAATATGATTCTCACATTTTATGAAAAGTCTTTTCTATGAGAAACATGGGAAAGTTACTTTCTGAGGCGGGAATCACTCCATTTTTATTTTTTCCAAAAAGACCGTTCAGCATTAAAGATGCATTAAAGACCTAATTTTTATTAAGGGTATAATAGGAATTACAAATAACTTTTCTAGGAAAGTGGATAGTCAACCAAACATAAGCACTATAAAAATCTGTCACTTTTCCATGATGAACCAAACATGCCAAAAGTACTTTCTCGAGCATCCTTTTCATAGAAATCTGCTTTCTAGGAATTATATTCCTAGAAAGAAAAATGCTTCCTGCGAACCAAACGAGCCATAGGTAGAGTAACATAGTTACTTAAAGAGCAACGAGCAGATGGAAAAATAATGCGGGAAAGAAAACATGGGCAACTCCATTATTCCACGGTAAGGGATCTACTAGCATAGAGAGTTTTTTTTTTTTTTTTGGTACAACAGCGACTCACAGTATACGCACATGAGTACACTTAGAGAGATTAGAATAAAGGATGCGACAAAGAGAGTACGAGATAGACTCAATAACTTTTTAGAAAAGGCACCCAAATGGTGTGCAACAAAAAAGGAAATCCAATCGACTGCGCTGATCGTCTATCGAAATATATGAAAAGCCCGAAATAAAACAAGCCCCTTCACAAGATAACCTAAATCTCAACGCAGTGGGTGCTGATCCACCCGACCATAGAGCGTGTTAAACTGCACGGCCGACCACTCCGAGATAATCAGACGGTTGTTTTCACCTGCTGTACGTTGGGTGGTCCTCCTCGACAGACAAGCTGGTCAGAAAGCTTGACAGGCAGTCATAGTGGTACATTAGAAGTTGAGGGTGTCGGCATTGGATGCTACAACTGTGCATGAATAATAGCTAGAATAATAATACTAGAAAGAAGATGGTGGGAGGGAAAGGAATCCAGAGCTCAATAGAACGGGATCCTCATGTCTACAATGGAGCTTCGCCTTGACTACAAAGTTTAGGGTGCTTCACTCATGCGGCTTTGCTAGATGGATGCAGAATAGTTGGATGGAGTCTCGCTCAGTCAATTAGTCTAGCCTCCCTTTCTAGAGTCAGATTTTTTCGGAAATTGTTCCTTAAATATGCACCGATCTGTGGTCACATGGACAAGCTGGTGTGAAGCAAAAATAATTCGAGGGCTGTGCCTCTCTTGAGAACTTGGGGCAGTTAGCGAGAGAGAGATCTATGGCGGAGGGTTCGCAGCACTAGAATCCATGACGGGTTTGATGGCTGACAGCAAAACCTTGCGTTCTCTTTTCACGAGCAACGTGGTTTCCTTGCGCTTTTTCTTCGACTTTGAACGGTCATGTGACAGAAAGCCGACAAAAATAACCCCTAAATAATGAGGTCGATCGGCTCGAGGTACCACGGCTATGCGAACGTAATCTACAGCAAGGTTTAAAATAACGACCGTTGGAGGAGTTCGCTTAGCAGCGTTCTTCCAAGTTATTCTTTTAGTTTCACCAAGATACACATAGGCAATCCAGACTATTATTTATCGCAAAATCATATACCGCACTAAAATTTGCAGATACTTTTTATTAGCATCGGTAAATAATGACAGCTCAAAATTTTATGAACATTTTTTTGTAAGTGCCATCAAAAGTATTGAATTAGTCGACACATATAAGCAACGGGCATATAGCTTGTCCAAGTTGTTTGCTCATCACGTTTAGTCATTATTTTTCCATCTTATGTTAATTTAATGAAATAAAATATGCGATGAGCTTTTTCTCTGCATTAGATTAAACGTATATTTTGTGCTGAGTTCAGATTTGACATTACAGAGAATATCTTATGCTAGAGATGCCTGCGCTCCGCTCACGGTTTGCTCTTCCTTTGGCATGGCTTGTATGGAAGCTGATAGGATGGTTCACATGGACAACATGATCATCATGTGACATTATGGGATCGAGCTGCTATTATTTGTTTCGCTGATATGTGAGAGGTGTAAAAGCATTGTTTGTTGTGATGAAGTCGTGCATGAGTCACATATATGCTTAGTCTCATTAGCATCCTTAATTAGTTTCATATTAGAAAACTTTATGTTCGATGTTATCTATGTATGAAATAGCTTCTCAATTCAAAGAATTCACAAAATTAACAAAACTCATAATTAGTTGTCACAATTTGCAATCTCGATTCATAAGACACTCATCTCTATTAATATAACTCAGATAAGAATTTGAGTTGCATGTTTGTAAGGCTTGTTATGTAAATTCTGTTCCTTCAAGAATACACCTCACTAAGCTCAATACTTCATATATGTATTATATATATGTTTGATAGAAAGAACAGATCCCATGCATGAGGTAAAAAATAATTTTACTTACCAATATACATAACTGAAAAAACTTAGAATTAGATGGCATTAAAACCCTCCATCCTTTTTGTTAGGTCAAGCAAGTATAATTATGTTGTACAATTGCCATCTTCGTGTGCATTGCATGTAAGGGTATTCGTGCTCGAGCTGACTAGGTAACATATATTCAAAATTTATTAATCAATAAGCTTGTTGTCAGGCGTGGCTTGTTTTTAATTGAGCTATAAATAAAACTTAAGCCTGGCAAGTTTAATAATCAAACAAGCTCAATCAAACCTATTACCGAGTCAAAAATGAGTTGTTTGAATAGCTTCTTGTGTTTGCAGTAGTAATCGAATTTGCAGGCGACAAGAATCAAGATCTAGTTTTTTGTAATGCTTCACCTTTTTCATATATTGTCTTTTGATATTTTGATAAAGCTTAAAATTTATCTTTAGGTATTAATAGGCGACATGCATCAATTATCATCTATACATGCAAAACCTCATAAGCTAATACTGTCGCTATAATTTTTGAAACTCTCAACGTGTAAAGTGTAGACGCCAGTTGTCATATGTGACGAAGAATCAACAATTGTTACTTCATTCAACAAACATAGTCCTATTTTCTCATCTTCTTTGAGCAAAAAAATGAACCAATTGCAATAGATCTTTTATAAAAGAAGGGATATGTATGGAGCACTCCCATAGATGGACAAATAGTAACATTTTGGTTGAAATGAAGGATGACCAGTAAGTAGTTTGAGTTGCATATAATGTCAACTAATTGAATCGGTAAAGTCATTGAGTATCACATACCCCTAACCTTGATTCAATTCTGTCCTTAACTCAATTTTTTGCTGGGTACTCTCATGCCTTGGTTCTGAAAATAGGTCCTGTGATAGTAAAGATTTATCCAAGCATGGTACTTTTTTTTTTCATATGCTAGGATTTTTTTTCCTTTTTTTTTTTTTTCGGGTGAGTTCAAGTGTTGTTAATCCATTGCTGTTGTAATTAAGACTTAAAATGAGTAGAAGGTCAAGTTTCATCAAAACCTTAGGAGAAATAAGAAGACATAAATCAAGTTCAAATAACATTTTAGGTAATCCTATATATTAAGTTAGCCATTTTGGTGCCTATTATACCTCAGTTAAATGAAGAAGGTAAATCTCTTAATATTCTACTTGCTCCTGCACATGTTCACAGGACACGCGGGCACCAAGAAATCAACATGAATCTTCTATGGATAGATAAGATATTCATAGATCATTCCCATAAACCTATAAAACCAAATGAATAAGGGCCACCTTTTAGGAAGAACATTAATAAATGATTAAATGCCAAAGAGGGAGGAGGAGAAAACCCATCAAAACTTCCCGGCCCGACCTATAAAATCCGGGCCGCAGGCCGGCACTTGTCCAGCCCAGCTACAACAGTAGGTTAGCGTAGGAAGCACGGGACGCCGCGTGCCCAAAATTAAGGACCGCCCCCGCCCAAGGGCAATATGGTCATTTCACTTTCTAGAGGCGCTTCCGCATCGTATAAAAGCCATGGGACCCACGAAACCTCCTCCCCACGCTTGCCCGTTTCGGGAACCCTCCCTGTTTTTAAATCCGTCTCGCTCCAACGATCCTTTCCTCTTGCCTTCGTCTCCTCCTCTCGGCCTTCGCCAAGAAAACAAAAGCGGAAGCGATAGCGAAGGAGAGATCAAGAAGCTGAGATAGAGCAAAGGAGTGACGAGATTGATATAGCCTTCGGTCGAGAGGGGAAAAATGATGCAAATGCTTGGCTTTCGAGGGGGCTCGTCCTCCTCGTCGGCTTCTTCGTCGAAGGAGAAGGGGCCTCCGCCGCGGAGATCCGACGCTGCTGCGGCTTCTCCGCCGTCGTCCTCGCCCGGCACTGTGGGGCCGGCGAGGCCTCTCCGCCTCGTCTACTGCGACGAGAAGGGGAAGTTCCGGATGGACCCGGAGGCCGTCGCGACCCTCCAGCTCGTCAAGGGCCCCGTCGGCGTCATCTCCGTCTGCGGACGCGCCCGGCAGGGCAAGAGCTTCATCCTTAACCAGGTTCTTTTCGAATTCTATTTCAGTTCTTGTTTTTCCTTCTTGATCCTAGCCCGGTCTAGAATTCTAGGGTTTGTTCTTCTTCTTGCTTTTTTTTTTTTGTTCTTGTTCAATTTGATTAAGGATGGTGCCGAGGATGGAGAATTTTGGGTCGTTGATGGGGAGCTTTGTAAAGTTGGCTCCTTTCTTTGGAAAAAAAAATGATGATTTGTTCTGTTTGTATGTGAATTTAGTGAGGGCAGAACCAATTTGGATGGTTAGATAGATGGAATGATCTGAGTCTTCTGTCCCTTGGGTTTTGATTGAAAGGTTACAAAGTTATGGGTAACCAACTTAAAATTCAGACATGCGGAACTTTTCATGACATATTGCAAGGAGTAATTTTGGTGAGAGTAGATTCTCAAACAACGGAAGTTAAGTACAAAAAACTTGCATTGGGAAGCAGGTCTTTCCAGTGTCTTTACTAGTGGCATCAAATTAAGTAATTATTGTCTTGACCTTTGCACCCCGTAATTTTCATCTTGAGCTCTTTATGCCCGGTAATTATTATCTTGGCCTTTGCTGCATGCTGCGAGTTGTCTTCAATTCTGATTCTTGTTGTTGGACTCTGGCTTGCATATATTAATTTGCATCGTGTATACCTGCTTTTAAAAATTGATATGACCAATAAGATATCACACCATATTTGCATGCAGTAGTGTATCGATTAAAATGTTAGATGCTACCTACCTCTGGCAATGTTACTGTTTATTATGTGATTAATGTGAGTTAATTATAAATTATCTTCCAGTAAAAAAAGATTATGTATTACTTGTGTCTCCAGACACCAAGTATCTACCCACCTACCAAGTTATGAATCGATCTTTTCTCCTTGAGAGCCATAGTGGAAGGATATGGATTTGCAATTTGTAGTGTTATAACTGTAACCATATCAAAAGTTTGACTGGTTGACCAGTTGCCTTGGCATTATCAAGGCTAGTAATCTACAATTCAGAATAAATATAGTAATGTTGACATTAAGCTATCCTTATATGAGATGCCTATCATTTTCATTACCATATCTCTGCTTATGGTCTCACACTCGTGCATGCTTAACATGGATAATGGCTAATGTTACACCTGTGAGTTGTGAAGATAGGGAGCAGTGATCCGATTGGGAAAAAGGAAGATTTTCTTTAACCCGCTCAATTCGAATCTCTCAAAAGAAAACTAGAAGGAGGAGAAATCTCGAAAGTAGGACTTAAAATCTTCTTTTCTTTCCTTCATTCTTTACCTCTTAAACTGAGGTACATAGCTCCTATTTATAATACTAGCGATGTCACCCTTTTCACAATTTGGGTTGGATTCTTCTCCTAGTTCAAATAGGACTAGATATTCTAAAATAAATATGATTAATAAAAATGTTCTAGAAAAAGATAAAATTTTTGAGGAGGTAGATCTTGATTTCTACATCAATTCTGCCTTTTGTCGTTTCGTCTGATTCTTATCAGATAGAGAGCTATGTCCAGTCAAAATCTTATCCGAAAAGAAAACTTTCTGTTTGACCAGTCTATTTTGGTGTGTAAACGATCAAATTTTGGTCCGAGTCAACCTCCTAGGAGGTTGGCCCAAAGTTGTAGATCTCGAAAAGATATCCAACTTAAAAAAAAAGAGAACATCTCAATCGGGCATCGTATGATCAAGTATGGCCTCCAAAAGTTTGGCATGCGATTCGACTTTCCGATGTGGCTATCTCACTTCTGAATCCTATCCAACCCTACTCGTAGCGGCCAAAGTGTTCCACATCGAGCCTAGTGATCCTTCTGGATATCCATAGTAGCCAAAGTATTCCACATCGAGTTTGGTGATCCCCTTGGACACTCATAGTAGCCAAAGTGATCCACATCGAGTTTAGTGATCCTTCTGAATACTCATAGCAGTCAAAGTGATCGACATCGAGTTTGGTGATTCTTTTGAATATTCGTAGTGGTCAAAGTGGTCCACATTGAGTCTCGTATCCTCTTGGATCAAACAGATAGAACTGAACACTTTTAGTTGTTAGTGTTATTGGGTGATTATCATGGGTTGATCATCATCTTTATCTATAGGAAGCTAACTTGGATTTTGATGCGCATTGTATGGCACGTCACAGTCTTGCAACACTAGTTTTTTCTAATTGAGCTTAAGCCTCTCGATGCATAGTTTGGGAAGCAGTGCTAATCCTAACGATAATTAGTCAAGTTGTATGTGTACGTGTATATCTTTTTTTTATGCATGTTTATTGCTAGTACCAAGTCCTATTGCATGCATAGAGTGATTTATGTCTGATTAAGTATGATAATAATGCCATGATTCTTCGTCTCCAAACACCACCACTATAAATATTTGCTCATAGTTTTATATTATATTATGTTTCAATCACGTAGCTATTAGTTTGCCATCATTTTCTTTCTGAAATGCAAACCATTATTTCATTCTTCTTTCTTATTACCTGAATTTACTGATCTGCTTTTGGAGGTAGCTTACAATGTGTAGATAGTTTAGTATCCCTTTTTTTAATAAATATATTGGACTATTTTTTATGGCAATTATTCTTGTGGCTGTGGCTTTGTTGTAGCTTCTAGGAAGGAGCAGTGGATTTCAAGTAGCTTCTACTCATCGACCATGCACTAAGGGGCTTTGGCTATGGAGTGCACCACTAAAGCGAACTGCTCTTGATGGCACTGAATATAATCTTTTACTGTTGGATAGCGAAGGAATTGATGCCTATGATCAAACGGTTAGTTTGTCCTCCTCCACATCATACTATACTGATAATTAATATGTTGGTATTCTAATCTTAGGGGAGTCCTGCATTAGTCTTGCTATGTTTTACTTGATCTATTTGGGTTGCTTCCAGTGCCTAACATAATACATACCTAATTTGCACATGATCTATTTGGTCTGCACTCACTTATCTGCTTGTGGAATATGGCCTTTACCCTTATGTGCTGAATTTTTCTGAAATGAAATTTTCTGTTGATCACCTTACACTTCTTCCTGCTTTTCAGTATAATCCATGCATGTAATATATATGGATGTATGTTCATAAGTCTACATTACCGAAAAGCTTATATTTAATCTTGCTTTATAATTGCTTTTATAATTCTGAAAACTGCTGAGGATTATGGAAGATAACTGGTCTAAGCTTGCCTTGTTCTAGTGGGGGTCTTCACTCCCTTCTAATGAGGATAGAATGAATAAATTAACAAATGAAAGAAGATGCCATGTCTCCTTTCCAGTAAAATACATGAAAAAAAATCACTTAATAAGGCCTCATGAATTATTGTTGAAGTCAAGTTTGTACACCATGTCCTTGGCTTGTATGACATGAAAAAATGTACCGCTGTGTGAATGGTATGCATGAACATGCCCAGGGATATTAGACTCTTTCTAGAACTAGATGGTTTTCTTTTGTTAATCATCAAATTCAAGTATTAGAATGTTAAAACTTATCCAAATAAATGTACCACACCCTATGAATCCTCTTGGATTTGCATTGCTATCGCCAATGAACATCATTGGTTCACATACTACACCAAATTAGCAACTTCAGACCAGAAACTATCAAATAGTTATTGTTATCTATACTATTGTGATGCAAACTCCCACAGATAGAGCCCACTTTTTGTCTCCACCAGTTTCCTATTCACTTTAAATCAACTAGGAAAGAGAGAGAGAAATAAATTACATTAAACTGAGGGTGTAAGTATAAATTTATATTAAATAATCTTGATTGATGAGATCATGACTGTCCATCAAGTGCCTTGTTTTCTTGTGTAAAGTGAGGGTTGGAGAGAAAAGAGAAGAGAAAGAGATACAAACCTGTCACTTTTCTTCAGGTGTTAAGCTTGATAACATAATTGGCCCATTACCTACCAGCTTAAGCTTTTGGATTGACTGGTTAGTTAATATTGTATCCGAGCTCAGGTTCCTGAAAATCCTGAGCGAAAATCCCCTCTTGTTTTGTTACTTATTTAATTATGTCCCATCATCTTTTATTATAATTCCTAATTGTCATCTTTACTCATCCTTGGCTCGACTTCGTCATCCTTTCATGTGGCATGGTCTGGGCTGCATGGGGGGAGGGGTGGGTGGGTGGTTATGGGCTATGTTAAGCCTGATATACATTTTTGACCCATTTGCTATTAGCTTAACCTCTTGGGATTAACTGCTTAGTTGATATCTTGAATAAACCACATGCATGCACATGCTAAATACTGGTTAAACATAATGCTGCCTTGTTAGAACATATTGTTTGGTAGGCTAGGATGTGTATTGAAATTCTCTTGGCTGGCTCATGATATGATATAAGATGTAATTTTCATCGAGACCTCATGAAATGCAGTGAGCTAAGGTATTATGTCTTGTTGAAGGGCACTTGTATCTATTTTTTACTAAGACTAATAGAAAGAACCTGAGAAAAGGTCACCATGTCTAGGCACTATTTACCAATCAAACCAAGTGATTAATAGATAGTGATAAGAGTAATGCTACATTCCAATCGAGGTTTTGAATACTGTTGGGACAGTGGGGTACTGTATCATCCCAAGTGTCTGGACTGGGACGAGTCAAGAGATAAACCAGGACAAGACGAGACATCAATCACCCCAAGTATTGGTATGCAGGGCATCCCATTCACAACAAGCTGAGACAGCCCTGTCTCATGGTATATAAAACTTTGATTCTAAATACGACTTTTGAACTTTTTTTTGGTGAAAAATGCAACTTTTGAACTTTATAGGATATTATTTTGTACTAGACATTTTTTCTGATAAATCTATGCAAGAGGTTTAAGTGTTAAGATCGAGCACGTACTAAATGCGAAATGGAATTATCTATTGATTTGCAGCATAATTTTAGTTATAGGTAATTGGAACTTAATTGAGTGTTCTAATGTGCATTGCAGGGTGATCTACTAAAAGAGCTATCTGTGTTTTGACTGTTTTTTGTTTCTTTAATAAACATTATCATTTTTTGATTGATATGATGTAGGTCAGATTTAGCTCAAAGATGCTGTTGCAATTACTTTTTTTCTTTAATCACTTCAAGTAGTAATGTAACTGATGATCATGGAGCCGAACTGATGTAGTTTGTGTTTTCTGCACTTACTTTTTGACAGGGGACTTATAGTACACAAATATTTTCTCTGGCAGTTCTGTTGTCAAGCATGTTTATCTATAACCAGGTAGAGTGATGTTGTACTGAGGCTTCCTTTATCTGAATTTTAAAAAAGAATTGTGAGATTGAAGATTCATTTTCAGTTGGAATTGTTTGTCTGATGCAGTCTCTTTTTTTTAATAATTTCTGTAAATAAATCTGTGTTGTCTTTTGCAGATGGGGGGTATAGATGAAGCTGCACTTGATCGTCTATCTCTAGTCACTGAAATGACTAAACATATTCGAGTGAGAGCATCTGGAGGAAGATCCACAGCATCTGAGCTTGGGCAATTTTCTCCAGTCTTTGTTTGGCTATTGAGGGTGATTATATTTGCCTTTCATGCTTACTGTTGGGAGTGTCTTCTATATTCAGTCGTTCTTGTTTCCAATATGCACCAGTTTGATTATTGACCAAGTGTTACTGTGTGATTTCAGGACTTTTATTTAGATTTAGTAGAGGATAATAGGAAAATCACCCCACGTGACTACTTAGAGTTAGCGTTGAGACCTGTGCAAGGTGGAGGAAGGGATCTATCTGCTAAAAATGAGGTGTCACATGTACTCTTTTTCATACACAATTACATGTTGTTTTATGCAGACCTGATATCTTTGTTTGATGTTTATGAATGTATACTTTATATCAATGATATTCATTATCATAGCTTTCGGCTTGCTTTGCTGATTTAAGAAATTACTTATTAATAGATTCGGGAGTCCATTCGTGCTCTTTTCCCTGATAGAGAGTGTTTCACACTTGTGCGACCATTGAACAATGAAAATGATCTCCAACGCCTTGATCAAATCCCTGTAAGTCTATATTTACACACTTCACATTACCATCATTATGAATTTTAATTTAATTTTTTTAAAGTTTTCTTCTAACTCTCATTGTGCAGTTAGATAAATTGCGGCCAGAATTTAGGTCTGGCCTTGATGCATTCACAAATTTCGTCTTTGAACGAACCAGACCTAAACAAGTAGGAGCAACTGTAATGACAGGTCCTATTCTTTCCGGTATTACACAATCATTTTTGGATGCCATCAACAATGGTGCTATACCTACAATATCCTCCTCGTGGCAGGTCAGTCTTGTTGTGATTTTTTGACACATTGTTCTCAACTATGTTGAGTTTCTTTGCTAATGGTTAGTTGTGGTAACTTGGTGAAAATACATATTTAACTTGTTAATCTCGTTATTGGATAAAAATATTGCTTGTTCTGTCACACCGTGAAACATGAGTAGATTAACATATTTAGTCTATTACTCTATTATATCAGGTAAAATGGAAGCTTAAGTTGTGCAGAGCTCTCCATTCACTTTGTGAATGCTAGTATTAATGTGCTTGGCCGCTATTAACATTCATTGCTTAATATGCAACAGAAATTTGGCTATTGAACCTTTTGTTTATTATAATTTGTTACATTGTTATGTGGTGTTTCAAGAACAACTGGAAGTAAGAGGAAAAAAAAACATAACCAGATCCATCACACGGGGTCAGTATTAATGATGGAAGTTTTTACATGGATGCAAAGTTTGTATTAATGATGGGAGTTTTTGCTTAGAGGAAAAAATTCGTACCTTGCACATGGTGCGAGGTCAGTATTAACGATGGAAGCTTTTGCACAGAGGTTCGGAAGTTTTTGTTCGGCTATCATTAAAGTTCATTGCTTAATGCACGCACAACATAAATTTAGCTATTGAAGCTTTCAATGTATTATAATTTGTTACATTGCTATATTGCATTTCTTGAACATTTGGGAAAAGGAGAAAAACTGTATCATATCCATCCCTCATGTTACATGCTAGTAATGCACTAATTTTCTGTTTGGTTAGGTGAAATCTGGTAACTGTTTATGCAGGGACTTTGAGCATGATTGCCAAGTTGATTGTTTTATACCTATCCGGCTATCAATTTTCTTGGCTTGAACCAATGAGATATATCTGCTTATTTACTGTTATGTTCTATTTGATATTTTATTGAAGTTTTATTTGATGTTTTGTTTACATTCTTACATACAAAAGAAATGGCATCATCATATATTTAGTCATCTAAAGAACTGTAAAGACTTGTTTATAACCACATGTGACTAATTAAATATTAAAAGTTCCATCTGCTGCTGTTTAGAAAAGAAGATGGAAGAAGGAAGTGTTAGTTCCTAGCAATTATTGTATGAGCTACAGCTTAATTATTTGGTATCATTGTGACCTAGCCTGCATTCCTAGCAAAAGATGGTCAACCTTCTGCTCTCACTAATTTTCAGGAAACAAACTTGCTCTTCTTTCTATCCTTCTCACTCATCCCTTGAGCATATTTTGATAATATGCTAAATTATACTCTGTTATTCAAAAATGTTCCATTGCAACTGCAAAAAAAATGCTGTTTATATGACAGCAATAGCATACTTCATTTTATTTGTCTCAATTGGTAATGCCGATGCTACATGGCCAGCATGTCATTTCTTAATGCATCACATCTTTGTGTGTTGAATACTGTCTTCACCTTTTCAAGGACTGAAGATCCATCAGCTCTATGTACTTGAAGCATATAGGATCAAGCCACTGAGATATGCTCCTCATATCTTGTTATTGAAGATTAAGTTGCAATAATGCATAGTCTTTGTCAAGATTTATTAATCTTATTGTTGTATCATACCGATTTTTGGAAAACAATTTGATCTGGAGTGTTTGAATTGTAGCTTAGCAATTGTAGCATTTTGAACATGCTTATGTTGCCTTTGCAGTTTTAAGTTACCTATGTGACTTAACATGGTATATTGCTGGAGAGGCCATCTCGCCATGTAATGTTGTTCATTTTATTTTTCATGCATTTGCTTCCAAATTCACCTTGTGGTTTTATTGAGAAATTTGCTTTCATTCTCACATACATCCACATTATCATCTTAGCTTTGAAACTATGCTCAAAAAGCATGCTATTAGTATCAATTCTGATAATGGGATAATCTCTCCCTCAATATCTTGATTATTGGTGTTTTATTTTATTTTTAAATCATTGGGCATTACTTCTCCACGAGGCTTTTTAGTTACGGCAGTTGACTTTGTGATGCAACAGTTACTTTACCACTGCAAATGAAAATGAATTTGCTGCTGATTGAAATTTTGCTTTCATCTAAGTCATAGATGTTTCAGTCTTTTGTGACATTGTCATTAGGACTTGGGAGCGAACTATACAGTAATCCCTTGCAGACATGTCCTTATTGTCCTTAAATTTGCTTTTCATTAGTCATGGCTAAAAGTTATGTACATATTGCAGTACTCTGGTGCTAGGATGCTTTATTAGTTTAACATATGGGTTTGAGCATAACCTCCATATTGAGCTTTTCAGGTTCCATTTGCAAGGTAATAGGCCTTGTCTGGGAAATTTAGCAATGAAGGAATACTTGACCAATAGCAGAAATGCACATCTGAAAGCTGATGTAGCATGTACCGTCCAACCGTATGGATATGTTTGTGATAAGACAAACACACTGAGACTTAACAGAGACAACTGTTATCCAAAATAAACCACTCTAACTTAGAAAAATACTTCTTTTGAATGTTTGTTGACCTAAAGTTCATGCATGCTTGATCAACACATTTTAGGTAAGTACCTTAATTAGTACTCTGTGTCACTGTGAACTTTCTGATATTGTTTTTTATTAGATCTGACAAATGTACCTTCTGCATACCTGCATTCGTAGATGCTCATAAAATGCTCTTTACATACTCATCCATGATATAATTACCTGAATGAACCCCGAGACGTGATTAATAAGTATGCTTAGTGTCCGTAAGCAGTTTTCATGACATCTTATTTAGCAGTCCTACTTTCTGTGTTTTAATGGTTTTCTTCCCAAGTGTTGTTAGACTGCAAGATGCGGCCCCTTTATTAATGGGAAACAAATACTTTATTTTTCATGAATAAATGAAGCTAAGCTAAGAAAACTTGTCTACTTATTCAAAAAAGTCATGATTCATTTAGAAAAGTCATGATTCATTTTCTCAAAAGAGGTCTCCTTCCAATAATTTATTTACCTTCTCTCTCTCTTTTTCTTTTTGATAAGAACAACCTCTCTATTTTCGGAATGACGAATCATTCTAGATCTTGGCACCTACGCACTCCATTGTAAGGCCTAAGGTCAAGATGTCGAATACTTGAACATGCCTGCCTTATTGAAATGTGCAGGTCATTGTGCTCTTTAATTCAGAAAAGCAAATTGCTATGCCAGTTTTCATAATGAGCAGTCTGATGTCAGGTTCGTGAAATAGCAGAGTTGATCTAGGTGATTGTGCAAGCACTACTAGGGTGTAGGTTGACCAATCATCATGTGTTTCATAACCCTTTTCCACAAAAACTATATAGGAACAAGAAATGAAATGATCACCTTGATGAACTTCTGGATCTCTGGTTTTAGCTTTCGTCTGTAGAACTAAAAAATTGCCTTATTTACTGAGACATCTTGCTTTCAACTATTTATAGTTCTTATTTTTTGCAAAGGGTGGATGATGCACCTATGAAGGTTTTTCTTGATTTACAAGATCTGATGTGGTATACAAGATTGACATGAAACATTTTCTACTCAATCCAAAAAAAAAAGATATTAAAATAAAAATGGAAGTCAATGCGGTAGAGGTAGGTGTAAGATGTAATTATCCATAGTAAGTAATTGAGGAAACAAATGTATGAAAAAAATGAAATCTCCAATTGATTAGAGATATCAGCCTCAACTCATCAGAACCAGTGCATATCGTTGAATATCTTGACTACCTAAATATAATCTCTATCTTATCTTTCGAAGTTCTCTCTTTAGCTAGTAAACCAACATTTACAAAACCGGCAGACCCAACACAAAGGTTCCTGTTTCTCCTGGAGAGCATGGTGCATTATTTTGTAGTTGTTGTGAGTCAGTTTCTGAACACATGATTTGTTTTGTATTTATCTTGTTGCATGTGATTTTTTGGGTATACAGATATGCATGTTTTTATGTATTTAATGTCGTTGATTTCTCCTTTTGACCATACCTGTCTTTAAGTACGAGAATCCAGTTACTGTACATATTTTAAAGCCCATAAGGAATATAAAGTATGGGAAAAGAGCCGTACTCCTATATTAAGTCAATATCATCCTTAAGATTAATTAGTATTATTTTTTTAATTTTTCTTCATCAATGTAATATCTGTATTATAAAAAAAAAGGGATACTGATATTTGATATTTTCAGAACTTTAGTGAATATGAACATAGTTCAACCCTGTTTACTCTTTCACTTTTTTGGCTGTGGAAGTGTACTTCTGACTTCGTTAGATATGGTCATAGTCTACTTTTTTGTGAGCTGATAATTCAGTTGCAATTTCATTTAGACAGTTTTAATTCTTGTTTTCTTTTTCGTATAAAAAAAATGCAAGGATTGAAGCAACAGTCTGATTGAAATGATGATTAGGGATTTCTGACTTCCAAAATATTGATGTCTGAAATTATTGATTGTTATTTTCCAGCCTCTTTGCCAATCAACAAGCAAATCAATAGGGGCATATAATTCAATATAGTGGGCATTGTCAAAAAGTTCTAGGCAGTAAAAAAACATAAATTTGAATTCCCTTGGGGCATTTGCCTTCGGCATGTGAACCAGTATAATGACCAGAGTAAGGGGATGGGGACTTACCTCTGTGTCTTTTCCTATTTCTTACATCCTGTTTTATGATTTGGAGGCTTAATCTCTGTGCGTAATGGTGATAAATGTGTTTCTGACTTGGATTAAAATGAAACAGCAATGTTATGACACCATTTTGAGTGTAATTTTCTTATTTTAGGGCAGTCTTTTGATTTTTCTATTGTTCTGTAGAGTGTCGAAGAATTTGAATGTCGCAGAGCTTATGATTCGGCTGCTGATATATACATGTCTTCTTTTGACCGCACAAAACCGGCAGAAGAGGTACAAAGATCTCTATTTAATGCATTGTGTTGCAGATGTATAATTTGTTTTCAGTCTGCATTCTGTAGTAACTTCATATGTTTCAGGCTGTTCTAAGAGAAGCGCATGAAAATGCTGTTCAAAAAGCTCTAACTGTTTTTAACACCACTGCTGTGGGAGCTGGCTCAGCTCGTCTGCATTATGAAAAGCTTCTCTATAATTTTTTCAGAAAGGCATTTGAGGTGAGCATTGACTTCATTTCCTTAATATTTGCCATTGTGCTGAATGAATTGTACTGGCTTCCATAATGTCTATTGATATCATAGTTTTATTGAATGCTATCTCTGTTAAGTCCTTCATCAGTAAATCAGCATAAGTTATTGCTTCAGCAATGTTCAATCTTCATAGCATGTATTTGCTGAAGCATATAGTATATTTGAATAATGTGGCTGAATCAAGATATTTAAGACATCCATTTTATGGGACTTCTGTTAGATAATTTGAACCAAGCTTGATTTTTCTGCGGATTGATTTAAACTGCTGGTGATCCATAGTTCTCAGTGAAACTAGGGCTAATTTAAATCCAGAACTGTACCATTTTGCATTAAATTTGATTGCATGGAGGTTGTTTTTAAGTGGTTCCAGCTAACATACGAGGGCTAATATCCTGTCTCTCTCATGTAGCTCATACAATATTACATATGCTTAAACCATTCAAGCACTGAACCCCCCATATGCATAAAGTCCCTAAAAACTAAAATACGACAGCTAATATTACATATGCATAAAGTCACCGGAATCTTCCACTTTCCAACTTCCAGAGCATAGCAATTGGTCTGAGGCCACTCATGTCCCTAAAAACTAAATCCTTAGTCAGGTGTATCTCCATGATTCCAAGACACCAGCTAAGGTTATGTATGGGTATGGTGAGCCATTCCTAATGGAATTCAAAGCCTGTATTTTTGCTGACAAAAGCAAACAAAATAGCCTTTTCATTTCTTATTGTCACAGCACTGTTGGTTATGTTCAAGTGTGGTAATATCTAAAGCAATCTAGACTTGTAAAAAAATAAAAACTCATAATTGGTCTAAGGGTCCTGCCTGTTATTCTCTTTGTATAGTCTCTTTCCTTTTCTTTAGGCAGATTTTCAGTTTTCATATGATAATTTTGTTATAGTAAAGCAAGTAATGCATTTAAAAATATGCTAGTGAGATTTTTTTCTATGATGCCTTCTATATTGTAAATTCTGTCCCACCTTTGCTCATTAATGAGGCACCACATCTCCAATCTTCCATATCGTTGATCCTTTTGCAAATGTTTATAATTAGACAATCTTTCTATTCTACCTTATAAAGACAATGACTGAATGACATATATGTTTGTATATAAATGCAAACATATATGCATGGGTTCATGTATGTCCTATGGGGTCTTGCCTTATGCATGATCTCATAGGCTCTATAGAAGTCCACCATTGTTCAACTTGATGAGAAGATTTATTAGATGGTGTAGATTCTTTGCAATTAAATAGCACCGCGTCCTCGCTTTTCCCCCAAAAGCTTTTTTTAATTAAAACGCGCACACATATTTGCTTCCCTCATGTTCACCACATTCACATACACATACATGCCATATACATGGCATCCTTGGCCTATCAGTCACAACTATGACACTTGATAATTACTCGGTACCACTTACCACCTGTCACCGGTACCTTGTTTTCACATCTTTCACTTCCATTGCCGCCATGCTTTATAAAGGTAGCTTACCATGAATGGATGGATTTCTTTGTTTCCTTTCCTTGACATTTGAAGTGCCGCTAAGAACTCCTGTTCAGTTCAGGAAAAGAAACAGGAAGGTACTGTAACCATCCAGCCTCCCCTCAACTATTTAGATTTGCTTTATGGATCCCCATTCACCAAGTATTCCTTTTTAGGAGCACCTTTGATGTTATTCCAAGCTTCTTGATATCTTTCTCCATAACCTTCATCCATGTTACCTTAGGTGTCTCCTTTCTTTTGCTATAACCTTAGGTCTTCCCCTTCTTTTTCTATCATTGTACAAGCCTTATCATCTTAATCGATTTTCCATCACTTTGTTCTAAATTTGTGCAACTTTTAATATATTTTTTTTTGCAGACTATTATTTCTAGTTTTATCACACATCTATAACATTCTCATTTTTCTCACACTCAACATGTTTTTCTGAACTCTTTTTACTGCCCAACATTCGAAGCCACACAGCATTGCAATCTTTGTTGTTGTTTTGTAGAATGTTTCTTTAAATACCCAAGCTATGTGTCAGTTACATAATACCTAAAAGGCACAACTTGATTTGTATAATAGATAAAATTCATCATGACATTGATAGCTTAGTCAATCCTTGCTTCTTGTGTTGAAGAATTATATTTTTGTTACCTTTCAATGAATGGTGCTGTAATTAGATACAGGCCTGCTTCTTGATTGACATGTTAGCCATCTAGCATGTGCATTCATCATTGACTGTATTATGGTGCAGGATTTTAAAAGAAATGCTTTTATAGAGGCAGATTTGCTCTCTTCAAATATAATACAGAGCATGGAAACAAAGTTGCAAGAAGCTTGTCGTGTTCCTAATGCGAAACTTGATGATGTGATTCAGGTGAGGCATTTTCTGACAATGACACATGCATGCATATAATACTCAACAAATACATATTTTAGTGCAAATATCTTGTAATTTTTTCAAGGCCATGTTCATCTTGAGCTTGTTAGTTCTTTGTTTAGTAGGATTAGCGTTTTGCCATCTTTTCTTCACTATGCTCTCTCATTTTACTTTCATGGTTGCTTTCAATTTACTGGCATATTCAGATTAGCTCAATGTGTTCTGATCTCACAAGCATTATTTTTCCTTGGTGTTCACAATACCAGAAATTTATGCTGTTTTTTTTTTTTTTTTTTCAATAAAGCTACATGCTATGTAACTTGGCTTGTGTAAAGTTCATTCATTTATTCTGGTGAAGTCGTCAATTATGAACTTTCTCTTCTTCTTCTTGAGAAAGTCCCAGGATTTGAACCCTGACATCCTAAATGGCAAGCCCTCAGATGTGAGGTGCCGACCAACTGTGCTACCCATTGTTAACTCAATTATGAACTTTCTGGCTAATGACCAACTTTGTGGCTATTGCCCCTCTTTTCTAATAACAGTATTGATTTGTCATACCATTACATGCTTCATAATGTTATGCATGTAGTTTTTTTATGTTATGAATTGTGAAAATTGGTAGAATGCTCAAATTAATCCATCCACATTATGCATGGCCGTAGTTATCATGAGTCTAGGGGTTTGGAGTCCATATCCAAACATGATTTTTATATCTGGTATGCTAACACTGAGCATAGTATGAGTAGGTTTAACAATGTATTAGCATTGTCTTTCTGTTTGATAGCTCTTCTCTACTCCATTTCATGATCTAATCAAAATTCAGTATACAGCATGTGTCTTGAAGTATAAGGCTAAATCAAATATAGATGATACACTTTCGTTCTGGTAGCTGCTCTTTGATCCTAGACTTGAGGGCATCCATACAGCTGATTGATTTATCTCTTCTTTTATATATTTCTTTTCTTTGGAAATATACATGATGATTTGTTACATTGAATACCTTTGCAGTGTTTGGACAGTCTGCTCTCCAAATACGAATCATCTTCTCATGGGCCAGCAAAATGGCAAAAATTGGCTGCTTTTCTGCAGAAGTGGTGTGTTTCTTTACTTTTGTGCTTTGAACTAAATTAGCATTAGTAACAAGTTAGATGGTTTATTTCTCAAAAGCTATGACATTTATTTCTCGGAAAAAAAAATAGAAGGCTTGAGGGTAATTTTTACATTGGAATGGTCTGTTTTGCAATTGGATTTGTTTGTCTGACTCCTTTCACACACCAATCGCCTCAGTCTCGGTCATATTGGTTTAATATTGTGCATTTCGACCCTTTTAAGACTTTTATACCTTCTTTGGTTTGGGTCTTAATTTTTCAAAGTTCTGATATGATCCATTTTCGTTAAGGTCCAATCTGGACCGCAGTACGAACTCTATAATTCCTTGTGTTGGTTTAGATTATGGACTTTCTTGTTCAGTTTTCTACATTGACACTTTTTAGTTTTTCAGTTTGGAGGGTTCAATACTGGACCTTTTCAGGAGGCAATTAAATCAAATTGAATCAGAAAGGAGCACTCTTAAGTTGAAATGCAGTTCAAGTGAAGACAAATTGGCATTGCTTAAGATGCAACTTGAGGCAAATGAGAAACACAGAACTGAATATCTGAAGCGCTATGAGGAAGCCATAAGTGACAAGGAAAAATTTTCCAAAGATTACTCTGTTCGTATTTTGGATTTGCAGAACAAATATAGCAAGTTAGAGGAACGTTGTTCAGGATTACTTGAAGCTCATGATCTTGCTAAACTTGAATCCTCCGATTGGAAAACTAAATATGACCATATTCATTCAGAGCAGAAGGCTAAGGAAGATAAGTTCAAGGCTCAACTTGCCATTCTGGAGTCCAGACTAAGTTCTTCTGAAGGGAGACTAGCTGCTGTTCGTGAACAGACACATTCTGCTCAGGAAGAGGCATCGGAATGGAAGAGAAAATATGATATTGCCATCGGAGAAGCTAAAACAGCTTTGGAGAGAGCAGCTTTAGTGCAAGAACGCACTAATAAGAAAGCACAAGAAAGAGAAGATGCCTTGAGGGAAGAATTTGCTGACCAGATAGCAGAAAAGGTAACTATCATTTTTCTCTTGTTTGCTATATGTCTTATCTTTATAAATGTAACCCTTATGTCTTTTTGCTTAAACTAATTAACAGGAAAGGGAAATTGCCAATTTGACCGCAAAGATTGACCTTTCAGAAAAGCATGCAAACAGTTTGGTCTCACAATTGGAGGTAGAACTCTAGTTCTTTTCATGTTACAGAAGCATCAATTTATTTGCATGTCATTGTTTCACATTCAAAGATGATGGCCAGATAATGGTTGAGGTGCGTTATATGCAGGCTGCAGAATCTAAATTGAAGAGCCAGGAGGCAGAATCTTTGGCCTTGAAAAATGAAATGAAAACATTAGTTGAGAACTTGAGTTCTGTTAGAACTTTAGCTCAATCTCATGAGAAGCAAGTCAAAATACTGGAACAAGAAAAGAATCATCTTGAGGAGAAATACCTTTCTGAATGCAAGAAATTCAACGAAGCAGACAAGAGATGTAAAGAAGCGGAAAGGGAGGCAAAGAGAGCAATTGAGTTGGCTGATTCTGCTCGTGCTGAAGTGGTTGCTTCTCAGAAGGAGAAGAATGAAGCTCAGCAGTTGGGGATGGAAAGATTGACAGTAATTGAAAGAACTAAAAGGCAGGTTGAGAGCCTTGAGAGAGAGAGGACTAAGCTGATGGACGAACTTGAGAGGCTGCGCCGATCTGAGATGGATGCAAATTCCAAGGTCACATCACTTGAGGGAAGGGTCAATGAAAGAGAGAGGGAAATTGAGGAAATGTTGAGTCAGAGCAATGCACAGAGGTCCAACACAGTCCAAGTTCTTGAGGGTCTTTTGGCAACAGAAAGAGTGGCTCTAGCAGAAGCCAACAACAGAGCGGAGGCGTTGTCGGTGCAGCTACAAGCAACTCAAGGCAAACTAGATGCACTCCAGCAGGAGCTGACTTCAGTTCGGTTCAATGAGACTGCACTTGACAGCAAGCTCAGGACTGCTCACGGGAAGCGTTTGAGGGTGGAGGATTGCATGGGCACTGAATCTGTCCACAACATGGACGTTGATCAAGAGGTGGTTAGGGGCAGAAAAAGATGCAAGAGTACCACTAGCCCCTACAATTATACTCCCACAGAAGATGGTGGTTCTGTTTTCATAGGGGAAGAAGATAGAAATGCGAATGAGGAAAATCACAACACGGAAGCTAAAGATTATGCAAAGTTTACTGTGTTGAAACTGAAACAGGAGCTCACGAAGCATGGATTTGGTTCACAACTGTTACAGCTAAAAAATCCCAATAAGAAGGACATCATTGCCTTGTATGAGAAGCATGTCCTGAAAAAATAGTTAATTTTGTGTGTGACAATCAGCTATCTGGGTCTCTAATACAGCTTCAAATGCAAATGGAGATGTTTGGCAAAACAATTCAGGTCAGTTTAGTCTTTTGGGAATGTCATCATCCACGAGGTTATGTTTAACTTAGTTTTTTTTATGGTAGTCATCTGTAATTACACTCAGTTGCTTTAAAATGATGCTCTCTCTCTCTCTCTCTCTCTCTCTCTCTCTCTCTCTCTCTCTCTCTCTCTCTCTCATTTATGGGCATGTGTGCATTCGCACTGTCTAGCTTTGTTTATGCATTAAACAAATCTTTAAGTTTTTTTTATGGTAGTCATCTGTAATTACACTCAGTTGCTTTAAAATGTTCTCCTCTCTCTCTCTCTCTCTCTCTCTCTCTCTCTCTCTCTCTCATATGGGCATGCGTGCGTTCACACTTTCTAGTTTTGTTATGCATTAAACTAATGTTTTAGTAATCGCGTGTTGGTATGTTATGCATTAAAGTATCATTATCCAATTGCCCTTCTGCCTTTTTAATTGCCTCATTGCATTTGTTGGGACATTCCTGAGATGGTATTGCTGCTATGCACCCAGGAATGAAGGACAGAGATAAGTTATTTCTTGAAAAGAAAATTCGTTGCATGCTGCAATGCACCAATCCATTCATTGATGTCAAACTCAAAAAATCTTTTGGTTTTTGAGATCGACTATCCGGGGCTTAGGCCAAGATGCTGGCGCCTCATCCCTTTGGCGGTGGTCGCCAGTTTTATTTGCATTGATCTGATCCGTGGTTGGAGGCAATCGCGAGTTATATCGATATCTCACGCGATATTGAGGCTAGTGTCGTGCTCCAAGGTGGTGTGGGTCGAGGATCAGTCATTTTCTTTTTGCTCAGAGCATCTCTTACCGACGGTATATCGTTCGGTTCGTATTTTGATCTTTTAAATTTCTGCATCAATAGACTGGCGTTCTCTCTCTTGGTTCAGGTAATTCAAATCTCTCTCTCTCTCTCTCTCGCTCGCTTTTCCTGAGCGAAAGGTAATCCAAATCTGTCGTCTGGTCCTCTGCAAAACTTTTTGACCCTTTCTCTCAGTTGTCATCACCATCAAGTCCTGGTCCTGTGTAAAACTGTCTGGTTCTCTTACGACTGCAAGTTGAAACGTTCAGAATCGTCTCTGACGTTTGCCATGGCCTTGAAAGTGCCAGCCACCAGCACCGTCCTGGCCCCATGAATCCCCTTCGTCAATGCCGCCCTGATATAAAAATTTCACAAGAGGAGCAGCTTGGGTAAGATGTTGATGTGCCTTGGTTCAATAAGAGAGAGGAGGGAACACAAGTCATATTACGGCGGCATACGTGATGCCAGCCTAATCCCTGATTCAAGGTTATCTGGAAAATGAAATCCCACATTTTATTGGTTATTTTCTTCTTGAGGAATACGGTGGTTGCATCAGTAAAGGTGCATCAAGAAAACATGGTTTCTCCCTCTCTCTCTCTTCTCTCTCGAATGGTGCTGAACCAAGATGCACTGCATCAAGGGAGAAAAAAAAAAAGTATGGTTAATTTGACCACTGCAGAAAAGGCCAAAGTTATCTCTCAAGATCATCTTGGTTTACAATTGAGCAAAGTTTGTGTTATAATAGACATGATATCGTAGCCAAAGGTCATGGTTTAAATCTCTCATTAGGCAATTTTGTATTATGTCATGCATTTTGTTATGTTGAATAATTTTTTCCGCTTGACTCGTTCCTGGTCTAGTCAGTCTTGACTTGTTCCACTTCTTGATAGCTTAGACTTTTGAGATCCAGTGATAAGTTTACGGCATGATTTTAGGAGTTAATCTAAGCTAGAAGCGTCTTGAGTTGAAATAGGTAGAACAAAAACCGGTCCATTGCGTTCTTTTATTGAATTATATAAATATCATCTATTTTGATTTGTGGATCTTCTGAGTTTTTAGTGGATTGGCTGATTTTATAGGATGGGTGGATCAACCGTACCCAAGTAATTTTGGTTCTATTTCATATCACCTGATGACAACTTGGTTTATGGTATTTAGCATCCGTTTCCTTTGACAAATATTGTGCATGTAATTCTTTTTTAAAAATTTTGTTGACTCATATTTTTATGAATTTTTTTTCAGAATCCTAGAGTTTCTACTGAAACCAATGATGAGCATGGATCTTTTGTGGTGCACACTATGTATTACAGAGTATTGTGCAGCTCTAAATAACTGCCATCAAAAAATCGATCGTCAACAAATAGAACGATCCACAAGCATATATCGTATCATATATATGCCGTTGTGCATTGTTTGATGTCTGAAGTTGGTGTGAGTTGGAGGTTGCCCGGAGGTCACACCACCTAGCAACTGGAAGGTCTAAACTTTGGGCATTGGGTGGCGTCTCAAGTGTTTTCTACCTAGCCTCCCTCCTTTTATCACAAAAAAGAAGGCACGGTTGGACTTCTTTGAGTAAAACTGTTATTGAATACTTTATCAGAAAAAAATCCACCAAGATGGTGGAAATGCTATCTGGTCCAGCTGACACTGAGATGAGTACATGGGGCGACCCACAGGTTGGAGAGGTTATGAGCAAAATTTCTATCCGCATCGAATATTTTCTGATGAAAGAGGGATTAAGAGGGGGCTACTATATGGATGAGGTTTTTTTTTTTTTTTTTCTTAAAAAAAAACCCTGCTATTATCTTCTCATAACAGACAATTAATGTCTTCACATCTAACTTGTTCCAGTCGCATTCAAAATCTGACACCAAATCTCTTTAACTTCACTGTACTAGCAAATTATGAAGTATGAACCTTCTGACTTTTTTTTGGATGGAACTTTCTAACTCTCAAAGCTGTACCCTTTTTCGTGCCGTTGGGCTTATCCACCAAGCCTCCCTGCTATCGAGGCGGTTCATTAAACATCTCGCACACCAACCGTCACCAACCGTGATTCTCTATTACGGCAATCTCACCAATATCTACGTCACACTCAAAATCTGGAAACAACTTTTAACAAGAAATAAAATTACTGAAGTGGCTTCTCTTCTGACTTCTGCCCAAGGCATGCATGTTCTGCATGCATGCATACAGACATTAAGTTGTAGGATGATTTAACCATGTTTTATAGCTCTATTGCGTGAAAGAATTGGACCTTTTGATTGTTATATATTCCAGCAAAATCTGAAGGGGTTTTTCTTCCGCCCAAGAGGAACATATATTCTGCATTCATATATACATCCAGATATATAACTATAGGATGATCTAACCACGTTTTATAGCTTCATTGCATGAAGAGTTAAACCTTTAGATTTTCGAATATTCCAACAAGCTCTACTATTTTAAAGCCTAAGTTTTTTTCTTTTTTTTTTGGGTGTGTTGAGGTAATACAAACCGCCCCAAGCCACGTGAGCACGTCGCGGAGCACATGATTAGAGGCGCCCGACCTCAGAGCGTCCGACCTCGGAAGCATCCGACCTCGGAAGCGCCCGACCTCGGATACATCCGACTTCCTGGGCTCCCGACTCGGCACCCCACTAGGTATCCGACCCCGAAATCGACTACCTCGGATCTCCAATTTTGTCCTTCACCTACCACAGTCACGTCTTTCCGTAGCCCGGTCAGAGGGCATACCCAGCTATCGCCGTCAGCATTTAATGCGCATGGCCCCAGAAGACCTCCGGCTCACTCCACCATTAATGCATATTCCTGGCTTACTCAACCATCATCACGCATGGCTCCCGAAGACTTCCGGCGTGCTCCACAATTAATGCACATCTCCGGCTTACTCAACAATTAATGCGCGTGCTACCTACTGTCTACGGATCTCCAATTCTTCACGGCAGGTCAGCTCGGCCGCACCCAGTCGGCCGTGACAATTTCTTGACTCCGACCTCAAAGTACTAATTCGCCTGATCGTGCGACATGTTCAGTTGTATTACAGTCTCGCTTTGTCACATCACAGGTAACCCAGCACCTCTATAAAAGGGGGACTCCTCCATTTTAGAGGGGGCTGGCGTACAGAAACCCTGGCACTCATGATTCCTTCTCCTCATCCATATTTGCCCCCTCTGACTTAGGCATCGGAGGGCCGACACCGGAAAACCCGGCCACCGGCTTCCTTGCAGGTCCAGCGGAGATGCCGCCCGCCGACGGATCGCCGCCCGCCAGTTCTCGCCGGAGCTCCCCCTCCTCAGCCGACGGTCACCCCGGGTCCAAATTCCAGCATCAGGATGTGTGTATGTTGAGATGGTTTCATCATAATCAGACTATTCCTTTGTACTTGGACCTTTTGGAGTCCATTCTAGCTAGAGTTTTCTGAGCTCGGTGCAAACTAGAAGATCGAAGGAAAAAAAAATGAAAGAATAGATGCAGCTCCACATGGAAGGATGAAGGCTTCGGCGACTCTTCATGCACCATGTTCCTAGTGAAATTTCAGCTATTTTTTATGCTTTCTCGATGCGTATGCCAAGTAATAGTCATAATAAAAGTCGTTGCATCGTGCGCCATAATTACTTTGACCTAGTTTAATAATAAGAAAGGAGCGAAGAGAATCTAGCAATAATCAGGTGACATTAGGGTTAGACATGGTATGCTTCATTATCTCACAAAAGAGGAAGGAAAAAAAAATACAATTAGGGTTCATCAAGTTAATATGCATGTCAGCATGACGCTTAAAGGCAAAGAGAGATTCTGAGTTTTGCCATAATTAGAATTGGTTTGATTATTGATTTATACTTTCAAATTCCATATAATATTGTTGCTTTGGTTGAAATATTCTTGGAGCATTGATGTCATATCAGAAAACAGTTGTAGAAATTTTAGTCCATCCTTGCAGTGGACCTTCTGAACTTAGACTCGTTTGGTATGTGGAAAGAATTTTTCTTTACTAGAATATTTTTTTTCCACTCGAATCTACTTTCATGAAAAAGTTATATGAAATACCTATTATACTTTTAATAAAGAAAAATATTTTATCTATAAATTTTGATGGTTTAAAAGTACTTTTGGAAAAAAAAGATCCCAATTTTCAATGACGGAAAAGTAGTTTTTTTATGTCCATCATGGGTTTTTCTTACCCATAGAAATATTACTTTTTCTTTTCTCTTCTTTGAAAATTCTAACCGAACAAGAAATATTTTGTTTTGTTTTTTTGTTGACCTTACCTTTTTTTTTTTTTTTTCCGAGAACCAAATAAGCTCTTAGAGTAATGCTCCATGGCAAGGTTCACCTTAATGGGGAAGGACTTTGATGATCATAATGATGATTACAATAATTTCTTTTCTTCTATCAGGTTTTGCTTTTGGCTGTCTTCTTTAAATCCTTTGAGAGCATCAGATTCATCGCACCAAGAAACAAAAACCAGCAGCAGACGTGAAATCAAAACCATCCAGGCTTCGCAAGCTTGCATCATCCAGTCATCATTACAAAGAAAAAATACAGTTATGATTTAGGCATGAAATAAGTCTTCTATCTGTCGTCACCTTTCTATATCGTACAACTTTATGGCAGCACATAATAAAACTGCCATGGCATCCTTATGACCATAACAAAAGAGTTTCCAACGCTCTCCCCTTCTTAGCATACAGGTGCTGCAAGTTGCAGTCTCTTTACAACAACCGAGGCAAAAGCTGATAGTTTTATCATTGATGGATTTCTTAGCTTTGTACTAAAGAATGTGCATGCCCTCTCAATTATTAACTTGAATGCTACCACTTATGTAAAGTTTCAACATGGGTCAAGTTTATTCACCTTTGTACAAAAGCTCCCCCCCCCCCCCCCCCCCCCAGCACTGCTTCCCTCCATCTCGCCTTCTTCTTTTTCAGTCATTTTCTTGTGCATGCAATCAAAAAGAAGGATACTTTGATCCACTTAAGGAAGATAGGAAGTTCCACCAGAATGTACAGCGAAGTTGGGTATCAAATGAGGGGAGCTTGCTCTATTGTGCCCAGCTTGATTATAGGTGATTAGTGATGAGTTGTAGTAATCCACAATGCTGGCATCCTTGAGGATGGGATGATCATCCCCATTTAGACCTTTGGATTTTCCCTGAACTGTATCCTTTGCAACCGAGCCACATTGTCTTGGTTGCGTCTGGTAGAATACCTTTGACACAACTAACTCACCATCCTTTTCTTCTTCATCAGAGCCCAAGTGATACTGGTGCATCACCCAATTAGTTTTCTCAGGTTTTCGCTGTTTGCCGTAGTTAGTGTAGAGAACCAGTATCTTCTTGTACCCCATGAGCTTCCCACCTACGAGCACTGGTCTTGTCTTGCCGGTTTTGTGCCACCGGGTCTCACCTCCATGGGCGTCTGTATGCACTTTTCTTCGCTTCCTAGTCCCTGTCGTATATGCCTTGGAGGGGCGATGGAAGAAGTGTCGAATTAGACCATCCCTGCTCACTCCTGTGCAATAATATGATGCAAATCATAGCTTCAGAATCTAGTTATGGAAGATGATCAAGCCACGTCTACGTTGTGATTTTTTTTAAAAAAAAATAATGAGAAAAAAAACGTAATGAAGATTTCTATCATCTATTGATCATCATGACAAAGCTAAATTTAGAATAAATTACTCGATGTTCCTCTCGGATATTTTACTCTAGGAGAATGAACCCACGCCTGGATTCCAGTCCCGTCTTCTCTTTATGATGGAAAACAAATCCAAGTCCTTTCTTCAGTACCTTAACAAAAAGTAGGTGCGATTCTGCACCTAACCCCTAAGCATTCAAAAAAAAAAAAAAAAAAACCTCATATTGCAACAAAGTTCTTATAAATAAACATATTGCAGATCAGAAAAGTTCATGGATTATAAAAATTTGTTATGGATAATATTTGGAAATTCAGAGAGCCAAATTCAGTAAATTTTTATGTTGCAAGACACTTGCTTCCTAAACTTTCCAATGGATTTTATAATTAGTTGTCAAAGTTTTATTTGTTTGTTCGTTTGTTTATTCAAATGAACAGATGAAGACCCGTCCAACTCCCAATTTATATGTACATAACAAGGCCCAACATTATTCTATTCTATTCTATTCTATTCTATTTTTTTAAGAGAAAAGGAAGAAGACTCATCTTCATTATAACTAATTAGGCCCAAATTTTGGGAGATACATTGTCCAAGAATTGAATCAAAAATATCTAAGACTCGAGTTTGGTTTGCGGGAATAGAAGAGAAAAGTGTGATCAACAGGAAAACAAAGAAAGACCTTTTGTTTAGTTAGAGTTAAAAAAAAAAAAAAAGAGAGATGAGAAAGTAGCATTTTCATGGAAATAAGATTTCCATGTTTCTTGAAAAAGAAAAACCCATCAGGGACATAGAAAAGCTATTTTTCCACTGGTTCAGGATTGTGATTCTTTTTTTTTCCCCTCCAAAACTATTCTTAAGCCATCAAATAACAGATATTTCCCATAACTTCTATAGAAAAATAAATATCCAACCAAACATAAGCTATTTTGGAATGTACCATTTTTCCATGGTCAACCAAATATACCAAAACCAATTTTCCAAGCATCATATTTCTAGAAATCAACTTTCTAGAAATAATATTTGAGAGAAAAAAAATTGTTCTCGCAAACCAAACAAGTCTCTAATTGCTAGCTGAAGAGTATGACCATTAGGAGTAAGCCTCAATAAAACTTTATTTTGTTGCTTTATAACATCTATTTTGAACATGGTGATACTTCATAGAACTGGAAAAATATGTTTTAATTTTCATAAAACGAAGAATGATCCGTTCTCGTTATGTACTTTCATGAAACTATAAGCAACTCTAAAGTCAAAATAGTTTTATAATAAGAAAATATGATTCCTCATGGCAAGGAGCTCTAGTTATCACAATTTATGCAAGTAAGTCCAATGAATTCACAATTTATGCAAGGAGTTCTAGTTATTCTCTGGCGCTAAAATATATCATAGAGTCGAAGCTTGTGCTTTTTTACAAAATTTTGAGGATCATAAATGCCAAAATTGATTATCTACGTTGGATGTTACTCATCCATAAAGACTATATATGTTCATCTTTGAAAACTTCTCGCACACAACGCATGCAGTAAGTCATATCTCATAAATCATGACTATGGGTATCGACTCCAGATTTTTCAATTCACCACCATGATCTTTGTGCACCAAGGCATTATTATGGCGTTATTTTTGGCACCAACGCCAGCGGAAAATAAATTAATTCTCTTCATGCATCACTGCTTTTTGGATGTTTTTGGAGTCCATTCGCGAGCTTTTTGGAGCATGCACAAACATGAATATTTGTTAGATATATATGCCTTGGCTTTGCAAGTATTTAAAATGGAAAAATATGACATGAAGTTAAGAATTAACATATGAAAATGTCCATCAAAAGATCTTTAAAGATTTCTTTGATAGACTTGAGAAGATGACAGAGATCATTACCGGGGAGTTTCTCTGGGTGGGTGTAGCAGATCCCGTTCTCGCCCTCGATTGTAGGAATAAACTCATCGATGAGAGGGTGAAGCTTCTGCGAATCTGGCCTGGCCTTCCCCTCCAAGTGCTCGAGAATCTCCTGGTCGGTTGGATCGAACTTCACACCAGCAGGCAGCCCAGGCAAGTCTTGGATGGCAGCGGCCGCAGCCTGAGCTCATCCATGCTCATATTACTCTACATGTATATGTGTTTTTTTTTTGTTTTTTTTTTGTGTTCTTGTTCCTTTATGTCTAGGCTTTTCTTCATGCACAGTAACAACACAATATAATTGTTCTTTTTATTTATTTGTTTGTTTTGGGAAACAAGAGGATATCATGAGGTTCCATTTATATTATAGGATAACTACTTATGAACCAAAGTGATATGAATCATGATATGCATCATTGCCACGCAACAAATTGTCTAGAGAAAGTATCAAAATTATGAAAAAGGGAGGAAGGAGAACGGAAGTATCACCTGTTCCTCATATTGGATGCGGTGGCCGCATGAAGGGCACGTCTTGATCACGTTTGCATAAGAAGTCGAGCTCCTGTCGTTCGCACGATCATCATCGCAGCTGTTGCACCATGTCATCTTTCTTTCTTTATCTCTCATACCCTCACGGCGTAAAACCTCCTTAGAGGAGAGGCCTCACCCTCCTCGCCAGTGGAGGCAAAAGACTGAGAAGAGAATGATAAGCAAAGAAGGGGGAAGAGGGAAAGGAAAGGATAAAAGTAAAGAAAAGAATGGAAAAGGAAAAGAAAGAAAGAAGCTTGTCTCTCTTATATATTAAAGCTCTGGGTGTGTTCTCTTCCCCCCCTCCCTTGGTTCTCCTTGGGCTTTGGGAAGGTATAGAATTCTCCTCCACTTTTGCTCATCATTCCCCAGGGTGAGATGGAGGAGAAAGAGAGAGTAGAGACCCCCCTCCTAATATCCCTCCTACCGTCTAAGAAAACAAACAATGCAAAGGGAAAAAAGAAGGAAAAGACAAAGCAAGTCTAACTCGAGAGAGAGAGAAGTTGGCAAATACTAACAGGTTGCTTGGCCCTCAAGTATGGTCATGCTATGTATACGTGTAAGACCAGACATAATGTAACCTCTCCATCTCTCCTTTTCCTTTCCAGACCTCAAGTTAAAAGAAAAACCAACAGAGAGGATGGGGAAAGAATAGTAGAAATTCTAGGAAAATAGGAGGTGCAATTGGGTTGAGTGGAGATGAGGCAACCTTATTCGTAAGAGACATTCCACCTCCCTGAGAGAGACGGTTAGATGGAGAGGAGAGAGAACGAGAGAGAGAGAGAGAGAGAGGGTGAGCCTTTTAGCTCCAAGGTCGCCCTAGAGTGTCTTGGAAGATATATAGCCAATAAAATAACATCCTCTCTCTAATCTTAATATATTTCTCTCTTTAATCTCTATCTTTTGTGGATGATGATATATATCAATTAATCTCTCTCCATTAATACTAGAGATTTACTGCTGCTCACGCGACCAAAACCTATTGAATCGTTGAGATCATTGTTGTCAAAGATGCGTGGATGAAAGATGTCTTCCTATTTATGACGGAAATTATTCTTGTTCTTCTTCGATCTCTTAATTGATGAGTTTGTGGGGTGGAGAATTAAACGAGCGTTGTGGCTTGTCAAGAAAGCCATGCCGACTACATGTTTGTTGCTCCCAGAAGGCAGTGGCTTGTTGTTGGAGACCTGTATATGTGGGAGGGAGGATCAGGTGTGAACTTGGTTGGACAAAGTTGGTCCGACCGGGGTTGGATGTGGCCAAGGCTGTGTATTGGTTGGATGAGAAGAAGGAAGAGGACAGGTGTGAGAAGTGGACTGAGTTGTTGAAATTTAGTGGTACAATTACTTCTGTATCAAGTGGTTAGGGGCAGCAGGGATCGGGTGGGAGGGGATGACTTTTCTGTGAGAAGAAGCATGCTAAAAAGGGACCACAATTCTTGCTTTCTGTGACCGAGACGTATTTCTATTAATGTTGTGTATACTTGTGTACCTAAAAAAAAAGAAATAACAAGTTTTCTAGGTTTAAAAGTAATTCTATAGAAATATTAATCAATTATTAAATTTGGAAAAAAAAAGGGGAAAGGGATGTCGATTTTGAATTTTAGTGGACCATTATAAAACCAATTTACGCATTTGCAATTGTGTATATGTAACAACCTAAGGCTTCATCCCAAATAGTTAGTCGTAAAGGTATTATTTGGGTTTCTTGATTCTATATAAATATTCAAGATCCACTCAGTGAATAACCTATATAGGACTAAAGATACGTCCGTTTGGATCCTCACAAACTCTCCCAGTTCATGCCTTAAATCAGACTAAGCATTCAAATCCATTCAAATCTACTCACAAACTCTTTCAGTTCAAGCCTTAACACCACGATCGGCCCGTGGTCAGCCCCAAAAAATTTGTATTGCAGTATTTCCTACTCCACATAGGTTATGGGCCGAGTCTACTCTGATACCAATTGGAAACAATCCAGGACCCTATCTAAAATGATTAGCCGGAAGGTATTTTTAAGTTCTTTAGTCCTATATAAGTATCCAAAATCTACCCAGTGAATAACCGATGTGAGACTAAATACATACCCGCACGGGTCCTCACGGTATCAACTTATATCATGTTTACACGTATTAACATCATGTGCGCATCAACTATACCCAAAAGATTTTTTATATATATATATAAAAAAAAAGACAAATTCCTATGGTTATCTAAGGCAAGAGTCCAATCGTCCAAGAAAGTCCAAAGCGGACCATTTTGGCCAAAAAAAAAAAAAAGAGTTGACCTAGCTGTATTTATAAAGTTGAGAATTACATCAAAAATTCCCGCGGAATCACCTCTAAAATAGATGATGGTATTGCTCAGTGGACTTATTGTTGATAAGTCAAAATTCTAAACTGATCCCCCTAAAGACAAGAGCAGCTTTATAAGTTACAATGTCAAGGCCAAATTGGTCCATCAACAAAGGCTTTTCAAACTTTAAATGAGTGATATGGTGATGTGGTACCAAAAATTTTGATCCATCATCTATACAGAGTATGATTGGATCTCACTCAAGCCAATACCTGTGCAAATGAGACTTTAGGTTTTGTTAGGGCTGAGGTGGCCGGGGGTTGAGGAGTTGTATATACAGAATGGCGGATCCTCTAAAGATAGAGGCTTATGGACTCTTCTTGACAAAAATAAAATCAAATGTCAAGATCTTATTTAGTTGCTTTGATGGTTTTCTAATTCTATATAACAATAAGAAGAAAATTATTGGTGGATTGTCATAAAAGCAAGGGCAAACTAAATTGATTTGTCTAAGCAACATATGTTTAGAAAAAAAAAATCAAAACAAACACATCAAAGAAACTAAGGCCCACCATATTACACCCTTCATCGTGCTGCATCAATTGGAGAGATGTCCAGGGTTAGAACATGAGAGGTGGCATTTCATAGAAATTATAAAAATGAGCAGAAGCAGTCGGAAATTTTGAGCAAAGTCAATTTGAGCAGTGCAGGACACTTATTTGCAAAGTGAACTCTATATGGGTGATTTTTAGCTGCACATATATGTAAAGAAATCCTCAAGGCAAACAACATAAAATCTTTTTGTTGGAATTAGAGATGGGGAGGGGGATGGGAAAAATTTTAGAAAAGAGCATGGATTTTTTTGGGAAGCATTAACTAGGTCAAATTGAAATCAATTGGAAGAATAATGCTTCAATTGGAAGGAAGGTTTGCCGTCTCGATACCAGATTTCGTACCGGTGCCATACTAGTACAGTGTCAGTATGGTAAGGTACAGAAGTTTTTTGGCGCACCAACTATCAATACCGAATCAGTACGGTACGGTACGTCTTGTACTATTCGGTTCGGGCCGGTACGACGTACCATGATTGGGAGGATGTAAATTGGGATATAGTGATATTGATTGGAGCCTCTAAGGGATATGGTTATTGGATACTAAAACACTAAAATTGTGAATTCATTATTTTATTTGAAGCAACTTTGGTTTAATGGAAAGAAATCCAGTTTATCAAGTCATTTTCTTGGGTTGGTGATGGTTCCAGGGGATTAATCCAACCCATTTGCAGCCATTGAATTCATTGCTTCACAAGTCACATCAGAAACTGGTTACTTAGGAAGTGAAGAAGAGAATTCAAATCCAAAAACATTACTTAGAACGATATCTACATCATCCTAGTGGGCCTAGTCACGTTGGCTCTTTTGTCGTCTTTTTTGTCTTTGATCTCGTGTTTTTCTTTTTTCATGCATCTCCACGAGCTGCGATCATAAATTGAACATTGAAGGTTATATATCCTGTCTTCCAGTCATCACAGTAACCAATGAATGCCAAAGCCCTACAATAACTGTTTTCTGTCACAATATTTTGCACACTTCCGAATCCTGTACGGTAACCCTCGAGGATAACGTGTCAATGTCTCAATACCAAGATGATGCTCGGCAATTCGAGACCAAAATGCAGTTCAAGTCCGCATCGGTTGGCAACTTGGTGTAGTTGCATAGAGCAAAAATCAAGTGTCCCATACAAATCTCGGCTAATGTAAGAGCACACTAAATCATGTTTTGGAAGCCTATTGCCCGTTTTACTTATATTAAGATTCTATTTCTAGCTCATCTTTGTTCCATATTTCAATATTAGTTCGAATAGTTTGTCTTTTAGTGCTCGTCCACCTTAGTAAGATAAAGTTGAGCCTTAGCTTTAATATAGTCGGGTTTGTTTTTTAGTTGGATGGCAATATTGAATACTTTTGTCTTGAAGTATAGGAAGTATGATTTTATAAATAGAGAGAAAGAGTTAGGTGAGGAGTTGGAGAGAATTTTTTTTATGAGAAGAAAATTAGAGCTTTTTTTTTGGGTGAGATGTCCTTGAGAGAGAGAGAGAGCCGAACTTATTGTTTCAGTTTTATTTTTGAATAAATTTATTTTCTCTTCAAAACTTTTTTCCTTCACTATTATTTTTTCTTGCAATTCTCTGTAAATATTTTATTTTGCATTTGGTGTTTGTCTTGGATTTTAAGCCAGCACGGTCGATATACTCTAAGTAGCATGCCGTTCTACATCATGCAGGATGATCGCAAGCAAGTGCATACTAAAAACTTTGCTAGATAGTAGATGCAAAGAGTTTTAGGTTGTAGTAAATATGCTCTTAACCAAAAACCTAGTTTCCCCCTACGATAGTAAGGCCCTGTTTGGGGGAGCTGTTGGCAGTAGAGCTGTTGGAAGTAGAGCTGTCTGAAGTAGAGCTGTTATAAAAAGCTGTTTGCTGTTTGGTAACTACATTCGTAAAGTATTGTGGTACTTTGTTTTATATTTGGTAAACAAACAGAGAAAGTACTTTTGCATGACAAAATTACCATAAACGACATTGCATAGTATTATACAACAGAACATAATAAAACATA
>JAOXJJ010000725.1:7861218-7877256 GCA_025769935.1 Phoenix roebelenii | reverse complement strand
TTAAACGGGTCAGGTTGGGCAAACAGGTTAAACAGGTCGGGTCGGGTTTGGTAAACAGGTTACCTGTTTATTAAACAAGTTAAACGGGTCGGGTCGGATTACCTGTTTAATAAACAGGTCAGGTTCAAATTGTAATTTCTGACCTGTTTAATAAATAGGTCGGGTTTAGGTTTATGATTTTCTGACCCGACATGCATGTGACCCGACCCGTTTATAACCCGACCCGACCCGATTCTCATGCTTCAAGCCCATTTGAAGGTCTAAGTCGGGCCCATGGTTGAAACCTCCCTCCAGTTGCACAATCCGGACATATTCTTGTAAGTAGCAAATCTTAATTGTAGGAAGTTGCGGTGTCGTTAACTGTCTTCACAACCTGTTTGTGGTTGGTCTCAGTGGTTAATCTGTGTGAAAGGCTCTTCATTTGCTTTGTGGCCTGGTAGGAGTTTCGATTTCCGAACCTAGCTTGTTCCAATATGGGCCCCTGAGCAGTAGTCTAACCTTGAACATAGGCCAGATGGGCCACCCAACATGGGAATGCCGGCTGCATTGCTGCAACTGGGAGCCCAATCGGCTGGTCTTGCAGAGGCCCAATCTAATTCGACTCTGCCTACCCCAATTACCTTATAAGATAATTATGTTTTTTTTTCCTTGGGAATATCTCAGTTATATGGTGCCTAGCCTCGAAGGAAGGGAAAAGTAACAACAATAATAACGATTAAAAACGAGTGTTCCATTATGCCAATGACAGATTTTATTAAAAATTAATTTTAATATAATATATATCATAAATACAATATATATAATATCAATATAATATAATGATATAGTATATTAATGGTATATTTGTAGACTAATTTTTTATGCCCATTGAAGCATGACTCTATCAACCAAATATCTTGCAGCCTAAATTTTATCGGAAAGGAAAAGAACCATCTTTTTATCTTCTAGCAGCTCAGAGGGTGGGATTTGAGCAGGTTCAACGGATCGATTCTAATTAAGTTTTAAACAAGTTAGACAGTTTCTAAATAGATCAAATCATAATCCAACCCGACCGGTAAATTGGATCGAAGATCTAAAACTAAACCCAGATCTTTCTAATAAAACTACATGCACGTTAACATGGTTACGAGCCAAAACTGTTTATGCCCAATGGAAACCTACCTAGCAAATTGATTGCCAGCGGCGTTGATGGCTTGGGTCGTAGCTCCCTGCCGCCCCTGCCGCAGCCCTTATCCGAAGCCCCATTCCCGTAGCGCCGGTGGCGGCATATGCCGTGACAAATTCGGAGTAACCTGTGACGGGTACAAACATTGGGATGGCTGGGAAGGGGAGGGGTGGCTAGGACTGGGTTTCACGGCGAAGACATCGCGGCCTTGTGCACGGCCCCCAGGAGGCCGTTGCCGGCGATTTGGGACTGAATGAAATCCGTCCGTTGTCATCATGACCTGGTGGATTTGAGTGGACATGCAATGCAACGGTAAGGAGGGTGTCATCGGGTTCCACGGCGGGGCGCAGAAGATGAAGAGGATGACGAAGAGGTCAAGAAGAACGTTGCGGATGATGGCAACGAGGATGTCTTCGCCGACGGCGGAGGTTTTGAAGCTCATGGTAGATACGGAGAAAGGGGGGATGAGGTCGATACAGCAGGGAGTATTGAGGAGGAAGCTTATTTTATCTGCTGGGTAAAAGGCGACGAATTTGAGTACGCTTTGGCGACGGAGTTGGGCTGCCAATCACGAGCTTTGAGCGAATTGGGCCCGGTCCATTTGATCGGCCCAGTTAAATTGGTTCAAAATAATAATAATAATAATAATTAAAATGAAACCGGCATGTGCTGCACATGTACCTGGAGAGAAGAGGACTCCCGATCTCGCTGGACTGTATCCGACTTTGGGACGGATTTCGGTCACAACTGAGCCTATTTAGAGGCTCCTCCCCCACCGGAGAACCTAGGCTCCCGATCGAAGCCCATCGCCAGATTTCTTCGATTTCCTCCCCGATTGTTGGTCGTCGTTTGCACTTTTACCACGGCCAATCCTCGACAGAAAACCAGGTAAAAACCCGGGCCCCTTGAGCATTCCTTTCTCTCTTTCTTCTAGGGCCGTTGGGAGGCTCGATTAGGTCGGCGATTGCTGGATTTTAGCCAAAAAGGGGCAAAGCTCTGTTTCCCCGGTTTTAACTCGCCAAACCTTGATTCCGGCTGGTTCCGCCGACGACACTTGTCGTTGAGGGCTCTCTCCAGTACCCTATGGGGGCTTATAGCCATGGCCAAGGTTCTGGGCATTAGGACGCTCTATTCCAAAGTTAAAAGGGTCGAAAACCCTTGTTTTGGAGTGATTTTGGCATTGCCGATCGCCAGTCGATGTCGACCACCTATTGGTCGATCATGGGTTCCTTGACCCCAAGCACAACTGCAGCCACCATTTTAGCTTTGAATCCGGTTGGCGAGTTGTCGGATTGTAAAGTTGGGCCGACCCTTAGAGGGGTCCCGACCGGTGTTGTGTGACTTGAAGCTTCAAGCCGATATTAGTCTCGGATTGACATTATGCAGCCTTATGAAGGGTTCCAGGTCGGCATTATGCAACTGTACAAGGGTTTCCAAGTTTTCGGGTTGACTTCTCTCTCTAGTTGATCGGAAGAAATTCTTGATTAAAATGGACTAGTGGGTAGTCTTAGGTTACTACGTGATGGTGGACCCTTGAGTGGACTAGTAGAGGATTTTGGGTTGTCGGATACCTCGAATAATTTTTTATGCTGATTTGATTATGTAGGAGAACAATCTTTAGAAAAAAAGGACATCGAATAAGGTCTGCGCACCCCGGTTCGTAGTTCGTAGTTTGGATAGGTGATTAGTCTGTCTGGATTATCAATAAAGAGGTAAAAAATTTTGTACACTCGCCTGCATGATTATAGATATTTTGTATACATAGGTATGATATGCTAATGATCAAGATAAGTAAGATGCAAGAATTCTTTTATGATGGTTTCTATATTAAATCATATTTTGATTATGTATGCTTGTGATTAATAGTATGATGGATGCATATTTGAGTATAATTTATACTTGTATAATTGGACTAATAGATGTGGTGTTGTGGACTAATTATGTTATATTGATTGCCCCATCACGGGCAGAAAACGTGACACTTATCGAATACCCCATCACAAGCTGGAAATATGATATTTATTGATTGCCCCATTACGGGCAAGAAACGCGACCGTTGTTAGTCTAAAGCCGGATATAAAAAAAAATGATCTGTGGATATGAACTTGATTGAATGAATAAGGATTTTGGCCTGATCTCGTTATCATCGAATGCCCATCACATGCTAAAAATGTGATACTATCGAATGCCCCATCATATGTTGGAAATATGATACTATCGAATGCCCTATCACAAGCTGGAAATGTGATACTATCGATTGCCCCATCACGAGCAAAAAACGTGACTGGGATTTGGCTCAAAGCTAAAAAGATAATTGATCTTGGATCCAGATTAAGTTAAAAAGGAAGGAAATAAAAAGCATTGAAAATACTATTAAAGATTGAGATATCGTATGATATATTACTCTTGAGTGGCTGGATTGTTATTGATATTTGATGTACATATTTATACTGATTATTCGAGAATTATTGATAGTTACTTTATGATTTTATAATGTGTCAACGATTTCTTGCGATTTTCAAATTTATATTATTATTATGTTGGTGTGGATATATGGAGATTCTTATTGAATTATAAAGCTCATACTATCTCTTTTCTTTTTCTTTTAGAGTTGCAGATCTCTTGGTTCTTGATTATAGTTGGGATCATGGGTGAAAGGATGAGTAGATAGGCCATCACTTATACTGGTTGGATGGTTAAACTTTATAATCGTACCAGTTTTGTTAATTGTTATGAAATGAGATTATTATTGTTCAATGGTATTAAGATTATAATAAATTTTCAAACCTTACATATTCTCTAAGGATTTGCCCTAGGAAGTATGCAGTCGTGTCATATAGCCGACCCGGGTGTTAGATTTGGGGCGTGACACTAACATAGTCGAGTGTTTTTTGTCGAGGGCAGGTAGAGCAGACAGTGCGAGGATATTGTCTATGTCTAATGCTCGACTGGTGCACCAACCCACTGACCGACAACGTTGTCGGAGAGCTCCTTTGGACCGAAGGATGCAGAACGACAGGCCTCACAGCATTCCAAACCACACTAGCAATATCAGAACTGATGTCTTGTCTAACTAGAGATGGTTGATTCATGATTTTTTCATGAACTAGTATTGTAATAAGCTTGCTGCCGTTTTGGATATCAAAGTTTGAAGGTGAACCCAATATGTTTCATTATTTATTTCCAGACTATCTTCTAGATGACAGAGGAGGCTTCCGAGGTTGTGGCATAACAGAAAAATTTATTAGAAAGATATCCATTCATCCGGTCGTACTCCAAGCTCTTCACCTTTGGATCTTCTTGCTTTCAATCTCCCTAAATCACCAACTGAATGTTTGCGCATGCCGGAATTCTCTACTCAATCCAACTTTTGACCCATTCACTGCTGTCTAAGGCTTCACCTTTACTTTATGTTTTTTATAATATTAGCTATCAGAACATAAGATAATTTCAAATTAAATAATGATAGTAGGAATTGACACCTCTGCTTTTTTTCTTTTTTTTTTTGAAAATACCTTTCTTTTTTTCTTCTGCCTTTGATGACGGAGAGATGCATCCAGAGAAGTATATTTATTACATAATGTTATTACGAGCACAGATAGACACAAAACATAACAACTCAAAGAAGCTGGCGAGAGCTCCCATAAGCAGCATTTTAAATCCAACCTGTCAAGCAAGCTGCTTTGAATTAAATGTATCCGAACACAAATATATTTTGGTCCAACGTTATTCAAGTGGAGATAAGGGAAAAGAGCTGATTTAGAATCGTGTTAAGCTGAGAAATTTCTTTAATTCGTAACATGTTAACTTAGGGCTCTGACGGTGAATAGCAGGAGATTGTTATGCTTTAGCCTTAATAATTAAAAATAGGCATTCTCAGGAGGGTTTAAAGTCCACTTCAAAATCAAAATGTTAGAAGACTTCATGATTAGATTAGGCGGAAATTTTGCTTGCTTTGGTTTACCGCATGATTAGATTCTCGATCCCTTTTGAGTCCCCATTTTGTGGATTTGTTAAGCATGATACTCCTAACTTTGCTCATCCTGAAACATAGCGAACTTGGTAGCCAAAGTACTACATTTAAGAGTATCCTTTAGACGGCTCAAATTAAGGAAAACTCAACAGAGTGACCATACCAGTTGCATGAGTAAATACGGTTTAAATTGCCCACCTAGAAGCCCCTGATACGTCAAAAAGAGGACAGCAAGTCCCCTGGAAACTAATATGGACAGTAAAGTCCCCAAGACAGAGATGGTACATGTAAGACAAATGTAGTATACTTTTCCAGTGTGGTGGTGAATGCAGAGAACACAGCTTTGCCTCGTTTCAAGGCACCCAAATGAGACATACAAAAGGTGGATCGCCACACATTTCCATTGTCTACTAGTGACAGAATTCCTTGTCTTCGTCCTGATAGCAACCTGTTCTGAGGGAGAAATAAGCATATATTACAAATAGAAAGAAAGAAAAAAAAAAGACTCGAACAGTATCAGCAAGATGCCTTATCTTCTACCTCTTCCTCAGATATAGAGACAGTGTGCTGGAATGACAAAATCATTTCCAATAGAAGCCAGCACAGTATGCCTGCTTCAAAATTTTCCACCAAAATGCCATGGATCAAACCTTCTAAAATACGGATCAAGGAAGGAAGGAAGGAAGAGAGCTCCCCATTCATCTCTCCAACCAACATTATCGACCATCTAGACAATGCTACCTTGATCAGAGTTGCCTTCGTAGTAGTAACACGGAGACAGTTTCCCACCCTTCATCTCAGGTTTGTGCCTGGTCTTCTCCTCAGGCCTCACCTCAAGCAGCATTTTTACAACGCGCCTCATCGATGGGCGGTTGATAGGGAGGTAGCTGGTGCAAAGAAGACCAATGTTGAGGACCTTGCACATCTCATGTTTAAAGCAGATATTGAGCTTGGGGTCAATTACATGGTCGACCCCTTTTTGCTCCATCGTGGTGCAGACCCACTTCACTAGGTCCTTGTCTCCAAACTCAGGATCTACAGGGAGCTTCCCAGTAAGTAGCTCAAGAATCACCACGCCAAAGCTGTATATGTCGCTCTTCTCATTCACCCGGAGAGTGTATGCATATTCTGCGTAGATTATAAGTTGAAAGCTAGATCACCATATTATGTGCATCAAATAGAAAATATATTCGAGTACTCATCAAGAAACTCTGAATGCATCAGCAGGTATGGTCACAGAGATCATAATAAAAAGCATAATAAGTTCGGTAGAAAGGGAAAGGAGGACAAATGGATGCAAGAGATAAAACCAACGAACATCTCGGAGCATCAGAAAACCAACAGATATATTAGGAATAACAAACCAAAAGAGGTATAAAAGGTTGGAATCCATGAAAACAAGCAAGAATATGAAAAAAAAATAAGAATTAAAAAAAAAAAATCTTGGAAGGCCAACAACAGAAGCAAAAGTAAAGGATGGGTGGAGCAAACCTGGGGCAATGTATCCGCACGAGCCAGCAATGGCAGACATGGATTTCGATCCCTTTCCAATGGTCCTTGCGAGCCCGAAATCCGCCACTTTTGCACCAAACTCCCCATCCAACAATATATTGTTGGATTTAACATCTCTGTGGACGATCGGTGGCATGCAGTCATGGTGCAGGTATGAGAGTCCCTCAGCCGAATCTAATGCAATCTTATACCTAATTGGCCAATCCAACAGACCCCCCTTGTTGCTATGAAGCAAGTCTCCCAAACTCCCATTTGGCATGTACTCATAAACTAGAAGTTTGCAGTCCTTGTGGTTGCAGCAGCACCACAACTTTACGATGTTCTTGTGCCTGATTTTCCCCAACGTTGTGACCTCCGCTTCAAAGCCATCGTCCGCACTTTGATCCATGTCGTCATTCTCTTTCTTCGACATACCCCAGAGCTTCTTCACGGCGACAATCTCCCCATTGCTAAGCACTGCCTTGTACACCTTCCCAGAAGCTCCGCTCGCGATCACATTGTCTTCATCGAGACAATCCAAGATCTCATACTCGCTGAAACCCAGTTTGTGGAATGATGTTAAGGTCCATTTGGACTTGTCCATTCCAAGCGATGCCTTCTTGTGATCCCTATACTTCCGGTAGAACCATGCCACCCCAGCAACAAAGACAACGGAAAAGAGTACGAAGATTGCACGACGTAACCAAACGAAACCATGGTGCCTCTCAGTGGCACCATGAGGGCTTGGGCAGAGCTTAGTCAAGGCCTTGCACAGGCCCGGATTCCCCAAGAAGCTGTTTATATAGGTGTTGCTCGCGAACAGGGGAGGGATGGCTCCGGAAAGATGGTTATTTGAGAGGTTGAATTGGTTGAGTTTAAGGTTCTGCAGCTGTGTCGGAATCCCTCCAGTGAGAACATTGCGAGAAAGGTCGAGGTAGGTGAGTACCGGCAGATCCCCGAGCTCCGGCGGGATCTCGCCGGTGAAGTCATTGTCGGCGAGGTTCAGCTGGCTGAGCTTCCTCCACGACTGAATTCCTGTGGGAAGCTCGCCGGAGAGTGAATTGTTGTGAAGATCAAGCTCCCCCAGCTGTGCCAAGCTCCCAAGAGACGCCGGGAGTGGCCCTGTCAGCCGGTTGTTGGCGGCTGAGAATGCATACAGATTTGACAGAGCTCCCATCTCCACTGGAATGGGGCCGCTGAACTGGTTGTCGGATATCAGAAGCTGGGAGAGATTGCTGGCACCAGAGATCGCCGGAGAAATCCCACCTAATAGAAAGTTTCCGGCAAGCTCGAGAAAATAAACATGGGGCAGCCCCCAGAATGCATTGGGTACCTCGCCGGACAGCCGGTTGTTCTTAAGCCGGACTCGCGTCAGCCTCCGGCAACGGCCGAGGGGATCCGGAATACTCCCAGAGAACAAATTATCCAGCAACAAAAGCTCTTCCAGTTTCCCCTGTGCGCAAATTCCGGCCGGAATCTCCCCCGAGAAGGAATTATCCGAAATGTCGATAAAAACAAGCGGAAAATTCTTGCCAAAATCCGCAGGAAGAGACCCCGAGAGCCGGTTCGAGAACAGCCGGATATCGCCAAGATTCCGGCAGCGGGAAATGGTGGAAGGAATCGGTCCGGTGAGGTTATTCTCGTAAAGGTTAAGATTTTCGAGCTTGGGAGCGAGGAAGATGTCGTCGGGGATGGGGCCGGAGAGCTGGTTCATGGAGGCATCGAAGAACCGAAGGTTGGTGAGGTTAGATAGACCGGCGGGGATGGGACCGGAGAGCGAGTTGGAGTAGAGCTCGATCTGGACAGCGGAGGAGAGTCCGGCGAGGGAAGCGGGGATCGGACCGTCGAGGGAATTGGAGGAGAGGTCGAGGTCGATGAGATTCGCGAGGCGGCCGATGGCGGGGGGGATGCGGCCGACAAGGTTGCAACCGGCGAGCCAGAGGACGCGTAGGCTGGCAAGTTCGGCGAAGGAGGGGGGGAGCGGGGTGGGGGAGAAGGGATTGTAGGAGAGGTTGAGTACTTGGAGGGAGGAGAGGTTGGAGAGAAAGGGGGGGAGGGGACAGGAGAGGAGGTTGGCGACGAGGGAGAGAGTTTGGAGCCGAGGAAAGGTGGCGAAGGACGGGGGGATATCGCCGGAGAAGTTGTTGCCGGAGAGGTCGAGATAGGAGAGGAAAGGCAGGAGGGGGAGGGAGGTTGGGAGAGGGCCGACGAGGAGGTTTTGGGATAGGTCGAGGTGGGAGAGGGAGGGGCAGGGGAGGAGGGAGGAGGAGGGCAGGGAGGAGTTGAGGGAGTTGGAGGCGAGGGAGAGGAAGGAGAGGTTAGGGAGGTGGCAGAGAGGGGAGGGGAAGGGGCCGGAGAGGCCGAGGGAGGGGAGAGATACCGCGGAGACGGTGGCGGTGCCGCCGCCGGAGGAGGGGCGGCAGGAGACGCCGGTCCAGTTGCATGGGGTGGGGTCACGTGGGTCCCAGTCGGAGAGGGAGTTGAAGGGGTCGTCGAGGCCTCGCTTGGCTCGGAGTAGGAGGAGGCCTTCTTGGTTGAGAGCAAGGGAGGTATGGAGGAGAAGGAGGAAGAAGAGGGGGGTGGTGGTGGTAAGCATGGAGGTGGGTGGGGTTTGGGTACAGGCTTTTGGCTGTTTCAGGGGAGGTGGCGAGAAGGGAGAGGGAGGGGGGTTTTGTAGTAGAAAAATTATTTGGTTTTTTCCAGCTCCTGGGTGTTTAATAGTGAAGCATTCTTGGGTTTGCTGCTTTGGATGGTGGGAGGGAATTGAATTTGCCAATTGCGCTGGAGTTTTCAGGGCATGCATGGGAAGTTGTTCAGTGCTTATCGCCCTGGGGGCTGGGGTTTTGAGAATTGAAATCAGAATCATTTATTGTGGGGGTGGATGGAAGTTACTGAACCTCCACTTGGCGTGGCTGGCGTGAACAGTAGATGCTATCCCTGCGCTTGGTGGTGCAGCGTGCCGTTACAAGGAAACAGAGACGTTATTTCGCATGTATACTGTAGAGCGCACACATGGCCATCATGAATAGGGAGTTCTTGTTTTGTTTCTAAGTTTATTTATTTCACTGGACTGGAGATGTATTAAGTGTATCAGACATTAGTTAACTTTGATATACAGATATTTTAGCAGGTGAAATCGTGTCCGTGAAGAATGAACTTATGAGAAGATTATGTTTATTTATTACTTCAACTTTCGAGTAAAACTTACCTCATTAGTTGGAGATTTTGAATAAAACAAGTTACTTGCAAACAACTTGAGTCCAGTGGGCTAATAAGCTCCTTCAGGTTAGTTCACGAGCCGAATAAACCAAGCTCAGGTTTATTTTCAAGCTCAATTATTTAACAACCCACGATTGAGCTTATTGGTAGTATAAGAAGGTCATATATAGTTAGGTAACTTGATACATAATAATAAAAATAATCATTATTAAGAAGCTGAAGCTTATAATATAAGTAAAGAAACTGATCCTGAGCGAGATTATTTTTTGTGCTTTTTTAAATAAATCTCAACTAGATCCAAGTTAGTGAAATCAAACTTGAACTTTTCAAATAGGAAAGCCTGAACTCAGCTTATCGATGGAACCAATCAATCAATTCCAGAACAACTATATATACTTTTTCAAAGAAAAAGAAAAAGCTTTTTGAGTAAATTAAAGTAAAAGGAAATCCACTCTGAACGCGTAAACAAGATGACGAAGCAACTTGGTGTTGAAAATCATTCCTTGTCCCATCTAAAAGCTAGAATTTTAATTTTTAATTTTATTCTACTTAATTATATTTTTTAAAATTGTTTTTTTATATTTTAATAAATATTAATTTTTAAATTTGAATAGAAACCAAACATCCACCCATATAATGCAAGGACCTTTGGTGTTTCTGAAAAGCTGATGTTAAAACTTATTACTCAAGACAGAAAATTGAACAAGCTTTATGTCATATTTGTCGGTAATTCTTATGTTAATCGGACTCTTAAAGATGATACTGTTGATTTATGGCATGCTAGATTGGCTGATGTGAATTATGATAGACTTCAAGATATGCAGAGCACGGGACTAGTTCATGGGCTTCCCAAAATAAAGATCAATGCTAGCACTATTTGTATTAGATGCCAGTATGAAAAGATATATAAATTATCTTGTGTAAAAAGCCAAATAAGATCCTCTTAGCCGCTATAGTTGATACATTTAGATCTCACAAGAATGATTAGTGCTCCATCTTTCACCGGTTTGAGGTATGCAGTTAGCTTTACTAATGATTTCTCTAGATATACTTGGGTTTATTTTGTAAGAAAAAAGTTGAAAGTGTTTGAGAAATTTTTTCAATTTAAAAATTTGGTTGAAAATCTCTTTAAATTAAAATTTGGTTGCTTAACAATCAATGGTTGTGGAGAATATGTTTCAAAGAAATTCTCTATCTTATTAGTTATGGCATTCGTAAACAGTTTACTTGTCTAGGTACTCTTGAACAGAATGGTGTGGCAGAGAAAAAGAACAAACATCTATTTAAGACCATCCGCAATATGATTCATGCAAAGAATGTGAAGCATGAATTCTGGGCAGAAAGCATTCAGACGACAATTTATGTTCTTAATAGGATACATTTGAGAAGTATTGATAATATGACTCCGTATAAAAAATTATTTGGCAAACATCCTGATATTTCTCATCTTCATGTGTTTAGATGTGTTTGCTTTGTGCATAATTATAATGCATTTTCTAATAAGTTAGATAAGAAGTCTATCAAATGTGTGTTTCTTGGCTACGATGAGGCTAGGAAAGGTTGGAGAAGCATTAATCCTAAAGCAATGAAGATTTACATCTCCAGTTGATGAGAGCTCTTCTTGGTGTCTTCTGATGGATCCTATTTTCCAGTTGGTGAGTTTAGATAAGTTTCTAATGAAGACCAAGTATCTCAGAAGGATGTTGTTTCCACAAAAATTGGTGAACCTTCTTTCCTTTCAGCTCAATAGTCAGAGTCTTGATCAGCTTTGCATACTTTGGGTACTCATAAAAGTCCATAGAAAACTCAAGTACATACCTCAAATTCTAAGGAAAATAAATGTACTGTTAGAGAAGAAGAAGACATGAAGTTACATGAGTTGAACTTGAAGATCCTGGGGATCCATCACCATTGCTGAGAAGCAAAAGAAAGAAGAAAGCACTTGACATGTATGGAGATTATGATTATTCTTTTATTGCTTATTGTGATCCTTAGCATTGAAGTAGCTAAGCTTAAGGATTGCTATTTTATTTGTCAAAAGAAAATATGCTATTGATTTATTGAATAAGTATGGATTGGCTAATTTCAAGAATATATTGACACCAATTGAATCAAATTTAAAATTGAGTAGAGAGCATGGCAAACTTCTTGATGATCCTATCATGTATAGACAAGTTGTGGGCGGTTTGATCTATTTGACTATCACAAGGCCAGATATTTTTTATGCAATTGGCATCGTCGGCTGATATATGTAGTGTCCTTGGTGGCCACATCTTGATGTAGTTTTATGGATCGTAAGGTATATTGCTAAGACTATTAATTATGGTATTTTATATACTAATAGTTCTTCAGTCAAGTTAGCAAGTTTTCCAGATGCAGAATATGCTGGTGATGTAGATATACATAGGTCTACCACTAGTTATTCTTTTAGCTTGAGATTTAGTATTGTTTCTTGGTGTAGTAAGGACAACCTACTATTGAGTTGTCTTCCACAAAGGCAGAGTATCGTGCGGCCGTGATGACAGTTCGGGAGTCGACTTGGCTCACGAGGTTCTTTGGTAATTTAGGTCAGAACACTTACTATATTGTTCCTTTTTATTGTGACAATAAGAGTGCAATCCAATAAGCAAGAAATCTAGTATTTCATACAAAGACAGGACACATTGAAGTTCATTATTATTTTATTAGAGAAAAAAATTGTAGAGGAAGAAGTTGATTCGCTTCTAGTTTCTACGAAGGACCATCTAGTAGATATCTTTACCAAAGAATTGGTGGTTGAGCGGTTTGAAGATTTGCATAGCAAGCTCAGCATTGTCAGCATGGACTTCGCAATGAGGAGGAGCGTTGAAAATCATTGCTTGTCCTACTTATACTAAAATTTTATTAATAGTTTTATTCTACTTAGTTAATTTTTAGTAATTATCAAGTCTTAATATTAGTTTTTGAATTTAAATAGGAATCAAATATCCATCCATCCATATAATGCACTATTTAAAGAGACTTTTGACGTCTTCCTTGGAGACTTGATGGATTTACCCGGCATTAGCGTGCTGCCCTGAAGTTAGGTCCCAACGGCTCGTAATTGCATTCTTATAGCATGTGTCGTCTTTTGAAGTCGCCGAGAGCCAACAGAATAGAAAAAGAAAAAGGCACCTGAATACGATGCGTCGAAAGAAAAGTGTTATTAGCTTTTGTTAACCTGCATAGTGTCCGTTCGGCTCCCTCGCTTTTTTAAGATGTTCCCATGGGTTGCATGCAGTCATTACCTCACACCGTCACACACTTCGTATGGAACTCATCTTTTTTGGTTCATCCCTCCAGGTAAGTACTTACCCTTCGGCTCTGCAAATCCCCGCCATTGGAAGCCGCCATGCTCAGCGTTCAGGGGATGAAGTGATGGGACGAATGGGCGTCAACGGGTATTGGATGCCCGAGAAGAGAATCGTTTCGAGGACCGTCCCGTCCTTCTCTTCAACCCCAGAGGAGTGAGTTCACGTGAGAGTAACCGGTGGGTGCGGGCTGCTCTTTTGCGTGAGGGTACCGTGACTAATCAGAAGGGCACAATTACTTCGATCTCTTTTTCCTTTTCGCCACTGCTTTTGAGGATAACGAGGGTGCTTGTGTTCTCCTGTCGTACAAGAGAGGAGGGGGAAAGGAAAAAAAAAAAGAAGCAATGGTACTGTTGTGTTTTTGTCACACTCTTTTTCTCTGTAGCCACACCTATTTCGACCGATGCACAGCAAACTTTCAGATTACAGCTCATACTTTTGCGATATATTCAGCTATGTTTGATGCATGTTAAATAAGTTGTGCAACTTTTCAGGTCCGCCAAAAAGTTGAAGCTGGATTCGAAGAATGAACAGATATGATGATGGTTATCCTCTTATTCGAGAGTCCCGTAAATTGGTTCATGAGCTGAACGATTTTCAGATGGCACATGTGTTCAGAAAGACGAACAATGCAGCACATTGGGTCGCTTCCTTTATCGTCCGACACTTCGGTAAGTTTCTTTGGATATCGGCAATGGGCATATCTTCTTCCGTGTACATTTTACTTTCTCTTGATTTGGCGGGATGTACTCATGTTAGAATTATATAAATTGTCGTTTTCACCAAAAAAAAAAAAAGTCTCGAGAGCCCCAAACTATAGAACATGCCTCAAAAATAAACATTACAGTAATTTGCATTATATATAATAAAATAAAAATAGGCATTTGTCTTTACTTTGCTCGAGAAAAAAAAAAGAAAAAAAAAGATGGACTAGCTATTTAATGACACACATATTGATTTATAGGTGCAACTAGCGTTCATCTCTAGATATTTTCCACATATCCACTCCTCAAACAAGCAGAGCAAAATGATAACTTTGGATTAAATGCTAGAATTTTATTGTATTACTTTGCAAAAGATCCTCAGTCTTTGGGAGAACAGATTTTCCTGTTTTTATACGTTCGGAAAACCGGCTGAAACTTTTGTAGCTCCTTCTTCTCTCTTTCTTTGCATATTCCTCTTTGAGTTAAGAAAGGATGGGGAAGTTCTCATTCCTCCCCCTATTCCATCAAGATTAAAAAGGAAGAGCAAAACCTATAGCCAATCGAAACTAGAAAGTTAAACTCATTTGGGCGCGTAACGCTTTATGCAATTGGAATTGCAAGGTCTCTTCCAAGGAAGATTCCGGGAGGCAAGCGCATGTGGCGTCCGAGGCCGAACCACGAACAACCGCTTCCGGGCAATTATTGGACCCTGGACCACCTCTCGGCTCTTGGCCTCCACGTAGCTAGCAGGCGCAGGGACATTTAATTGTCTTTAACTCTTCTGGCCGACCACGTCCGAGCTGTTTTTTTATTTTTATTTTTTAATAAATTAATCGTACTATGGGTATACCAACGCATCCAATAAAATTAAAAAATACAAGCTCGCAGAATGCTTGAAGCAACGTAAGATACTTCCTGAATGCTTAGATACAAGCTTAATGGTCTAAGCTCGCATCTCTCGGACTCTCTGGATTCATCTAATCACCGTGGCTGAGTCGCCCTCCAATATGATCGAACGGTAATCAAGCTTTCATCAAACGAAGTTAACCCAAGATTTTTTTTTTTAATCCGCATCTTACACCTATCGAATATGAGTATTGCCAAAAAAAAAAATTAAAAAATAAAACGAACTACAAAGAAGACAAAACCGATCCATCCAACGATGAGCCTTCCACACTGTAGGTCACCCAATGTGTTATACCATTGGTCTTTCTAATAAAAAAAATGCATTTGCCTAACATACAATGAATATTGTAAAACAATGGCATTTCTTCATCAGCCTTTTTTTTTTTAAGGTGAAAAATAATATTTTAAATTACTCTAACATGAGTATAACCAGCCAAATCATAAAACTTTAAAAAGTACAAAAAAAAGAGAATATCTGCTACAGACGTCAAAAAAAACTTTCCAAAATGCCGAGCTACAAAAGAGACAGCTCAGTCTGCAGCCGTTTTTGTCTTCCGAAATATATGTATAACCTGAGGATCGTATATCTTCTAAACCAATCTCCTGATATTCTAGATGAGTGGATGACTGTCTTCGAACTTGTCCACATTCTGAATTCAACCTAGCATCATCAAAAAATTCCTCTCTAGATGTCCTCGCTCCGCAGAAAAAATCTGCCTCACATAAGACATTTTTAGTACCCTGAATTTCTTCGACCACAGTGGTAGTATCATCCCCAATAATGCGCTGTGTCTCCATCGCCCAAGTCTGCCGACAAGTCCAGCCACGAGAACGTCCAAAGACCCTAGAGCTCGGACAGGAGCGGGAATCCCCGTAGGGAGCCCGTAGGCGCCGAGGTGTCCGTGGGGAACCCGAGCCATAAATAAATGTCGGTCATGGCTCGTGCGGGCCGGGCAAATCCAAAAGTTTTAATTTGCTCGCCGGACCACAGAATAAAAGGAAGGGCATGCGATTTCTACTTTATATTGAGTGGTTGATGTGGTATTGGAACGATTGCCAACCGTAGCTATTTTAGCGAGCAATTTTAGTCTACGCGGAAGCCTATCGAGCGCTCTCGTACTATAAGCACCGCCGTTCTCAGCGATCATTATGACGGATGTTTTGCCCACGCAATAATTAAAGCGCACGGCTCTCCCAGACGCCAAGTCTACTCAACGGTTAGCGTGCGCGGCCTCCGCAGACACGCAGCCT
>JAOXJJ010000725.1:7838261-7851977 GCA_025769935.1 Phoenix roebelenii | reverse complement strand
TATTATATTAAATTATTATGCTATAGTATATAATATTATATTACTATATTATAATAATATTATATTACATTATAGTAATGTTATACTATAGCATATATTTATGTATTAATACATATTATATTTTATTATGCTCTGTTGTATAATATTATATAATATTCTTTATAATTATTTTATAATACCAAAAGTACTTTCTCAGTTTGTTTACCAAACATATGTTAAAATGCCACAGGACTATAGAAATATAGTTACCAAACAACAAACAGTTTTTTATAAAAGTTCTACTTTATAAAGATCTACTTCCAAAAGTTCTACTTCTAAAAGCTCTACTGCCAACAGCTCCTCTAAATGAGGCCTGAGTGAGAGAAGAGAGAAGAGAGAAGAGAGAAGAGAGAAGAGAGAAGGATAGGTGTATTATCTCTGAACCATTGCTTTTTTACTCTTTAGCTGGCTGTAGCTTTATTTTAAAGGTAAGAGTGACGCTTGGAGAAGGTTCTCCCCATGGTTTACAGGGAGTTGCTCTCGTAAATGGATTTTTTTTTCCTCCAAAGTCAAATAGGGTATTGGGGGTTGGGGTGTCTTCCATTCATCTCGAGTCTCGATGGAAGGCATCCAACTTGGGTGGGCTTTGCTTTCAATTCAACAGCAAAGTGCCATAAGAAAAGAGGTGTCATCTTAGAAGTTGATGGCAACTAATTTGGGTCCCAAGTTTGTACTTGATTCGAGGTACTGTGGTTCTAATAATGACGAGGTGCGTGTTACTGGATAACATAGCTATGTATTTGAAGACGCCGGTTAAGATGGCTAAAAATGAACCCCATCATGGAGTTTTTTTCCAAGAAAAAGCTCCAATGATAGATTTAAGTCACACCCAAGTTAAATATATTAGAGAGTTCGAAGTGGTGTACGTAGTTTGTGTCCAGCCCTTATCCAAGGTATCTTTTCCACAATCCTAGTTTTAAAAAATAAATATATAAACATGGTTAGCTTAAGTTACAAAAACTATCCATATTGATAGCCAAAAAGCAAGTTTCAAAAATGAAAAAAACTTCAGTTCGCCAATTTTTATTTACTTGCACCTATTGTATTATAACATTACATCTTCACCCCTCGAATTTTCCTGAGCTGCACACTCATCTTCTCATATTTTAAAAATGTTTAATTATGTTCTTTAAGTTAGCGGATTGACCCACTACGATCCTACGACGCGTTCGCCACCCAAAAATATTTATGCGTCATCCCAAAGACAAAAAAACCTTCTCCTTCTTAAGCCCTTTACCTTCTCTAAGCAGGATTGTTTCATTCCCATCTTCCCTTTGTGAGAATTCTCATTGATCCCGAGCTATCATCCAGCCATCTCAAGCGATCATCGACCAATTTGAGAGGTCATCTGGTCTCTGTTTTCAAGTCATGAAGCACACATGCATCTCTTCTCCTATCTTCTTACACAATCTATGCTATCCTCGGTCAAATAGTGGTCTAAAAAAAATTGATATTCTTATCATTATCACTATTTTAGTATTATTACCATTTTTAGTATTATTAGTATTGTTTCCATTATTATTATTACTATTATTAGTATTGTTACGATTATTATTATTATTACTATTCAGTATTGTTACCATTATTATTATTATTACTATTATTAGTATTGTTACTATTATTATTATCATTACTATTTTTTGTATCCTTACTATTATCAATATTTTTAGTGCTATTATCATTTTTGTATTATTACTATTTTTAGTATTATTACCATTTTTAGTATTATTACTATTTTTATTATTCTTACTATTATTAGTATTGTAACTATTATTACTATTATTAGTATTATTGCTGTTATTAGCATTATTACTATTTTTAGTATTATTACTACTTTTAGTATATTATTTTTTTTAGTATTATTACTATCATTATTATTATTATTATCACTATTTTAGTATTATTACCATATTTAGTATTATTATTGTTTTTAGTATTATTAGTATTGTTAGTATTATTAGTACTATTAGTATTATTAATTTTATTACTGTTATTCATGAAACAACCACCCACCATTGTACAGAGTGATGACCTAATCCATCTCCCGGGCACGTTCGAGGCTTACTCCAGATATAAAATATGACTCTATCCGGACGTGCAACTGCGTGTGGTCCTCGTGATGCCCACCCTTGGTACTAGGAGGAGTATAAATGGGGCCATTCTCACCGTGCCCGGGCCATTCATCCATCAAGATTCAGGCAAAGCAGCAATGCCACGGATTCACTTCATGACTAGGCCAATCTTGCAAGAAGTCGTACTGCAATCACCCATCAAATCATCGTTTTAGCTCAGTTCACGGATGATGAACTTAGCAGTGATATGGCCGGCGATCTCTGGCATTTTCTGTCCTAAACGAAGAGAACGAGAAAGTTTGCTACAAGATCACAACAAGATTCTATCACTTTCGCCCATCAAATCATCGCTCAGCTCATCCTCGTATATGGATAGATCGGTGGTATCAGTTAGGGCTCCACTTGCTGTCAAATTGAACATAGTGCTAAAAAAAAATCAGATTTTGTGGATGCTTTTTACTGTTTACGTTGAAAAAAAATCTGCTTAACGCTTCAAAAAGTGAGAAGCAATATGGCAGATGATCTCTAGCTCTTTCTGTCTCGAAAAGAGAAACAAATTAAAATGCTTATCTCATGGCTGACACCACACCAAGATTAGTTTGGGTCTCTGATGATCCATATGTGAGTCGAGGCGAGTCCATGCCTCCACCATCTGAAACGGATTCGTTGTGTCTATGCCTCCATCCTCTGAAACCGAGTCGACCACTTGGCCGCACACTCTATAACTAGAGAAAATGACCTCTAGGCTAGAAGTTTGAGCCCATCGTGGAGTGACAGGTGTGGACACTAACGTGGAGCATGTCTAGTCTCAAATCTTTCATAGTGTCGGCAATTTGTAGTTCACAATCCAGGCTTTTGTTCTTTTTTATCTTTTGAAAATGCCATGTAAACAGGGGATCGCTCCAAGAAAGCAGAAAGAGAACAAAGAAATGAAATGAAATGCCATATAAAATAGCTCGTAGATGGAGGTAGAAGAAGTGGCGGAATGTTTGATCCGATCGAGATTTTCTAACAGAATATATGGTTTTCTATTTGGAATAGTTAGGGCAGAGCATTCAAAGCAAAGAATTGTAAAGTGGTAAAACAGGGAGAAGTCCAAATGCTGTAACATTAAGTTGCAAAGTCACATGAATCGAATCTAGCAATTCCTATGTTGGCTCCAATAGTCAACACACATTTTCTGAAATTTTATGGAGACAATGGCCCATCTCTCTCATGAATTATAAAGATATATCAGTGGTCTGATTGATATAAAGATGACTAGCTGCAGTTCACAAAAGAATTCTAACATGCACATGCGGTTATACCTTAGTTCCGAGCTTTAAGCCTCTTTGATTACTGGAGAGGTCCACTTCGATTGCCTGTCATCTATGAATCACCCCACAGTGGATGGCTGAAATTGCGTACATCTCTCTCTCTTTATATATATATATATATATATATATATAGGGGATTGATAACCTACTCTCTGTTATGGTAGTTATCAGTCTACCCATTTTTTTCTTAGACAAAAATACCCTTACTTTTTATAACTCTTAAGGGTATTTATGTCTTTTTACAATCCCACATTAACTCACCCTCTCAACCCCATATTAATACTCTCTTCCTCTCTCTCTCCGGTGTATATATATATGTATGTATGTGTGTGTATGTATGTATATATGTATACATGTACATATATGTAGATACATATATATATATATATGCATATACGTACGTATATATACATACATATATCTATCTATATATATACATACATCTATATGTATATGTACATACATATACATCTATATATGTATGTATATACATACATATGCATCTATATGTATGTATATGAGAGAGAGAGAAAGAGACCATTAATTGGGGGGTTGAGAGGGTGAGTTAATGTGAGATTGTAAAAAGACATAAAATATTCTTAAGAGTTATAAAAGGTAAGGGTATTTTTTGTCTACGAAAAAATAGATAGATTAATAACCTACCATAACAGAGAGTAATTATCAATCCCCACACATATATATATATATTGCACACATCTACTTGCTTTTAAATGAGAAAATCTGTGAATTCATTACGTTGTCATAGGTTCACATATTCTGCTAGAAAACCTTAATACGTTCTTAATAGTACATAACTAAGAATTTAAATAAGACCAGAAAAGTTATAGGTGTGATTTGTTTTTAAATCAGAGCAAAACATGTGTAATTTCAAAAACAAAATATATTAAAAGAGATTCAGGAATGGAGCAAGATTCGCCATCTCAGTACCGAATCCCGTATTAGTGCCACACTAGCACAATATTGGTACAATACAATACAAATTTTTTTTGGCATACTGAATGTCGATACGCCACCCGTACCGGATATCGATATCGAACGGGTATGATGCGGTATGGTACGCTCCGTACTATCCGGTTCGGACCGGTATAGCATACCATGGAATGGAGAAAAAATAACAGCCTTGGAACCAAGGTCTGCCATACCGGCCGGTACGGGTCGATACGTACCGATCCGGCCTGGGACCGGTACCGGATCAGCGTGAAATCCGGTACTGGTAGTTTATTGTTGAAGAACCGGTACGGGATCGGTTCGGACCGGTACGGGACCGATTCAGACCGGTACGGGACCGGTTCGGACCGGTACGGAACCGGTACGGACTGGTACGGAACCGATTTCGTACTGATCCGGACCACCATCGGTACGCCGACCGGTACCGGTACGGCGGACCTTGCTTGGAACAAGGTTTATATTGTGATAGGTATCTATTCTAGAAGAGTCATTGAGATTACCCAAAAATCAAAAAAAAAATAAAATCAACTTTGTTAAATTTGTCATCTTGCATAACTCACATTCGAATTTGAAGGACCTTGATGCCTAATATACAACTAACCCAACTTACCATATCTCCATGCAATCCAAGTAGTCTAGGGATCTTCATTTCAACATTTTAGATGGGCATGTAAAGAATTTCGTAAACAAAGACATGAAGCAGTACGAGGTGATCTAGTATGTATCACTGCATCTCACATTAAACAGATATGAATACAAATCGGATACTGAAAGTATGGATATAAATATGGATATAAGTTGGATAACTAAATTTTATGACCATAAAATCAAAGATACTATTAAGTGGATGATAAATCAAATTAATAGCATGTTGACATGGTTACTTTTTTTTAAAAAGTTCATGAGTGCTATATAAAATTTAATAAGGTTACAAACAGAATCGGATATTCGGATACAGATCGAGTAGCCGCGTATCCATATCCATATCTATTTTTTATGGCGGTATGGATACGGATACGAATATTAATCAAATGCTCAAATTTTTATCTATATTCGAATAGATTTAGATACAAAAATAGATCCGAACGGATAATATCCAATCCACTTTCAACCCTAGCACAATGAAGAGCTTTATATACTAATTTCACATAGAAGTTATTAAAACATATGAAATAATATCCTTTTTAACAGTTTGCTTCCACTATCTATTCTTTAGTGGATAAAGTGAAGCTAAATAATTATTGAAGAACATATCTACTCATATTCATCAAAATTTTAAGGTAAAATGCCATTTGTCTCGAATCTAGATGCAATGGGAGATCTGCTTTCACTAGGGATGTGAAGCCATATAATGGTTTACCTTGAAGTAGGGTTTGTGGGTCCTGAGGTTGGTCATAGATTGTTCAGTAGATTCCTGCACATCAATTCATTATCTAAGATATGAATCCATTCTTGCATATAAATCAAACATCAAATAAAAGCATGAAATAGATATCCTAGATGGCAGACCTTTTATTGTCCTCAGCATGCAACATGAATGCAGAATTAAAAATCCGAAGCTTTTCCGGATGGCAAGCATCACAGCCTCCACGGTGGACAAAACAGAGGATAAGATTGCTCTTGAAGACCTGAGACACTAATCCACCACCAGCTGATTCCATATCAGTTCAGCTGCTTCCCGGACCTTCCTCCTTTCCCAGTATCCACCCATGATGATTCTCCATGTATCCTGATTAGGTGCACACCCCTCAACCAGCATCTCACTAACAATACGTGCAGCTTTGTGCGCATCACCCTTCTTGCAGAAACACTCTACTAGAAAATGGAATGTCTCCGGCTCAGTAGAAATGCTCCGAGTTCTCATGCTCTGATATACCTGAAAGGCTCTGGTTGACTCCCTCTTTGTGCACAGCCCCACCACCACCATATTGTGAATCCGCATATGGAGACTCCATGTCACACGGTTTGGTGCAATTCCACTAAGCACCATTTCATCCAAGTAGTTTGCAGCTTCCTGAAACCGGCCAGAAGCACACAGACCCTTGATGAGCTTCCCATACAATCCAGCATCAGGCTTCCTCCCCTGGAGCCTCATCCTATCCAAAACCTCCAGCCCCTCCCGAAGCCTTCCTTCTTTACAAAGCCCATTGATGATAGAGCTATAGGTGATCATATTTGGCGGGCAACACTCCGCAACCATCCCATCAAGCAAAGCCATAGCCTTCAGCGACCGCCCTCCTTTACAAAGTCCATCCACCAGGGAGCTATAGGTGATTATATTCGGATCAACGCCTCTCTGACTCATTTCGCCGAACATGTTCAATGCTTCATCCAAACGATCAGAACAGCATAGGCCATGGATTAGAGCAGTGTAGGTGACGACGGTAGGAGAGCAACCATTGCTATCCATCTGCTGGAAGAGCTCCCGGGCCTCGTCGACCCTCCCGATCTTGCAGAGCCCGTCGATAAGAGTGTTATAAGAGCAAGAATCCGGCGGGCACCCGCGGTCGGGCATTCGGCGGAAGACGCGGAGGGCGGTGTCGACGGACCCGGCGGCTGCGGATGTGGCGGCGCTGCAGAGGGCCTTGAGGAGGACGTTGTAGGACGCGACAGTGGGGGGGACGCCGGCCTCGCGCATGTGGTTGTAGAGGCCGCGGGCGAGGGCAAGGCGGTTCTCGGCGACGAGGACGGCGAGGAGAGCGGTGTAGGATCGGTGGGAGGGGTGGAGGTGGAAGCGTGTGGGAGCCTGGCGGAAGAGGCGAAGGGCGTCGAGGGGGCGGTGCGCCCGGCCGTAGGCGCGGAGGAGGGCGAGGAAGGAGGCCTCGGAAGGCGGCCCGCCGAGATCGGAGGGAACGCGTTCGAGTAGGGACTCCGCGGCAGGGAAGAGGCCGGCGGCGGCGAGGCGGGTGGCCATGAGGGAAAACGTGGGGAGATCGTGGCGGAAGCCCGAGGGGTATTCGGCGGTGGCGGAATCAAAGATGAGGAGAGCCTTCCGGGGATCTGGTTCGGCTCGGATCAGTTGTAGCACCTGGGCCGGGGTTATCTCCTTGGTCCATCGGATGGCCGGAACCTTGCATGCCATTGTTTCAACGATTGGAGGGGAATGGTAGGGAGCGACTACAAGCTGTTTGCTAAAAAGACAGTGGCCAGGGAGTGAGGGAAGAGGGGGCGAATCCGTACGGGGTTTCTGAAAAAAAAATCCCTGAATACCCTTTTAAAATTTAAATTTACATAAAAACCTTATATTTATTTCAATACCTTCATAAAATACTATTTTTTACAAATATCCCTAATATAACGATTATTCTAACACCATTAATAAAACCATATTTATTTTAATTAAAAATAAATTAAAATTTTGAAATTACTTATTGGTCTTAAATATTTTTTTGCACATCTACTTATTAAAAATATTTTAGTCATTTTAATTCGAAATCATTAATTTTTTAACGGTATTAAATGGCGTGGATACATATGAAAAATAAGAATAAAAAGAATAAAATAGTAAAACACGTGTTTTACAGGGGTATACATATGAATATCACTTTTAGAAGAATATTCATGTAAAATTCAATATTTAGAAAGATAATTATGTAAAAAATTCTTTCCGAAACGCCATCCAAACCTCAGCATTCTTTTTTTTTTTACTGTATTTATTTTTTTTAACATCGGCTCTCTCACTAATTTTAAATGATCACTGCCAACTGAATAAAAGAAAATAAAAATACGATAAGTGGGTCCATATACAAAACAGATACTGCAGGGTTTTTGAAACGCCATCCAATTTGGATCTCACGGTTCTTTTCTTTTTGACCTTTACGGTGGTAATATCAGCATTAAGAATAAACGTAGAGACTGCTGTAAGATTTCATTTATGGAAACAAAAAATTTGATGTTCATACAATTAATGAACTATAGGGCCCATTATCAATTTCATTTTCCATGTTTGATAATGGAATGGTATTGTGGTACTACATAGAAAAACTTTAGGGCTTAATACAATTAAAATATATGAGGATTTAATGTTATATTGCATGCCCCATGTTTCATAAAATGAACATGTTATCATATTCAAACCTGAAATTTGGATTTTAATATAATAATTAACAATAGAGAGACCCGAGACTAAATTTCCCTTCTCTTACCTCGTATAGATCCATGTGCAATGATTTTTGCAGTTATAATATTGAAACATGGAATTGGAGTTTTAATATAATCAACTAACAACAGAGGAACTTGTAATCAATTTTTTTTCCATATTTTTACATATTGACCATGTAGTAATCCTATGGTCACAATATAGAAAAACAAAATTTGAAGCTTAATATAATAAATGGACTATAAAGAACCATGTAATGAAATTTTATTACTTGTATTTCACATAATAAACTTAGAATGGAGTTACGGTCACTGCATCCAAAATGAAATTTGAGTGTCGGTGTGATAAATGAATAGAGACTTGTTATTATATTGGATCACTCAGGTTTCATATACTAATTGCAAAACACATCCAAGATTACCACATTAGAAGCATGGAAATTGGGCTTTAATGAATTATAGATTGAATGGTCATTAAATTCATTTTCTAATACGTCATATAGTAACCCCAAAATGGTTTCATGGTCACTACATTTAACATAAAATTTTGGCCTAAATATCTGCAAATGAATATACAGGAATTTGTCATGAAATTCCATTTCTAATATTTCATAGTATGATAATAGAATAATTATATGGTCAACTATACGAAACACAAAATTTGATCCTCATTATAATCGATAAAGTACAAAGTGACTTATTATCAAATTTCATCATTTTTATTTCCCACCACTATTTTGTGCTTGCTGTATAGGAATTCAGATCTTGATACAAAAATTGAACTATAGAATGATCCACAATTGTTATCAAATTCTATTTCCGATGCTTTGTATAAAGGCATACAATATAGGGACCAAGTAATGGTTAAGACATATCTGAGCTGGAGAAATTTCAATCCAAGATTAAATTCATAGAATTAAGATGAAAGATAATTAGTAAAGAAAAAAAAAGATAATAAAGAGTTGTCGGACATGAGCATTAAATATTTTTCGGAAGATCTTCAAATTATTAGTATGATTATCAAAAATGTAAGCATCAACATTAAATAATTTTCAGGAGATCTTCAAATTATTAGTATGGTTATAAAAAATGGACGCATCAGCATGTATATTCCAAATCCAAGTAAGAGTATATAGGCATCTTAGCTATTGCTCCTGAGAACTGGCTGCCCATTCCTTGAATTTTGGGCCAGATCAATGGCTAATGGGAAGTGGCAGGAAGAGTTCCTTAATGTTGCTGGCCAACATCTCACCAGATCTAGTTCTGATCATTGCCCTATTCTTGTCTCAAACGAAATTAAGCCTAGAAATCCAACTCCATTCCGATTTGAAAACTTTTGGGGCCCGTTTGGTTCGCGGAAAAAAAAAGGGGGGAAAGTGTGGTCAATGGGGAAGTAATGAGATATCTTTTATTTGATTGGAGTTTTCAAAAAAGAGATACGGAAAAGTTGTATTCCCATGGGAATATTATTCCCACATTTAATGGAAAAGTCTTTTCCATGAAAAACATGGAAAAGTTACTTTCCCATGAGGCGGGAATCGCTCTATTTTTATTTTTTTCCAAAAAGACCCTTCAGCATTAAAAAGGCATTAAAGACCTAATTTTTATTAAAGATATAATAGGAATTATACATAACTTTCCGAGAAAAGTGAATAATCAACCAAACATAAGCACTTTGAAAATTTGTCACTTTCCCATGGTTAACCAAACATGCCAAAAGTACTTTCCTAGGCATTCTCTTCCTAGAAATCATATTCCTAGAAGGGAAAATGTTTCCCGCGAACCAAACGAGCCCTTGGATGGCCTGCGCAGACTCATAGGAAGTTATTAATAATGATGACGGATGAGTGAAAAACGACTTTTATTGTTCCAATCCCGAAGATTAAGAACCCGATTAGCCTTCCCACTTCTGCCCAATTAGCCTTTGTAACATTAGCTACAAAATTGTTGCTAAGATATTATCAATTTGGCTTAGAAGACTTTTGGGTAGATTGATTTCCGAAGAACAAGCAGCTTTCTTGAGGGTCGCAGCATCACTGATAACATCATCCTTGCTCAAGAATTCATTCATTCACTCTACAAGCCCTCATCAGAGAACCTTTTGATGGCTATCAAACTGGACACGGAGCGTGGTTATGATCGTAATATTCTAGATCCAAGCTCGATCCTCTCTCAGGTCTTAAGTGCTAAATTAAGTTTAATGGCGATTGGATGTCCGACTCTCTTCCTGCAAATGCTTCGGTTTTATGGGAAACTTTAGCAAGTAGTTCAGTTTACGTCTTGGATAAGTTTATTTGGTCAATTGGTGAAGGACAAAAAATTATCACTATTTTTGATTCTTGGTATTCCACGTAACTAGTTTGTCGAAGGCCCATAAGCTTCAACTTAGATCTCCTATCTAACTATCCTACAGTGAGTCATCTAATCACCGAAGACGGAACCTGGGACACTCAGGTCATTCATCAATGTCTTCCTCCAACTATGGCTGATTAAATTTGTAGTATTCCTATCTGCATTGATAGACAATAAGATTTGTCATGCTGGGGAGAAGTTTATAAGAAACAGATTGTTGTTAGTGAGGGTATTTCGAGATTATTTGGAATGATAATAATCCTAATTATGACATGCAGCGGTTGTAGATATTGAAGGTGCTGAAAAGGCCTTCTAGCTACTTGCATCCAAACCTTTTCCTTTGTGGGAGATGCGGCCTTCATCCAAAATCTACTGATGATACCTTATTTGAATGCAATAAGATGCTGGCTAAAAGGATGATGGTTCACAATCTAGGAATGCCTCATATCTCTTTCTATAAACAAGCTCTTCGAGTAATCCTTTCGAATCCAAACCTAGAGGAGGACCAATGGTTTCAATCCTTTCTTGCAAATCTTTTGTTGTTGACATGGAAAAGTAGGAACGAAAGAGTTGTTTCCACAGGTTTTTACGGAGCGTATAAAAGGCAGACCCCATAGCCAGACTTCTTAAAGATCAACTTTGATGGATCGGTGGGATGTGGCCGTGCTGGGTCACATTTGCCATTTGAAATGAACAGGGCAGGATTCTAATGGCTGGTTCAATCCTGCTTCGAATTAATTTTGTTTGCGTTGCAGAGCTTATTACAGGTTGCTATGGATTGAAAGCTGCCATCCAGAATCTTAAGCAAATTGGATCATACTAGAAGTAGATTCAACTACTGCAATTACTTGGATCAGCGAGAAGAGTTCATTCTGTTCATCCTGTTGTTCAAATTCATTCAAGCTAAGAGTTCAAATTCATTCAGCTTGATGAAAGCTAAATACGAGAGCAGAGTTCTACTAACTTTTTCAGACCAGGATGCCATTGCCCTTACATCTGGCGTGAGATGTGTCTGCGAGCCCCGCAGGTGCTCCCCTATATCTCATGGGCGGTGGAAGACAGCCGCAGCATTGATATTGTCGAGGACAGATGGTTAACCGAACTGCTATTATCCAGACGGCCTACCATGTTTGACCCAACTGCGATGGCCGGTAGCAGAGTGTGTAATCTCCTAGTTTCGGAAGAGAGCAGATGGGATGCTGATCGGATCCACCTTCTTTTCGACGATGCCTTAGCAGAGAGGATATTGGCCACTCCCCTACCTGTAGAGGGGACGACGGATAGGAGGATATGGACTTTGACAGGGAGGGTGACAGTGATAGTTGGTGATCTTCAGGCGATGGTGGACCCGGAGCCCAACCGTCAGCTAGAGGGCCGTTGGATCTGGCGGTTACGTATCCATCCACGGGTGGCCCTCTTTTTGTAGAGGATGGCATAGAGTATTCTACCCACTAGAAGAGTCCTGGCTAGGAGGGGGATCCGCATACCGACCGATTGTGAGGGATGCCCAGGGGAGGAGGAGACTATCAGCCATGTTTTGTTTACTTGCCCGCGTGCGACTCAGGTTTGGGGCTTCACCTTGGCCCACCAGGAGAGTTTCACTTCTTCGGAGGTTTTTCTAAGCAAGTTGAGAGATTCAGCTTGGAGTCCGACTATGGCAGAGAGGGGAGTGGTATGAGCATATATGGCATATCAGATATGGCTGGACAGGAATGCGAGGACCTTTGATGGCAGAGGGTTCTACCCAAGATCAGTAGCGGCCCATGCAGCTGAGTTTATCAGCTCGGTAGCACAGAGCTCACCTAGAGGTGGCAGGGACATCTGGGGCTCCTTTTTGGCTCCTACAGCGCATAGATATGCGATGATATCGTTGGTATCCTGGAAGCCTCAACCCTCTAGTTTTCTTAAGGTAAACTTCGATGTCAGTATCTCGGAGGGTGGCAGCAGATGTGACGTAGGTTTTATGATTAGAGACTAGGATTCCAGACTGATTGCAGCCGGAGGTCGGCATACCTTTGATGAGTCAGTCTCTGTGGCAGAGCTGCGTGCGGTATGGGAGGGCCTCGTCTATACCAGAATGCTTCTGGGTGCACGACATATCTTTCTTGAGAGTGATTCGGTTATAGTGATTGACTAGATCCGAAGCAGGCGTGCCAGGACAGACCTTCACCCTCTAGTCAAAGATATTTGCCATCTTCTGGAGGAGTCTGACTCCTTTAGTGTCATACATGAAAGTAACCCTTGCGGGCTGCATGCATTTATTTTCAAAAAAAAAATTAAAGTGGAAGCATTTAAAATTAAACTATTTAATTTTCATGCATGCTAAAGATCATATCTCTACAATAAAATTAAGAACCATGATTTAAATGTTTATGTAAAATATGAAACAATGAATATATGTCTAACATACAATTCTGAAATTTCAGCAACCCTGAAATTTCAGCAACCATGTTTAAGATCTAATCTTAACTTTAATGAGATCAAATCTCATACCTGATTTCTTAGAGGTCTTAGATGACTCCTTAATCATACTTTGCATTCGCACACGTGTCCGGCCTCTATAGATTATCCACGCGAAGCCCTAGGTAGATCGTTTTCCGCGGGAGTGCTAGCTCGCGCTGGAACGCTGCAATGGCTGAAGCTTTTTTCTTCTAAACATTCAACCTTTGATTGATCTTCAAAGAGATGGAGGATGGATGTGAGGAAGAAGGAGAAGAAGGGATGGAGGCCCTCAGAATTTTTTTTCAGAATTTTCTGAAACCTCTAAATATTGTATATATTGAACCCTAGGTGTGGGGGTCTTTTATAGCCAAAAGACCCCCCCACGCCTCACACCTAATTTAGCCAATTAATTTGGCTGATAAAATCTC
>JAOXJJ010000725.1:7808087-7838161 GCA_025769935.1 Phoenix roebelenii | reverse complement strand
CATTTGATCGCGAACAGTTTTAAGGACTTGAAGATAAATCCTTCTTTATCATAAAACAAGTCCTAAGGACTTCATCAAATTAAGAGTTCATTTGAAGATGTACAATAAAATGATGAATAATGCTAAATAATATTTTATTAATTTATCAAATTATTTACAAAATTCAATCATCAACATGCTGACGATTGATATTTAGGATATAATTTCTAACAATATATGTATTTCGAGAGACGATCAATGCGGCGGACTAGGTCGCTTCCTTCGCAATGCATCATTCTGGAGCCGTCACATGGGGGCATTGGAGCATGTGCCATCGACACTTGAGCGTATTTTGTACGGTGACCATTTCGGACGTACTCATGGCTGTATGTAGTGAGATGCCGATACATAAAAAAAATCAAATATAATCATAAGTATCACGAATGCCCTGTGGTCAGCCTCAATGAATTTGTATTGCAATGTCTCCTAATCTACATAAGTTATCGACTCAGTCTGCTTTGATACGATTTGTAATAACGCAGAACTTTAACTAAAAATGCTAGTCAGAAGGTATTTTTTTGGGTTCTTTAGTCTTATATAACTATCAAAGATCTTTCTTGTAAATAACCGATATAGGACTAAATACATGCCGTCCTTATATAATAATACCTTCTGACTGGCGTAAGAACTGGGGTTATTACAACCATAATTTTTTGGAAAGCTAATCAGGCCGTAGGTTGCAGATTTATCCTCCATGTGGAGGGAGATCGTCAAGAGCTCTTCGTGTGAAGGTTATCAAGGAAGAATCTATGGATATAGATCAAGGAGAAAAGGCCCCGTAACTAGTAATTTGCTATAAGCAAAATTAAGAGAACGTGGATGTTTGAAGCGTGTGATCTGACTACAAAGCCCACAAAAGAAGGCACCTGATCATCAGGTGAAAATCCCCGCCCACGTAAAGCACCCGGTCCGCGATTCCATCCGATTACGTGGGCCCATGTCAGACCCGGACCCACGTCCACGCCGCGGAGGAGAACCCGGCTTCGAATCCAACTGCCAATATCCCAACGCTGTCCTCCGTACACAAGAAAGTTACGACGCATCGCAACGAAAGAATTTGAAGGTAGAAAAAAAATTCATAGAAAAGACGGTAGAGCGAGAAAAAGAGAGGAGAAGGCTAGAAAAGAGAAGCGGACTCATGTCCCAATCCCATCCCCCTTCTTAATCGAAATCAAAATAAATCTCAAACGAAGGAGATTCGTGCATCATTTCTCATTCCTCAATCATCCCAAATTCCCATGTCCCCTCTCTTACTCCTCTCTAGAATCCCTCTCTTAAATTATTTCTTTTCCGAAAGTTATACGAAAAAAAGAAAAATAATCGCCCCCACCCATTACATCACGGCAACGTTTTTTCCCCCTCATAGCGATAATAGCATGGAAACAATCCGCTACTCCCGTTTGTTCATCCTCTTTAATCCACGCCAAACCCGAAACCAAAGACAAATCCAACCCACCCTCTATTTTTGTTCGTCCTTTTCCTATTCTAATTACCTGTTCCTCCTCCTCATTCTTTTCTATATCTTTATCCTTTCAACTCTGATCTTATCTGTTGTTCCTTATTGTTCTTCGCTTCCTTCGGTGCTGTTATTGTTCGTGTTGGTATTATTATTATTATTCATCTGCGCCAAATCTCACCGCACATCTGGTCGCTCTTTTTTTTTTTTTTTCTTTGGTTTTATCGACGCCAAATCGCTGCCTCCCATATTCGCCCCTTTTTTCCGCTTGGTATAAATTAATGCAGGGGAGGGATTCGTCCTGCCAGTCATTGTTTCTCTTCGCGCAAAAAAAGAAGCCCTAGCTTTGGAATTTTCGACTCCGATCTAGGGTTTGGGCCGCCGCCGATGGAGATCGGAGAGGGCGGCGAGGGGAAGCCCCCGCCGGAGGGGTTGAAGAAGCCTGCGTCGACGCCGGAGGGCGGCGAGGTGAAACCCCCGAAGAGGCAGATGAAGAGCCCGTACCAATTGGAGCTTCTTGAGAAAACCTATGCCGGTCTGTTGATCGATCTCTTTTGGATTCTTTCTTGGTCGATTTTTCTAGGGTTTGGTGTCTATCGGGCTGGGATTTGGGTCCTTTTTTGATTTTTCGATTTGATTTGGTTTTGCTTTGGGCAGTGGAGACGTACCCGTCGGAGGCGCTGAGGGCGGAGCTGTCGGTGAAGACTGGGCTTTCGGATCGGCAGCTGCAGATGTGGTTCTGCCATAGGAGGTTGAAGGACCGGAAGTTCCCGCCGGCGAAGAGGCAGCGGAAGGAGGAGGAGCCGGCGGCGGCGGCCGGGGGCGATGTAATGATGGTTTCCGGGGCTGCACCGGTGGGGTCTAGCTCGAACCCCTTTGCAGGAGGGTTTGGGAGTGGTGGGGAGACGAGGAAGGCTGTTTCCCGGGCTGCTGCGGCTGTCTCGAGGATTGGGGCAGAGACCTCGTCTGCTGGCAAGAGGTACTACGAGCCTCCGCCAGGGCTTTTGCTGCAACATACCCCACCGGCACAGCCGTTGGCACTCTCAGTGGCGGAGCTCCGGGTGATTGCTTCTGTGGAAGCGCAGCTCGGAGAGCCCCTGAGGGAGGATGGGCCCATTCTCGGCGTGGAGTTTGATCCTTTGCCGCCCGGTGCTTTTGGGGCGCCTATAGGTACTCATATGGTTATACTAGCTATTATGATAGCATATACCATTCATGAAGCGCTTTACCGGGCAACCATTTTTAGGGGTTTCTATGGGGACTAGGGATGGGTAGCTGTTGCTGCTTTGAGTTCTTTGACCTGCAACTTGTATTTCCTGTTTGAACATTTATGGGTTTTAACTTGCTTTAGATATTTAACTAATCATAATCATAGCATATACTCTTTTAGCGTTTATTTCTTTAAACCTTCTAGCATGCTGGTTCATCAATTTAATGTCCATTTCAGCTCACTGGTATTCGACAATTACATGTTATTGTTCTGGAACTCATGATGATGGGTCTTTTAATCTGCCAGTACTCTTTTAAGTTTTATGGTAGTAGCAAGGGAAGTTCTTCTAGTAGTTGTACCTTATTTCTTGGAGTCTTGGTGTAACAAGAAAATTCTCGAAGCAAGGAGAGGATATCATGCATGAGAAATAGATTTTGATCAAGGGGCTCCTGATCATATATTTCACAAAGTAAAAGTATCTAGTTGTTTAGTTCTTATTACATTGTCTTTTACTATCCTCTTTAGAATCTTAGAAATGTGACTTTTGGAGAACACTCTAGAAGGTATACTGTTCAGACGACTGAAGAGTTTTGGGGCTATAAAATGAATCAAAGCACATAAATTGGCTGGCCAAATATTTGAGATAAGGCTTGACAGTCTTACATAACTATTTATTTCTTATCTTTTGAATAATACTTTTGGATAAATTGCGAGTAGAGTTGTCCTGGGATCCCTCAATCATAAGGTCCTGCCTTTTCTACTAGTTCACATTGTTTTACTCCAAGAATATTCACATTTCACATGATTTTTTTATCTGAGCCTGGTTCCGTTCTCCAGATTATTGTGAATGTGGATATGTCCTCCACTTATTTTTATATTGTTTTCCATCAACCATTCTCTTTCATTTAAACTTCTACATATACTGTCTTGAGGAGCACGCTTTATAAGATATCCTGGTTACACGATGAAGTGGAAGGCACTTCTTGTTTGTTCCATTATTGCTGTATGCTGGTGATATTGGATGGAAATTTTTTTAACAAGAATATGGTCCATAATGTGTTATTGACAATGTTGGCTAGTAAAAAGAGCAAAAGGCGAGCAGGCCACAGCCAGGGATTATAGCTGAGGTGGATCCATGATAAATCAACAATGATTAGGGACTGAAATTGTGTACTTTAGAGGAAGATTGTAGGTCGCAGAAACTGAGAATGAAGTGGTGGTGAACTGATTGAGATGGGAATGTTCAATGGAAGTCCAAAGAGCCCTAAACAGGCAATGCATTTCATAATTCATATACTTGTTGATGTGTCAAGAAAAGGATGGGGAAGACACAAATGGGAGCCTGGAATGATTTAGAATATGTAGTCAGCAACAAGAATGATTCGTGCAAAATAATTTACAAAGCCAGCTGTAGATATCTGGGGTATGGTTTGTTGGTTAGGCTATGATTTTGCTTGTGCTCATACTTTTAGTGGATCGGTACATATTTGTCTTGCAAATAGATGGGCTTATGGTTTCTCATAAGGTCCCTCTCCCCCTTTTTTCTCACTCCATTCATTCTATGAGCATGCACTTTATTTATTATTCAGGTCTTGTCTCTCTTGTCTGGAGTATAACCAACATGGATGATAATATGATATAACTTTAGCAACTTCCACCTGAAGTTTATATTATTATGTTTTTTCATTTTCTAAACTTTTTTGTTCTTGCTTTACTTATAATTTGATATGCACTGGTTACATGTCTTTTATATGCATGGATGTGGCATACTTCAACATCTATTCTCTACTTGGAAGCCGTAAGTTTTAGAGTTTTTGTATAATTTTATGCACTTATCCAAGCTTGCTGATGTGTGCTTGACTCTGAAAGCATTTTTGAGTTGGCTTCTCTCTCTCTCTCTCTCGTTTTCTCTCAATATGACTTGTTTAGTGTGAATTTTGCACTAGATATTACTCTCTCCTTCAACTGCAGCTGTCATTGTTTCATTTCCAGGAAAATCACCAAGGCATTATGTTGAAAATATAAGCTGTGTCAGACATGCATCTTGCAAAAAGCATATCTAAGTTTTGTCCAACAATAGAATAAATGTATTTGTGTCAGTGAAAGTTTGTCTTCAGATAATGGTGCGTACAACCATATTTTGGATATTGGTCTCATGTACCCTTTCAGCAAACAAGGAAGGAATTCACTTTGATAGGCTTCCGAATTAATTTTGCAGAAAAAAAGGAAAGAAATAAATTAGGAAAGAGGAAAATTTCTGGAAATATTCATTAAAAAAAAGTGAAAGGAAATATACCAAAGAATTTTCTGATATTTTTTGGTAATTATTGAATTAGAAGATTTTTAATTGGTAGACAATCTGCAAGGACTGATAAACACAATTTTCAACATAATTATGCAAGGTAAAAAGAAATGCTATGCAGTATTTTTTTTTTTTTTTTGTGGTGGCATAATTTATACTTGACAAATACCAATATGCTTATTATGTGTGAGGTGGGCACATGATGGTTGGCAGCTTCTTATCTTTGATGTCCGTTAAGCTGTTAACTTATTATATGATCTATAATGTGTCATATGATGCCATTGATCAAATAGATATAGTGATCAAGTTGATATTAGTTTGATGTTGTTTGGTAGATTGTAATGTGTTGGATGTATTGCAGTTCGCTTTTCAAATTTAAGATGTTGAAAATATGTCAAACCTAAACATGTGAGTGATGGAGGTTACTGCCTGATTGGGTCGATTAAGGTTCTTGTGTTGATATGAGAGACCTGGGTTCAATCTTGCCGTCTCTCCAAATAATGGACAGGCTTCCACTCATCCTAGTTGTAGGAAAAAAATGCGAGTTATGTTGTTTGTGCAGTCAATGAGCTGTCTTTGAATTTGTTGGAGGCTTTTTATCAAGTTGAGGGGCACAAGTGGCCACCGCCAAGGAGTGAAATTCTTTTATAAATTATTTATTGCCCGTATTAGCAATGAGTAGGAAATGTTCTCTTATAATTTTTGCAGACAACGCAAACATATGATAATGGTATGCGTTATCTTGAGGCATTAACATTTACAACCATTTAGATCATCTGGTATCTGTCTCCATAATACAACTCATTGTAATTGGACCAAGGTGGCCCTTGCATATTGTTCCCAGTGCACCTGTTTCTAGGCTAATGTACTTGTTCAGCATTACTGATTCATTCTGAACCATTTTTATGTGAAGTGGAATGCCCTCAGTTTGAAATGATAGGATTTTGTTAGATCTGGCTGCATTTGTTCCATCTCATGGATATGCAGGTCAGATATTTACATCCATATGAGTAATCTTGTCCTGTCATTCTCAGATGCCAACACCAAATCTTGGAGACATGCGTAGACACACAGACATGGATTCCTACATATATTTGTACATATGCATGTTGTTGGATGCTTTTGTGTTCAGGAATGTAGCGTATAGGTATATGCTATAGCTTTTGTTCAAATGTTGCATATGAGCATATACATAGTCAAAAATGCATATACGCGCCTTCGATTAAATCAATACAGATATATTGAACTGAAAGTCCCATATAACATGCACTGTTGAGTAATCTTGCATCTGAATGAAGTAATTAATAAAAGGTCCATCCTAAATTTAGTATCATTACTGCTATTACGATGGAAAATTGCTAGCATATGCTTAAGCTGTTTTGTTAAGATATCTTTTTGCAATTGAGATATACTAGGAAATTAAAGGCCCTCGTCTCATAGTTGTAATTGCTCATTATGTTCTTCATTTGTGAACTACAACTTCGATAGACATGCTTTGTTAGGATGGGTTGAAGTATTCTTCTATGGTAGGGCCTGGTTCATTCTTGATTATGGCTTTGCAAGCTAGATATTGGCAGTTGGTTTCTAAAGAGGGCAGAAGGGACATCAAGCATGTAGAGAACTAGTAATTACATGATTTTATTCACCTTTTAGTTTGTTTTTTTTTATAAAAAAAATACATCAGCTGTTGATTTGATGAAAATTAGTCACATTTAGGCATGCATTAGCATCAATGGTTTTCACACTGGTATCGTAGTACATGTTTATAGAATAAATGTCTTCGTAACAATGGAGCCGAAGGGGCGTGTAACAGCGGATTTCTTCATTTTGGTCTGAATGAGCATTAAATACTAGCTTTGGAGTCTTGGACTTCTTTTAGGAAGAAAATATCTAAATATGCAGTGTATATTGGCTCTCCCAAATAAGAAAGTCATAAATGTCAAGGCTGAGCTGTATGAATAAATAATCGTGGATGATGCAGCTCTTCTAGAATTCAAGTCTTCTGTTTCTTACAAGTTGCGCGTATGCAATTCGTGAATCAGTCTGGTCGATTAGATTTCATGTTTTACTTATATTTTGATTGATTGCTAATGCTGATTGTCTGCTGACTCTCCAACTTTGTTTCTTTGTTTCTTTTAAAGCGATGACACCACAGCAGAAGCAGCCTTTGCGACCTTATGATGGCAAACTATTTGAGAGGCATGATGGGAAGGCGATTAAGGTCTTCTATTTTGCTCCTACCATCTATCATATTATACTGCTATTTTTCAAACTTGCATTGGGTTTACATGCCTGCCTTTTTGGTTTGATAGGCTTTTGATTTGGCTTTTCCCAAACCTAACCCCTAATGTTTGCTGTCTTGGTACCGGACCCTATACTGGTACCATCCTCTAACAATGTCAGTACGCCCGGTACGGTACCCAGTTTAACATACCAAGTGTTGGTATGCCCCCATACTGCGTACCGTTTTGGTACAGGTACTATTTGATATGGTCGGTATGCATTGGTACGGATCTGCACGGCAAACCTTGCTAGCACCTTTTAGTATTGACATGCCCTACAATCTATAGTTTGGCATTACAAATCTTGATGATTCCTTTGCAGAAGAAAAAATCATTTATCATTCAACATTTGGAATACCTGGCTTTTGTTTTACAGGCATCAACTTTTTTGCCTAGCATGGAGCATTGTTTCGTTCCAAGTTCATCTAATGGGAAGAAGAAGCAGGCAGTTGGAGGTTCTAATGTAGTTCATCCTCAGATGGGTCCAAGGGCTCTTCATGAATATCAGTTTCTCCCTGAGCAGCCAAGTGTCCAATCAGAGACATATGATAGGTTTCCTCAATCTCATTTATATGACTCTTCAGTGGATGCCCCTGGTACCCGGATGCCATCTTTACCTTCAGGAGGGCAATATTTGCATGGAAATGAACAGATGGCTCCTAGTTACACTTTTCAAGGTCAAATGACAGGTGCCAGCCTTTTGTCTCGTCAAGGTAGGCAGCAAATTTATTCTCCAGTTTCAACAGAGTACGACAATGCTCCACACAGTAGCTCTTTTACCGGTGCTCCAAGTGACACGCAATTTGGTGTTCATCAAGTTATGGGATTAGAAAATCCATATTTATCATCTGATAGGAGGATTTTTTGCGATGAAGGTTCTTCTCGAATGGAGAGGAAACGTAAGGTATGCATGATCTTGTAAGCAAGCTTCTTATGTTTTTATTTTATTTTGTTTAGAGTTTGCTTTCTGCTTTTATGTAAACTTTTAGCATATGCAGAATGAAGAAGCAAGAATTGCGAAGGAGGTTGAAGCCCATGAGAGGCGGATCCGGAAAGAACTTGAAAAACAGGATATTCTGAGAAGAAAGGTGCAATATTTACTGAACGAGTTTTTGTTGGGGTTCATTAACTGCACACTGAATAAAGTTTTTCATCTACAGAGAGAAGAACAAATGCGGAGGGAAATGGAAAGGCATGATCGTGAAAGAAGAAAAGAAGAAGAGAGGATGATGCGTGAAAAACAGAGAGAGGAAGAGAGATTCCAAAGGGAACAAAAGCGTGAACTTGAGCGCAGGGAGAAATTTTTGCTGAAAGAAAGCCGAAGAGTAAGTGTCTCAACAGTATAGTCTTTTGAGTTTTCTTTTTGCAAAGTATAATTAATATGTTCCTCTTTGGGATGAGTTCAGGCTGAGAAGATGAAGCAGAAAGAAGAACTCCGAAGGGAGAAGGAGGCTGCGAGGCTAAAAGCTGCTAATGAGAGGGCGACAGCTCGCAGGCTTGCTAGAGAATATACGGAACTCATTGAAGACGAGCGCTTAGAACTGATGGAGTTGGCTGCATCAAGTAAAGGGTTGCCTGCAATTTTCTCACTTGACAGTGATACTTTGCAGCAGCTAGATTCATTCAGAGGTATTTTTCCAAAAATAACATGTGCTGCCAATCTGTTAACCTGACTTGTACATTTTTGGTTATGGAACATGAAGGTTGAGTATTGACATGATTTTTATTAGTTTTACTTACAAATAAATTGATTTTTCTTGGTGAAGTTACCATGTTTACTTGTGCATTAATGCTTTTTTTCTGCTATACAACTAAAAGTCAACTTGAAGGATATTGAAATTCCATTATGAGAAATGCTTCTGAACTTCGATCAGTAATTCAAGACTTTTCTATGCTTCAGATATGTTGAGTTCATTTCCGCCAAAATCAGTACGACTGAAAAGGCCTTTTGCAATTCAACCTTGGAGAGAGTCTGATGAGAACCTTGGGAACCTTTTTATGGTACCTTTTTCGGATGGCCATTATACCTCTATTTGCTTCATATTTCATGTTAGATTTGATTGCTCTTGTGATGGATTTGTTTTGAAGAACATCTTTTGTTGCTGGAATGTACTCTTTTGGATTTCTGATATCAAGAGGCTTGATTTTGCTTGCGTGCTTTGTTTATCATTTAAGAAAGATGGTGCTTTGCTTTATAGCTTTCATGAGTAGGATTTATTACCATTTACACTTAAATGATCTTTTTTCATTGTATGTATATGTGATTGAATTTTTCCTAACACATTAAATGCCACTGGCTATCAATTTCAGGTTTGGAAGTTTTTAATTACTTTTGCCGATATCCTTGGGCTTTGGCCATTCACTCTCGATGAGTTTGTTCAATCTCTCCATGATTATGTGAGTCCTCTATACATATATATTTGATCATTCTGAACTTTTTGATGTCTTTTGTTTTCTGCATCCTGGAATTATTTTTTGTTGGGTCAATGCTATAAACAATGTGAGAGTCTGAAATCAGGGGCATGGAGGTTGTAGGACACAGAGCTTGGTTTGCAATAAGTCTAGACTCATCTCTTCTAGACATTAACAAATATTAATGCTTGTGTGGATATGGATTGAAGTCCCAGTGGGATGTTGGAATGGGGCAATGCCGGAAGTGTTAGGATATGACTTTTCTATCATTATCCCAACTTCCTGTTGGGAGCATGGCAGGGGATCCCTCGTCCCAAGTATTGGGACAAGGTGGGATGGCAGCATGTCCCATTCCACAGAAAAAATGGGACAGCTTCATCTCAAGGGATTTGAATAATTGGTCTGGATGTATGATTTTTGGGGTAGCTAGAGCCATCTCTCTTATTTATACCTGACTTATTCGATGAGTAAAATTTTAATGCTTTCTAAATTAGGTATAAACTGGTATAAGCATCCTTTTCACCTATCATTACTGTTATCTTGATCTGGAGTAAAGCTCACTGGAAGGTTACATAATGCCGCAGTTCACAAACTCAGCTTCGAGTGTATGTATAGATAGACATATGACTGACTACTAGTGTCTTGTCGTTCGCTGTGCACTATTTGTTGCGCTAGGGAATATGTTTTAAGAATTTAAAGTTTTGGGGTTTTGTATGCTGACTTCCAGATGAAGTGAAATGAAGATAAAATTATAAATTTGGAAATAGTTCAATTTGTTGAGGGCCTTGAGGCATTCTGGTGGATCTTGTTAACTGATAAGACCACTTATATATATATATATATATAATGAAGGCCCTTCCTTGGACTTATCTCTCTTTAAAAAATAACATTTTAAAAGGGTGTTTAGATTGAGAAAGAATGCATTTATCTTCATCCACTATCTAGTCAGGCCAAACTCCTTCAAGGAGTTTGCGTAATTTATAGTTAGGATAACTATGTGGTCAATCCTACAGGACCCTACTCTGTTTCCAAGTTGCCAAGCAAGTGGATGGTCTTGGTCTCATCAATCTAACATAACTTTCTACAGGATTCTAGACTGTTGGGGGAGATACATGTTGCTCTATTGAAATCTATCATTAAAGATATAGAGGATGTTGCAAGGACTCCGGCAATGTCATTGGGAGCTAACCAAAATAGTGCTGCTAATCCAGGAGGAGGCCATCCACAGATTGTTGAAGGGGTGTGTTGGTCTTTTCCACATCTCTATGCTTTCTTTTCTCAATATTGCATTGCGTTTTATATATCTCATTTTTAACTCTTGTTTTCATTGCTAGGCATATGCTTGGGGCTTCAACATATGCAGCTGGCAGCGCCACCTAAATTGCTTGACATGGCCTGAAATATTGCGACAATTTGCTTTGTCATCTGGATTCGGGCCTCAGTTAAAGAAAAGAAATGTGGAACGCGTTTATTTCCGAGATGACAATGAGGTATCCTTCCCCCGATATAAGCTTCTAAGATTACTTTCACATCTTAATTTATTTCCTGCAAAGCTTTGGTAAGGATCTCATAAAAAATTGAGGAAGTGCAGTTAACAAGTCACTCTTATTCACTTCAGAAGATAAGATATTATGAACAGTTGCCAAGTTGCGATTGTGTTTGTTACCAAGATTAGCCATTAAAAAAGTGCACTTTGATTGCTTTAAATTGGAATTCATAATTGTCTCGAGTTTTTCCTCTACTACCAGGCCTTTTAAGATCACAGTTAAAATATATTCGTAGTGGTGATTTATGCAATGTATCTAGTTTAAATTTGTTATATTTCTTTTACAACATTTGAAGTTTATCGTATGCTTTACAACTAATTTATTTTTGTAATTAGAATCATGTGTTTATGAAATGCATTTCCTCTTTGCTGGAGATTGATTTGTGGTTTAGGGTTTTGGAGGATGCCTTTCTTCTGAGCCAAATGTTCTATTTTGTCAAGGAAACATAATCGAAGCAAATACCCAGGGTTTAGGGTTGTTTGGTTGTTTTTGCCTGGACTGAATATCCAGGGTTCCATCTGATGTGGCCCAAATGACATTTGGTTTTGTTATTTCACGTTTGCATACATTATGTTGTTGAAGAATAGGAGAGATATGGGGAGAGGCTGGTTTTATTTTTTATGCAATGGTAAAGCCAGAAGATTAACAACATGCAGCCGTTTGAAGTTTGGATTCTTTCATGTGTGACTAAACATCTATGGAACTTGCAACTTTAACCTTTCCCAAAAATTGATGGTATCTACCCAAAAAACTCTGATTATATCTCATCGATACCTTTTCTTTTTAGGAGATTGATTTCAATTGTCAAATGTGTTTCTGGAAGTGTCATCATTGTGGTTATTTTGACATATTTCCAAAAAATAAAGGGAAAAATAAGACCTTTCTCAATGAAGAAGATAAATACAGTGATTAAACTATTTTGTTTCAACTGTTCATAAGCTTTTGTGGACATTCTTATATACTTTAAGAATTGGTTTGTTTGTCTATGCCTTGCAGATGTTATTCATTTTTCATAGCTTGCAATGATTTTTTGCATATATGAATTGTGATCTTTTTTTTTTTGTGTGTGTCTAGCATCTATTATTGTATATTGTAATGCCATAGAATTCTGCAAATCTGTTCAAAGACTTGGGGGCATTGAGATATGAATGAAATTCGTAAAGCATTATGAAACTTGATATAATGTCATTATCACTTTTTGCAAGTAATATTAGGCACGCTTTACTAAACAGAGCCAGATCCTTGGTCTTTTCCATGATCAGGTTCCTAATATTTTTTAAAACTCAAAGGCACCCTGAATTCTTCCAAGACACATGTTTATCGTTCTCTAAAGTTTTTAATTTCTTCAACTTTCAAATATCTAAGGCTTGTTCAAATTCTTTTAGGTCATGCATATATCTTTGTTGGAAGAGCTATCACATAATCCTGTGTTTACATTAGTGTTGATTATATCTGCAAGACCTGTAGCTTTTGTTGGTTAGCTGACAATATAGTGTCTAAATAGGCAGCACAGAGTTCTTTGTTGAGACTAACACTTGCATCTGTGGACATGTATCTTTTATTAATCAACCATGTCATGCTGCTACCAGTGCAACTATTTTTGTTAGAACAAACTGTCCTTTTTATGGCTTGATCCATGATAATCTACTACCACTGCTACCACCAGTGCCGCCGCTACTACTATTGTCCCTATTTTTGGGCTTGATCCTTGATAATTATCCTTATTAATAAATTGTCTCATTTCATTATAATTGTGTAATTGATATGGACTTGAATATATGCATGGGCGTGGGTATGCATTCAATGGCATACAATCATGTTCATGAATTCTAGTTTTTTGGAGCTCTGAAAATCTCCCAGACTTTCTACTGGTGTCTGACACCACACCTAATCATTCTCTTAGCAATAAATATCAGCATCAATCACTTAATAGATGATTTTTTTTTTAAATATGTACTTTTTGTCACGATGCATTACTAGTCAAGTAATAATTATGCATGTGAAGGTCCTATCAGTTGTTGGCCTTTTATCTCTTCAGTAGTGATTTTATGAAAGTTTCTTCTGATCTTCAGGGTAATGATGGTGAGGATGTAATTTCCACTTTACGGAATGGTTCAGCTGCTGAAAATGCAGCAGCGTTGATGCAAGAAAAAGGTTATACTCATAGACGCAGATCTCGACATCGTTTAACTCCTGGAACCGTCAAATTTGCTGCTTTTCATGTCCTTTCGCTTGAGGGAAGCAAAGGCCTTACAATACTAGAAGTTGCAGACAAGATTCAGGTGCGTTTCTTCTATCAAGTTGTCAAATTCTTCCCCACCTTGACCTGTCCATCTGAATATTCTTTTTCTGTCCCTTCATTGTCAGAAATCTGGTTTAAGGGATCTTACAACAAGCAAGACACCAGAGGCATCTATTGCTGCAGCATTGTCCAGAGATACAAGACTTTTTGAAAGAACAGCTCCTTCGACATATTGTGTACGGTCTCCTTTTAGAAAGGATCCTGCTGATGCAGAAGCTATACTATCGGCTGCACGAGAAAAGATACAAATATTCCAAAGTGGACTTTCAGACTCCGAAGAAGCTGAAAAGGATACAGAATATGTTGATGATGCTGAAAGAGATGAAGATTCTGAATGTGATGCTGCTGATGGTCCTGAAATTGATGATGTTGAAGCAAAACTAAACAAGAATATTCCTTTTGCAAATGAATTAAAAGTTACTAGAACGTCAGCTACACTAGGTAACGAAAAGGACGAGGCAGCTGGTGATGAGGTTGATTTAACTCCACAAGATGGTTCTAGGAATGTGGAGAAAGGTCTTTCAATTCCTCCTTCAGAGAATACCAAAGTAATAAGTGCTTCAGGTGCTTCGCAGTCCCTTGCTATCAATTCAAACTGCCATGAGGTAGTTAATGCCGACATGGAGGACACAGAGATTGATGAGAGCAACTTTGGTGCGCCTTGGGTTCAAGGACTGACAGAAGGTGATTATTTTGATCTTAGCGTTGAGGAGCGCCTTAATGCCCTTGTGGCATTGATTGGTGTTGCTATCGAAGGGAACTCCATACGTGTTATTCTTGAGGTAGCAATTTTTTTTGGGGGTACTATGTTTTCTCTTATTTTTGTTTCTATCTGTGATCTGTTATCTAAAGCACAGTCTTTCAGGAACGTCTGGAAGCTGCAAATGCTTTAAAGAAGCAAATGTGGTCAGAAGCACAGCTTGATAAAAGACGTTTTAAAGAAGAATATGCAAGCAAATTACAGTACTCTTCTTTCATGGGGAGCAAGGCTGAGGCAACCCAAACAAATGCTGCAATGGAGGAAGGTCAAACTCCACTACACACTGTTGAGAATCAGACTTGTGACGGGAATCCAAATACCGTCAACAGTGACCAGTTTGTCGAGCAAAACAGTCAGATCAATGTTAGTAATGCATCTGCTGAGAAAAATTCTTTAGGACAAGGTTTTTCTTCAAATGCAGACACTCTTCCACTTCAACAATATGGATGTGCTGCTGAAAAGTCACGTTCACAGTTAAAATCATATATTGGTCACAAGGCAGAACAACTCTATGTATACAGGTCACTACCTTTGGGTCAAGACCGTAGGCGTAATCGATACTGGCAGTTTTCAACATCTGCTTCACCAAATGATCCTGGTTCAGGAAGAATCTTCTTTGAGTCCAAAGATGGATATTGGAGGGTTCTTGATTCAGAGGAGGTGCTCACCACTTTCATTTTAATAGTTAAAATTTTAATTTCATTTACCTCCATTTATACCTACTTAATCTCTGGGCACAGTATCTGTCAGTGTCAAACTAATTTTTCTCATCCGATAAAAGTTGGATAGTCAATTATTTCTACATTTTGTGAAAATAAATTCTACTTTAGATTTCAGGTGCTAAATTGTCCACTAATTTTTTATGACTTTTTTGTGATATTTTTCATTTTTGAATACTTTTTCTCTATGCTAGATGTTTATGTAATAAATTGTGTTCTTGAATTGGATCATGATGGGTAGTGCAATACTTATTGTTTGCACTAATTTTGTGTACATTGTGTTTCTGAATTTGCTGGATTGTTTTCTATGTTTGATTTAATAAAAACAGTTCATCTAGATTCTACCATAAAATTAAAAAGTGTAAAAGCTTGATTGGCATGTTGAGGATTGCGAACTGTGCTAGCATAATGGCAGGATACAGATCCAGAAACTGAAAGGGTTATTAATGAATGAAAAGAGGAAAAATAGCTAAATAGATAGATGGTGTTGTTAAAAATGCATACATCATGTAGACTAGGTTGGAATCCTCATACTTTCTTTTTCTTGGTTATTTAATTTTCACTTTTTTAGCTCATAAATACTGCATGTGCATATGTAGTTAATATACCTAGGTCATTTCATTCTAAAATTATTGTCATCGAAGAATTTATATTCATGCTTTTCTTCTTTTTTTAAAAAAAAATCGTATCTAATGGAAAAGAGGATGCATATTTATATTTTACCAACTGAATTTTACTGTTTCGTAATCTTGGGCTCATTCATGACGTATATTTGAGTATTGAATGTGGTGCACAATCCTTGTAAATTATGTGCTTTATTTATAAAACAGTATTTTTGATAAAAATGCAGGCATTTGATGCTCTTCTATCTTCCCTGGATACACGTGGTATTAGGGAGTCGCATTTGCATTCTATGTTGCAAAGAATTGAAACAACCTTCAAAGAAGCAATTAGGAGGAAAAAGTGTACCACCTCTCTGAACTCAACTGAAGGTCCTGTCAAAGCAGGGGCTAATGAAATGATGTCAAGTCCTGATTGCAGCACAGAATTTGACAGTCCCAGCAGTACTCTTTGTGGTCTTACTTCAGATGGTTCGGAATTCTCCACATCCTTCAAGATTGATCTTGGGCGAAATGAGATTGAGAAGAGTGCTGCTTTGAAGAGGTACCAAGGCTACTTGAAATGGATGTGGAAAGAATGCTATAACCCTCGTATATTATGTGCCATGAAATATGGGAAGAAAAGATGTTCTGAGCTTCTACAGACTTGCCATTTCTGCTACCAGTCTTACTTAGCTGAAGAAAGGCATTGCCCTTCTTGCCACAAGACATTCAAAACCTTTTATAATGCTGATGCAAATTTTTCAGAACATGTGACTATGTGCGAAGAAAAGCGAAAAATGGACCCTGAGTGCAGAATCCAAGTATCAGATTCTTCTCTTCCCATAGGGATCAATCTGCTTAAGGCACAGTTGGCTGTAATTGAGGTGTCGTGACAGTGCTTAAGCTTGGATTTCTTCTTTTAGTTTCATTTTTTGAATTAAGTTTATGCAATCTACTGTTGCTTTTTGATTACGTTCACTGTAGACTTTGTTGTTTTTTCAGGTCTCCATTCCTTCGGAAGCTCTTCAGCCTTATTGGACTGAAGGATATCGGAAGTCTTGGGGTGTAAAGTTGCACTCCTTGTCATCTGCTGAGGAACTCTTTCAGGTTGCATTTACTTTTGCATATTGACCACATAACCTTTAATACATCATATGATCATTCAGTTTGTTTTTATTGCTATATACTAAACCAATAGAAAACAATCATGGAGAATAACTTTTTTGCTTGTTTCACCAGTCATCGGAACTCTTTACTCAAGGGCATTAAAGGATCATTGTTCATCTTGTGTCTCCATCTGATATAGACTTCAGTGGCCTGTTTCACTTGTACCTTTGCCGCAAATCAATGCTTCCTGTTGGCATTAGCTGTCTTCATGAAAATAAATTTACATTAAGTGTCAAATCTAGTGCTTCAAAATTGTTAAACATAGTCTAATAGTTTTTGATACATTAAATTGTCTGGTGTTTAGTCACTTTGACCCTTGTAGGCTTTGAGATACTGTTGTCACTGATCAAAAACATCAATGACACCTGAAATGAACACAGTTTAGGCCTGCAAGAATTCTCAAATTAACCAGGGTGAAATAGCTTTGGAGCTGGTAAAATCTGATTTAGCATTCCAATTGGTTGAAGTGTTTTTTTGGATGGTCTGGTGCCTTGGTCGTTCACTTATTTTTTTCCCATCCTTTTTCCTATTGTAGATTATGAATGTAATATACAATATTTTGTTATCTCAATTAAATGAAACAAAAGTAATGCATCATGATCATTGTCCAGTATTGGCACCCGACATGAGTTGACACGATCTATTTGTTATTTTAATTTTTTTATTTAAAAAATATTATTTTTCCTTTTGACTTTTTTTCTGAAATGGCACATGTTGGTTGGCACACTCATTGGCACCAAAACTTGAAACCTTGATCATGATTCAATTAATTACTAATCAAAGGATAACCAAAAAGATAGTATATTAGTGCCCGTGGTTGAAGATGTATGTGCTTTTTTCTTAGTATATTGCTTTTATTTTGACTGCATCAGTGACATGTAATAACAAAAACCATTCAGCTCAGAAAATATGTGAAAATGAATTTCTACAGTTTCGAATATTGATTCAATTTGTTATTCAATCTATTGAATCAGTAACTTAGTATTCACTTCCATCCAAATTATGAAATTTGTACCAATTTCATAATCAAATCAACATCAGTGACACATCATTTGCGTCTTACGAACATAAATGAAGTTATGTCCATTTTTTTCCCTCTTCAAATGCCTTACCAGTTTTTGACCATCACAAAGAATGCCTCAAATTACTGGCGGAGCCCCGGGGAAGAGAGAGAGGGGGGGGGGTGGTTGCGATTGGGGGCAATTGGTTATTGGTGGAGTTTAACACACGTTTGCCCCTCTCCTGATTCCTGATTTCCTGGTCAACAGTTAGATATGGTTTGAAATTTGGTCGTTTAAAATTTGGTTAAGGATGGTATTGTGGTAGTTCGTATGTCCAAATTGGACCGAAGTGCTTGCATAACATTAAAAATACATTTTGCATTGATATATCAGACAAAGCCATGCATTTTGAACAATTCCTGGTCATCTTCCAAATATATTTTTACCTAGTTGTTCTTCGTCAGTATACCTGTCAAAATTAAATTATCCTTTTAGTTGATTATTGGTAGAGTGCTATAAGTTCAACCGCTTAGAATTTTGGATTATATCTCTTAAAGTACACCTGTTGTCATTTGTGCTAAATCTTGTGGATGTTACTTCAGTCTTTTGTACTGCCCGATTTTAAATAGATCTCTTCTTGGCGACAATTTAATTTCATCCTGCACTCCTTCAATTAAAATGCTACTAAGCTGAACTTTAGTTTTCTGCCCTTGCCATTTTTTGGATATCGTTTTTGTGCAGAAGTCAAGAAATGTTATATTTTGTTTCATGTGCTTGCAGATTCTGACTTTGTTAGAAGGTGCAATAAAACGAGACTGTCTCTCATCGGATTTTGAAACAACAACTGAACTGCTGAGTTCTACTACACTAGGACTCGCTGTAGACAATACTGTTTCCTTTTCTGGATCAGTTCCTGTACTTCCATGGGTGCCTGATACAGCAGCAGCTGTGGCTTTAAGGCTGTTGGATCTTGATTCTTCAATTTCTTACATGCTGCATCAAAAGCTGGAATCCCATAAGAAGGAAGTAGGAGAATTTATTGTAAGTTCATCATCTTCACTTTTCTTCTGAATTTTGGGTTTTTTTAATAAGTAATTTGCATCCCTTGTAAACTGAGATAGGAAGCAGTTGCATTGTAGGAATCAGTAGCATCGTTATGGTTAATTATAGTTTTCATTTGATATGTTATACTTCAATTTTGATTAAATCATGAAGTATTTGTTTGACATACAAATATTTGGATGTCAATTGCCTGTCCCATTGGAACAATATGATCCTTTGGCTCAATTAGAATTGTCTTTTTCTTATGTGGGAGTTGTGGGGAGCTAAATTATGTAACGTTGGTTAAGCTTTATGTCTCAAAATGTTGAAATAAAAAATTCCTCTACTTAAAGAAATTTATGTACATTTTAATCAATTTATGCTCTTAGGGAATCCATTAATGATGAATTCCAGTCCTGTCTATTTTTCAGCAGAACAAGTCGAAACTAATTTGGAGCTTTAGTAGTTGTATTTGGGCTATCTATGTTACGTCAGAGGTAAATGACTTTTAACTGCATGCTTTGTAGTTAGGTTCAAAATCATATTTAAGGAAAAAAAAATATAAGAGGGACATTAGGATGGAGCAGTTAATGTCAGCAAGTTGGCACTGCCACAAACTTTGACAGGGAAACTGCCGCTGCAATCCATCCTGTGTTGATTTGATCCTGTGAAATCTCTAATTTAATTTTAGAAGAGTGCTTCTGTTCCACCCAAGACATAATGGATTGTTATCGTCCTCTTAAGAAATTACATTTTTTGTTACACTCAAGAAATTACATCGAGAGTGTGTCTGTATATATTTCACTCCCTTAAATCAGTGCATTCTTTTCTTATCATGTTGTTTTACAAAATACATTGATAAACATGACAAATCTTGAAATTTACCATTTTAATCACTATTCCAATAACAGAAACTACTTAATTTTCAAGTGAAATTCTATTGAAGTGAATTCCTCTAACAAATGGATGGGGTTGCTAGAGTTCGGGAACCATTCTAGGTCATCATTTTTACCAAATGTTAGGACTCGTTTTCTTTCTTCCTAAAATTATTCCATGTCGCTTCTAATGCATTTCGCTATTTGTTTCATCTAATCATCCAAACTTTTAATCAAATCAATGCTAATCTAGATGAACTTTATCAGTAAGTTAAAAGTTTAATGCATTGGTATTTCACTGCTCCTGTAAATTCTAATATTAATGCTGCACAGAAAATGAACTTGTCCTTCCTATTGGATAGCGCTGTGTACCAAAATCTATTGGATAGTGTTGTGTACTTAAATATGATACATAAATAATCCTTTGTTACTCACCATTAATAGGTTGGAAATTTTGCGCAAGCAAAAATTAAAATTCTGAAAATTGGTGTCACTTCTTTTTTTCTAATTTTGTTTGGGCTTCTAAGGGGCTGTTCAGATGCCTGGTAAACTTTGGATGCCCAGGTGAGCTCTCCAGTTGATATATGGTAGATGGTGAATAGTGGGGAGGTTAGCATGGGACAGTAGGGCCCTGTTTGAGAAGATCCTGCTGGATCCTGAAACATCCAGCAGGATGTTCTGGAGAGGGTGGAGAGAGAGGAGTGGGGGAGGGAGAGTGTGGGGAGCCCGGCAGTCCCAATACCTGCAGGAAGAAATGAAAGACCTCATGAGGATATGGGCTGGGTCGGGGGTGGGTTGATGTGTGCCGGACCCCAATGGTTGTCCTAGCCACCAATCCAGCAGGATTGGTCTGGCTGTTTCTTCTCGATTGCCTAAACAGGCCCTAAAAGATGCTCCTAATCAATTACTGTGTCTTATGTGATCCCAAAAGAATTGGGATTCTGGAAATCACCTCTGATAAGGATTCCAGTATCCTAGTTTTTGGGGGCTGTAATCCAAAAGCTCCCGATCTGTTGCTATGGCTGCCTAATTTTTCTCTCAGTTGCTGAGTTTCTCTTAAAATTCGGTCGAGTGGGGAATTTGTTCCTGTAATACTTTGTGTGGGCATCCAGAAAGGCCCTAAATGTACCAGCTATTTGAATTTAGCATATTCTGGCTCCCTTGGATGATAGTAGTATTCTTTTATGCAGAAACTTTCATCAAGGTATGCAGTTGTCAAGAGTATTCAAGAGCTGGATCCAACAGATACTGCAGATCAACTTGATTACCTGAAAGAGGCTAAGTGGCTTGATCCTGGGAGTGGACGCAGAGGTCGTGGACGAGGGAGCCGTGGTCGGGGTGGAAGGGGTCGTGGGCGTGGAGGAAGAGGTTCAAGAGGGAATGGAAGCTCCACCAGAGCAGAGTTCAGAGATGAAAACATCAATAGTTTTGGGAAGACCACACGGAAGTATGCAAGAAGAGGCAGGACGCGTGGCCGAGGGGGGCGTAGGAGGGGTCGTCGCAGTGTTAGGCCACGGCAAAGATCTGAGAGCAGGGTGCCAGCAGTTCAAAAGGAGACTTTGTTTAGCAATTTTAACAATGTGAGTAATAGTGTCAAACATGACAGTGTTGAGTCTCCAAGAAGCTCGGGTGGAGAAGAATGGGGTTTAGAGGAAACCAGTAGGGCGTACATTGAAGATGATGACAACAGTGAAGGTTCCCAATCTGATGAAAATGGTCAAGCATCGGGAGATGAGTATGATGACCAATCGGCAGATTATGTTATAGACTACGACGACAGCAAACCCGTAGGACTAATGGATGATGAGAGTGAGGATGATGATGATGCAGAAGGTGATGAGGAAGGAGATGAAGATATAGAGGACGATGAGGTGGACCACAGTGGCCACGATGGCTTGGATGCTGATTTGGACGATGAAGATGAAGAGGAAATTGGTGATGATGGGGAGGAGGTTGGCGATGGTGTGGGAGATGGAGGTGAAGGGGCTTCGTCTTTCTCTTCAGAATACAGTGATTAAGGAATTTTATCTCTGTATAGAGTACAGGAGAAGAGTACTTTAGAGAAATGATATCTGTCTATTTTTCTTTCTGCCCAGCGATAGCAGTAGCTGCCATTATATTTCTTTTTGTTGGACTGGTGGTATATTGATAGCTGAGGCAGTCTGAGGTGAATTGTGAACAATGTGGATGAGGGAAGATCTGTGTCATTTGAGAAGGGCATGTTTGCACTCGTCCACAGTGGCCAGCAAAAACTAGATCAAGGCTAAGCAATACTGAGTGTTGTGACGTTTGTAGAGTTGTGTTGGTCAATCCTCTTGAGGCTGTTCCATGTACCTATTAAATGATTTATGTTTTATTTATAAATTTTCTTTTTGGTTGGGATAAAATTTGGTTTAATTATTAGCTACATGTCTGCTTTATGTGTTATCTTGATGCAGGGTCTGTTTGAGGAAGCGTGTCCATGCTTTTCTGGTTATTTATATTGAAACAGTAGTCCTGAGCGGTAGTTTTCATTCTCGATTTTGGTATCATTCAGTTGTTTCCATGTTCGCCAAAAGCTTTTTTGCCTTTTTGTTCTTTGCTTTTGGCGTTCGAGTAACCTGGAAGTATTTTGCAAGTGCTTATTGCTTCAAACAGTTTGCCGGATCCGCCGCTAATAATATGAAAGACCTTTAAATTCAGATAAAGTGTAAGTTGTACTCATTCCATTTTTGGCATCTAAGATGTTGTCCTTTATATTCCATCATCTAGAACTTTGTCCTTTATATTCCATTATCTAGACCTTTAAATTCAGATAAAGTGTAAGTATACCACCACTTGGACCGATCACCACGCTAAGTTTTTCTGTTTGGGTGTCACTGGCAGGATAGGATTGCAAGGAAATATTTCTCAGCTACGAGGTACATGTTTGCAGGTGTACATATGTATGTACATACGTGTGTATCTGCGTACTGAGATTTACAGAGTTATGCAAAAACACTGATTTAAGGAGTTCTCCAGAAGTGTGTATGTATGTAAAAACTGTGATTTGTGGAGTTCCATAGAAGTGTTGCAAAACAAAAAAACTGTGTAAAAACTGTGATTTATGAAGTTCTGCAGAAAATAAGAGAAAAAAGGAGATGGGAAATCCTACATATGGGAGGCAAGGGGCAAATGAAAGGACCCAAAGTGCCAGTAAAGTCTTTGATAGGAAATCCTGAATATGTGAGTCAAATGGGGTGGTCATATTTCCAGGACCTAGGATTGAATGCCGCCTTCCTTGGACTTTGGGGAGTAGGGGTATTTTGAGGGCTACCCTCTTGTGTAGCCTATCGTCAATGATCCTTTCTTTGGAAGAAGAATGATGAGACAAATATTCCAAATATCTGAGAACCGGTGGGGTCAATTAAGGAGGTCGAACATTTTTATTTCAAACTTTGATCACTACCCTTACCTAAGCATCTCCAGAAACGGGAAGAGATGAAGCCAGTTATCAAGCCACATGACAAGTCGTAAAGAGACATAGGACAAGACCACTTGCCATCTACAGTACTTCCAAAAACATGCAACAAGTCCACCACCTTGTTTCTCTTCTTTTTCATTGTGTAAAAGATAGCCATAGGCCATTTAATTTCCGTTAGATCAGCTTTGTGCCAGTGATTGGAATCAGTCAGCCAGAAAAAAATTGAAGCTGAATTGCAAGATGCACTAAAAACATGTCTAGCTGAAAGGCAGAAAATTCATTTGATGCATGAGAATAAAATAGACTTAAATTCTTCTTTTTTTTTTTGGTGATATTGATGCACCCACACCTCAGCTGAAGCGGGTATAAATACAATAGATTTTAATTCTTCAAGACCTTTTGTGGTATACAATCATAAATTCTTGAATTGAAGCTCGACATCAGTCAAACATCACCACATATCATCCCAAAGTAGTGGTTATGTATACATATATAAATAATAACTCCCTTGAAAACCTCAGCGTTAACCTGAATCTTGATCCAAGATATGGTCTGGACCGTTGTTTTTCTTGAGCGTTTGTTGAACAATATGCAGCACCACCAGAAGAAATCTCAGGCAACAATATGAGACTTATATTCCTCAACATCTTCTTTTCCGTCTATAAGCGAAAAATGATACATCTCAGCTATCAGATTAAGCTCATTGCAAATGCCTAATCAGGTCATTAAACAATACATCAGTGCCCTCAAGCAAACCCTCAACTAAAAATATTCACAACTTCCCTCCAGCAGTTTCGAGCTTAAGGACTGAGCAGTCTTGTAATCCCAGCTTTCTGCTCAGAAGTAAGCCTTGTCGGGAACTTGATGTCAAACTTGATTCTAAGGTATCCTTTCCTGGATGGATCCTTCGGTATCGGCATGCCCTCCCTAGGAACAATCTCCTCATAGCTGGGATGAATCACAGAATTTATGGGTATGGTCAGGCTGCGACCATCCAATGTCATCAAATGGACAGTATAGCCAGTCAGAGCTTCAACAAGAGAGATTTTCTTTGTCACAACCAGATCGTTCCCTTCCCTTGTGAAGACAGGATGTGGCTTCTCATCGATGATGAAAACAATATCCGCAGGAATGACATTGGGCTGTTCATTTCCTTTCTCTGGGAATGTGATCTTTGTTCCCTTCTTCCAACCAGGCTTTATATCAATGCTTAGGATTTCCTCCACTGGCATTGTTTTGCTGGAAAAAATGATCAAATCATTAGTTCAGTGAAATCACAAACCAATCTAGTGGATATTGAAGCCGCTAAGATGGAAAATTTTTATCAAGCCTATCAGCAGAAGTCTCAAAAAGCACATAATTTACTGATAAATTAGTAAGGCAAGACATGATACAGTTGAAATGGAAGCCAACAATACAGAAGAATCGACCAAATTATCAAAGATACAAGTACACAAACAACTTCATCATCTACTGGAATGAGAAACAAAAACATGATGAGGATGATGATGATACATTTTCCTCCTTCATCCTGTTCACACAATAAATCCAGAAGAGTAAACTTGAGATGCTTCACCGATGAAATAGCTAGGAGTTGTCCACATTCTCCAACACTTCTGGAGATGTATTTAGGTGCCCATCAAGTCAGCGTGCACATGAAAATGCAGAGCATAAAAAAATTGCATACGCGAAGCTCAAGTACTAGCCACCATTTGTCTGGATATGTTTCTTAGTATGATACAAGTATAACTACCATATGAAAAAATCTAGGCTTTGACATCTACTTCTGAAGCACTGAATAAACATCCCACCTATTATATTATAGCCCCTATAGCCAGGCATTCTTGAATACTTGCTTACTCAACAAGGAACCATTTTCATTATGACTGTGCTGGCTGTGAAAATTAGATGAGCTTGCCAAGGACCTGATCTCGGCAGCAATCCATAGTGATAAAAGCGAAAACATGAGCTGAAGTTTTGAAGAAAAAAAAAATTAAACTTAAAATGCCGAATTAGAATGGGATGCCAAATGTCACTGGGGCGCTTCTTTGCATCCAAGAGCTTACCAATAAATTTTACCTAAGCTATCTCTATTAGATCAATCACTCTATCAAAGCTGCAGTCTTCCTACTGACATGGCGTATTTCTTATTGTCTATTCCTCTTGCTTGATCCTTTCATTCCCATAATTGAGTCTCCCATCAGGCCTCCTCTTTTTTATAGTACTTTCAATTCCATGAGAGGAACTCCTTTGCTTTGGCATACAATAGTTAATTGCAATTAAGTGATTCTACTCAACTTAGATGTTGGTGGTTTCAGTCGGATTCCTCGCTACAACTAGATGGATGTCATTCTCCCTTCTAGTTAAGTCCCGATGCAGCCAGATAAGAAAGAACAAATTTCACATCTAGTCCTTATCTCTTCAGACCTGCTGCACATGCATATGATTTACTTGCAAATATCTACAAGTGACCGCCACCCACCATCGTTCATAAGGAATAAGCACTTCAGTAGGAACCATATTCGAAACATAAGTGCTCGTATTCATAGCTCCAGCCCACTAGGCCACTAATACTTAGGACAGTTTAGAGAGAGCAACACGGACTAGACCAGTAATCACTATGAATCAACTCGGGAATCTTCAATTACATCCTTTGCTGCGGGTGAACCAATGCATTTCACCGTTAATGCAATCCTTGCAAGAGGGGGACTTCTTTGCTGCGGGTGAACTAAGGACAACACCTATCACCAATTCTTTCCATCTCGATGTTCTCTTATGCTGTAACTTTGTAGCATTCTTGGCACCAGATAATTTTTGGGATGACTAAGCTAGTCGAGCACATACAGTGTTTCTTTCATCAGTTTTTGGAATGGTAGTAGGATCAGAAAGAGTCAAAGAAGATGGTTTGAGTGCAGGTAGAGATAGTTTTCTGTCCAACCAAAATCACATTACAACATTCCCTATCTCAGCAAAACATCTAGTTGCCACATACAAATCCCCCTTCCCATCGAATCAGGTAAGGCTGGAGGGGATGGTAGTTCAGCAGCTTCATTCAGCAATGGATAGAAAAGCTGGCTAGCTGGCAGCATGAACAATAGGCTCTTAGCCCCTCCCCATGAAATAGGTTTATTCCATCAAAGATCTAACATAGGCAAAGTCTACAGGAGATGCTTCAACAACATGTGCACTTATTGCAACGAATACGTTCTTTGCTACAGGATAAGTATCTCCTCTATCATCTGGCCTATGAAAATTTGGCGGTAGCATCTAATTCTTGCCTCTTCATACCTGATACACATGCATATGCTTTACTTGCTAATATCTCGAAGTGATCACTACCCCCCATTGGTCACTTGAAGGTAATAAAAATATCTCCTCATACATGACAGTGTTGACAGGCGAAAGCATTAATTTTGAAATATGCTCAACATACCCAGGATCTGGTAATTTAACCTGTGAATCTTTATCGGAGTGACATTTGTGTGCAGGTGGAGAGATGTGAGTTGGCTAAGAAGCAGATATACCTATGACACGTACTGCCAATTCAAATATCTGTTGTCTCTGACTATTCACTACAACATGCCATCACCTCAATTAAAGTCATAAAGAAACGTGCAGAAGCTCATCGTCAGAGGGTGCATTGATTAGGAGAGTGACAAACAATTATAGGATGCCAACAATAAACTGATGTTGTGAGGCAATTCGTTGTTTGAGTTAGATATGGACATGGAAAAGAATTCAATCCAGCATTATCAAAATGCCCATCTTAATAGGTAAGTTTAATCAAATTGTTCATATAGTTAGTGGCAAAGCAGACAAAGCTCAAGTTCTAGATGCAGATGGCTGAAAACCATCAAAAATACTATATAGTAAGGTCACAATACACCTAAATAAGAATAATTAAATCAAGCAGTCAAATTAACATAATAGCATAGCATTCCTTCAACAAACAATAAAACTAAGTAAACTATTTCTCACTCATAACACTTAAACAGTAATAAAATAGAAGCGCAAGTAATACCATTCAAAATGAAGCTTGTGTAATCATATAAACATTGCATCTCATCAATTAAAGCGCACTTAATAGATATAATTTTCCACTCCCATCTTTCATCAATTCTTAATCGAACCAAACAAAGCAAACCAGAGCCAAAAAAAAAGCTAAAAAAAAAACTTTTTTCCCATCAAACAGAGCAAAAAAAAAAAAAAAAAAACATAAAAAAGCATTTCTGAGATCAAAAAAAGATTTAGAGAAGAAAATTACCCACTCATATCCGCAATCTCCCTGGAGATCTTCATCTTCTTCGTGGTGCCTTTGTACAAATCCTCGAGGCTGCATGGCAATAAATTCTCGATCGGCGCCGCCTTCCACGGCGGACGGGAATCCATCGGCCCCTCCCCGCGACCAAACGTCGACCCAAAGAAGTCATCCCCGAACATCGAGCTCGAGAACCTGGTACCACTCCTCATCCCGCCGCTTCCGCCGCCACCCATGCTCCCGAACAGGCTCGAGAACCCGAAGAACTCGGCGAAAATGTCGTTTTCATTCCTCGGGTTGAAGCGGAACACTGTGGGCCCCTCCCCGCCGCCGGGAAAGAAGGAGGTTCCGCCGGCCCCCGGGGGCGGGACCTGCCCCTTGAGCCCCTCCTCTCCGTACTCATCGTAGATGGCGCGCTTCTGAGGGTCACTCAAAACCTACAAAGAACAGCAAAAAATAGGGTAAGAAAGTGATCTTGGATACGAATTCAAGATTATAGATAAAAAAAAAAGGGGACAATTAGGCGTCCAGAAGTGCAATCTTTGGAGGAATTTTGAGCTAAAACCTATAAGACAAACTGAAATACATGTAAAAACGTGATCTTTGGACGAGAATTGGGGACAAGACCTAAAAAAGAGGACAACAGGAGAAAAAGAGTGATCCTCAAATTTGAGGCGAGACGAGACCTACAAAACGGATCAACAAATGTGGACAGAAGGCGATCTTTGGAGGGGATTTGACGTGGGAATCGAGTGGGAGAAGAGATCGGGCATTGGACGGCGTACCTCGTAGGCCTCGGAGATCTGTTTGAATTTGGTCTCTGCTTCCTTCTTGTTGTTGGGGTTCTTGTCGGGGTGCCATCGCATGGCGAGCTTGCGGTACGCCTTCTTGAGGTCTTCGTCTTTGGCGTTCTTGTCGACATGGAGGATTTTATAGTAGTCCACTCCCATCTCTTAGCTTTCTCTTCCGCTCTGCGACTCCTGCTTTTCTTCTACTACTCAGTTGGCGGCGGTGATGGCGATTGGTTGGTCTGATGGATTTGAGGGAAAGGAAGGGGAGGGGAAGGAGAAGACATGGAGGGAGAGATGGAAAGCTCTGGAAGAGAAACAAGGCGAGAAGCCGGTGGAAGGTTCGAGAAGAAGCTGGCGACGAGAAACATACGTACAGCCCTGCTCTCATGGTGGCCGGCGCCGGGATTTCCTTTTCCTTCTTTTCACTTTGGCGTGGTGATATAATTTCTAGCCTTTCTGGATTTTTTTTGCTAAAAATTCATTTCTAGTCGGAATTATATGACTCTAATTTTTTCTTGAGATTAAAATTATCCTTTGGACTGTTAATTGCTAAAGCTGGTATTTGGTAAACAGCAAAAGCCTTAACTTAAAAACAAAAAGCAAATAAAACAATATATATATATATATATATATATAACGGCTACTCTAAGCAAGCATGCACTATGTTAGTTTGAAAGAAAGCATGTTTGTATGCTTGCTGCATGCGCTACGTTCTAAGAGTCGATTTTATTTTAGTTAAGAGTAATTCTACTGCAGTAATAAATTAGGAAGGTAAGTACTCACCTTCTACTTTGAGTTTGGCATGAAGGTGCATCTTTTTCGCACTAAGAAATTTACTGACCAATGCAGCTGCAGATTAGATAATTTCCTCCGTAATTGACCATTTTGGTCGGATGCTTTAGTCTAATATAACACTTGCTTTAAGAATTTTTTGAAATTTGCTGTTTTTTTATTCTTTAATATATATTTATACTAAAATAGTGTGAAATGCTTATCTTAGTAAAAAAACAAAATAAAAATTAAATAATAATAATAATAATAATAAAAAGCAGGTATGCATCTTTTCTTTTATGACGGGACGTGGGAGTATTTTAACAAAAAAAAAATCAATGCTATTTACGTCATTTATATTAAAAAAAAGTCCAACGCATACCTTAATGCAAGAGAAGGGTGGCCGCAGGAGGCTGCGTCGCCACGATCAGGGTGGAACTGGGGACGAAGACTATAGACGGTGTGCATGAAGATTCAGGATAGAATTTGCATTATATTGTAAGAGACATAAAATAACGTATCATCCAATTGTAAGAGTAGTCGCTGAATCCTACTTCCACAGGACTCAAGAGACTTCCACACTTGCACTGTACTCTCTGCAATGGTTGAAGTGCTTCCAGAGACAATCCTAGCTCTTATTATATGCATTAAGACATCTCTACGTCAAAAAACAAATGATTTGAGTGCGTCTCGAGACACACAGGAGAACAGACAAATTCGAAGTGGGCTTTATCTACTTGCCAATTGCTTTTAAGTGAATCAGGCTGAAAAAAGTTTTACTTTAGAGAAATCTACTTTCCTTTTCCTTTTTGCAATTACACAAACAAATGAACCATTTGTATCACATCAGCCGCCTATGTATTTTCTAACCTTCTGGGCCTTTTTCATGACTTTCACAGGATGCCTCCCTTCAAAAAAAAAAAAACTTTCGCAGGATGCCTCGAGTGGTATGCAATGTAGATTCGATCTCACATTTTCTGGTGTAATTGTTAAATATTTTACTAATTTGGCAAATTGGTACCGCATGTCAGGAATAATATTTGAGTGGTGAGGCAATAAAATTATCTATCTATCTATCTATCTATCTATCTATCTAT
>JAOXJJ010000725.1:7771686-7806653 GCA_025769935.1 Phoenix roebelenii | reverse complement strand
ATATACAGGGAGTATTAGGGATTGATGATAAGTGATGATGTTTCAGTGAAGGCTTGGGAGCCTGAATAAAGGAACGCTCAATGATGCTTATGTTATGATTATATAGCGATATCAATTAGAGTGAACTCATACGGATACTTTTCAATAAGACCAATAGAAGTTAGGTGTATTTGTTGGTCTAATCCGACCCAAATTATGTGTTAGCCGGGATGAAAAAGTTCTGGATTTGTCTGACACGAGCTGCATTTATAGTTGTATAGTTTTCAATTTCCTACGCAAGTCATAATTAATTGTTACCACCTTCAAGTGGACTAGCTAGGCTTTAGGCCCTGTTTGGAAGAGCTGTAAGCGATAGAGCTTTTGTAAGTAGAGCTGTTGGAAGTAGAGCATTTTGAAGTAGAGCTTTTATAAAAAGCTGTTTGCTATTTGGTAATGATATTTCTAAAATATTTTAGGACTTTAGCATGTGTTTGGTAAACAAATTGAGAAAGTACTTTTGAATGGTCAAAAAGTGCCTTTTGGCCTCCAAAAGCTCCACCAAACAGGCCTTTAGGACTGTACAAAATGAGATTCAACATGACCTGTCTCGCTCAACTCCACTTTTCATCACCCCTCTTGCGATTCACCGCGGAGTGGAAGGGGAAAAGGAGACATGCATTTTCCACTACTTTTTGTTCGATAGTTAAAAGAAATATTCCATTTGAACTAAGAGACAAAGTTATTATAATAAAAATAACTTTTGATGGAAAATTTGAAATGGTATTTTTTACTACATACTGGTATTTTTTTTACCACATTATAATATAAATATCGCTATCTTCCAATAAGTAATTTTTTGTATTTTATAAATTTTTATAAATACTGCTATAAATTTATATTCTATGGTATATAACTTAAAGTATTACAAGCTAGAAGTGCTATTATAGTATTTAACTAATATATCAGTAGCTAATATCATAATTTATGAAATTTTGGAAGATTGCCGCTAAATTTTAAATTATTTTTTTATGCGAAGCTTGGATTTGGTCACACTTATGCCATCTAATTTGATATCGTACATATATCTTTTTAGCATTGCTATATATTGATCATTGGTTTGATCGAGTTTGTATTAAAATATTAAGACTCAAAAATTATTTAAGATAAAAATATAACATAAGAATATTAAGATCTTTTGTATCAAAAATCATTATTATTTTTTTTATTATAGCATAAATTAAAGTAATTGTATATAACTATTCTTAAAGAGTTTGTGAAAAAAATTATATATGAATACGATGTCCCATAAAAGTTAATTTTTAAATATTTTTTAACATTTTAAACAATAAAACTTTGAAAATATCACAAAGAATTAAATAAATTAAGTTCACTTTTGTTTTTTATGAAAAAAATATTTTTAAAAATAATATTTTAAAAAATAAAATATTAAAATATACATCAAATACTTATTTAATGATATGAATGCACATTAATAAGTTAAAATAAATATTTCTTATCTAATAATTGTACAAGTTGTAGCTCCATAGTTAATTAAGAGTTTTTTATTCGTTGTTGGCCGTCGTAAGAAAATGGCAAAAAAATATTGATAAAGATTCTTTCTGGCTTATAATAGCTTTTTTTTTTTGGCTTAGAGTGGTTCAAATCTTTTCTTCGATTTACTTATATTTTTCTAAAAATATTAATACTTATTTGCCGACACTATTACATAAGCAAATATTCTAAAAACAGTAATAAAGGTATTTACCGTATTTTTTCTTTGGCTTATAGCCGGATTTGGAAAAGATGCTGATAACCCCTTTTTGTTGCAGTATGCTGCTTAATTCACCGTACCATTTCCCAGGGGATAGCGACAAATCGGTCACAGGTTGTGACATCATACGGCGTACCTATCATATTTGGATCCTCTTCCCTCCTCTATACAAAAATATTAGCAGTATTCTTTCTGACTTACGGTAACATTTTTGTTTGGCTTTTAGTAATATTTAAAAAACAACGGGACTAACGATTTTCGTTGCAGGCCGCTTAGTATAGTAAAATATAAATATATAAATAAATTTATTTTATTCTATTAATTTAAATTTTTGAGATAAATAATAATTTCAAGTGAAAGTTTTGAGTTCGAATTTTGTTTCCATATTTTTTAATATTATTTTAAAAATTTTATATGTTGGCACATCTATTAAAAAAATAATTTGATCAGATAAAAAATAAAAAATATATAAATAAATTTATTTTATTTTATTAGTTTTAAGTTTTTGGACAAACAGTAATTTCAACGTTTAGGCTGTGACAGGCATGTACCGTTTGCCAGGGGACAGCGACCGGTCTCGCACTGTGACAGGCATGCAACGAACCTATCGTATCTGACGCACTCTTTTGGATCCTCTCTCTCTCTCTCTCTCTCTCTCTGATATGTATACTGATTGTTTTTCTTTCTCAAAAACATCCATCCACAAATCCATAGGAATGATTAAGAGAGATCCACAAATCCATAGGAATCCAAAAAAAAAAGCTTTCAAACAAATGAAAGAAATCTAGAGGATAGTTATTCTGAGGATCCGTACGGACATATGTTTAGTTCCACATCGGTTATTTGCTGGATATATTTTGGGTACTTATACAGGATCAAGGAACCCAAATAATACCTTCCAGCTAGCCATTTTGTGTGAGATCCTGTATTGTTACAAATGGTATCAGAGCGGATCCGACCCATAACCTATGTGGATTAGGGGACACTGCAGCACGGATCCATTGAGGCTAATCACGAGCCAATTGTGGTGTTTGTGATTAGATTTGAACTCTTAGCCTGACGAGGACGTCGGGGCTTGAACGGGGGGAGTATGTGAGGATCCCTACCGGCGTGTGTTTAGTCCCACATTGGTTATTTGTTGGGTAAATCTTAGGTACCTATACAAGATCAAGAAATCCAAATAATACCTTTCGACTAGCCATTTTCGATGAGATTCTGGATTGTTACAGTTAGGTGGAGATCCACATCCAGCCCCCCTTCTTTTGCTCTGATGACTCTATAAAACAATTACTGCTTCATTGCTCCACGCTCTCCTTCAGCTCCGCCGCCCACCCTGTCGCTGGAGAAGTCCTCCTTACCATGTCCATGCAGCCTCACGTCGATACATGTTCTCGTTGCTGTACTTTGGCTGTTAGATCACATCATCCACCCCTCCCTCCCTCCCTCGCTTCTTTATCCATACTTCTGCATATAGGTAGGTGCACTTTTACTTCTACTAGGATGCTTGCAATATCGCCTCAAAGAGACTCGAATGGTGATGAGAGAAAGGCGGAGGTGGGAAGCCGCTGGGCATCCACAGAAGAATTCTGCAACAGATTCATGGGAGGGGGCTTCCTCGGGGACATCAACTTTGAAGGTATGTAGAACAAATTGTATGGAGCCAACTGATCCATCCCACAAGCACAACGTTAGAAAAGCCAAAGGGAGTAATTAGCTATTCACCTAGCCTAAAGCTCCCAAATAGCTTAGACTGAGCTTTTGGACAAAGGGAAGTATAGTTGTTGATATCTTGGTGCAAAATTTTCAGTTGCTAATGGAGTTTCTTAGGTTTTATAGACATATTCTTTAAAATTTTAATTCTTTGGCCATGATGAATAGGTGGATTAATTGGACTCCTGAGTTGCACCCGAGATTAATTTGTTGAGGTGGTTGAGCAGCTTTGGGATTGATAAGGTCGTGCCCTCGAGGATATTAGAACTAATGGGGATTGATTGCCTCGCACGACATAATGTTGCTAGCCATCTTCAGGTACTTGAATTGATACTCTTCTTTTATTTCTCTTCGAAGAGGAATTTCTCTTCTTCTTCTTACTCAATTTCTATGGCGCGATAAAGCTTTGATGGTAATTGTTTAAGAGGATTCTAAAATTCCTATAATAGATGATGTACGAATCAGCTCTTTTGAGCATGAAAGGCTTGAAAGCTGAAACCACAGTTGTGATAAAAAGTGGTCGCTGTTTTTAAGATTTGTATCGTGCCATCAATGAACCATCTGTTCACCTTTTTTTTGTGTGCATGTTGTTGATGTCCAAAATTCAAATTTGTTTTCTTTTCCTTTTGTTGAGATAGCGCCAAATATTAATTTGTTTTGACAGGTATTTCTTTTCCATTATTTGCTTTAACCGAAGGAAATAATGGGAAAAATGGAATTCTTTCTTTTCCTTTTTTTTTCTTTTCTGTTGTTTTCCTATGGTACAGTATGTTACGCACCCAAAAATGAAGTACGTGAGGAAATCATTCACCAGTGATACAGATGTTGGTAGCTCATCGATCAACTCAGATCTAGTTTACCGCACTATTCATTAATTGGTACTAAGATTCAGGAAGAAAGAGAATTATTTTATTTTTTTTAATCTTATTTTCTTCTTCCTTTTTTTTATGTTGCCCGAAGTGACAAGCCAAGAGAAGGGGGTGAATTGGTTTTTGTAAATTTTTAGTTCCTTAATGAAATTGATGGATGAGTGGATCGCTTAGTTAATACCAGTTAAGTGCGTGTAGTGAAAATAGAAAGACACACAAGGCAAACACACAAGAAGTATAGTGGTTCGATGCTCTCCTAAGCACCTACGTTCACTCCCCAAGCATCCCCTTGGAAATTCACTATAATCTCGCGGATTACAGTTGGATTGTTTTCTGGACTCACAATCCAAAAACCTTTACACTTTTGTTTTTCGGGATCACCAATAGCCTATGTTGATTTTGCGGGCTCACCAATAACCTACACCGTTGGTTTTATGGGCTCACCAACAAATCTTACAAAGTAATTAAGAAGAAAGGATTTGAAACTTCTAGATGAGCAAATATAATAATTTTTTATACTAAGAGAAGAGATAAGAAATAGTTATCGCTTTGAGGATGCTCTTCTCTTCTTTGCTAAGGTTGTTTCATTTCACAATAGGTTGGTGGAGTTGTTGAATGCATACTCAGATTGCTCAACCACCTCCTTTTTGAGACTTGAATGAAGAACCTTGATGAGGAGCACCATGGCTTGCTTTCTTTTGAATATGCTATTAATTTTTGCAAAAGATGCTTTCCAGTGATGAATAGTATCTTTTAAATACTTTCCAACCTCTATTGGTCACTTTTCATTCGTTAGATTTGAAAAACTAGCCGTTACTAACCGTTGGGAGCTCAAAAAGCACTTCTACAGAACTAGCCGTTATGCCCTTGCCCGTGCTGGGGTCGACCCAAACTTTTATGGGGACGACTCAACTTACTGTTTATTAGACTTGGGGTCGATTCAAGTTTCTCTAGGGTCAACTCAAACTTTACTCAGGTCGACCCCTGCTACAGTGGGGTCGGCCTTCTCAGGAACCACAGAACCTTGTATTTTCGGCTGTTTTCACTGGGGTCGACTTAACCTTTCTTGGGGTCGACTCATGCTACAGTGGGATCAACTCAAACTCCATTGGGGTCGACCCTCTCAGGGATTTCAGAGACATGGTTTTGAGCACATATTCTTGGGGTTGGCTCATGTTCAGTTGGGGTCGGCTCCATTGGGGTCGGCTCAAGTGTTCCTAGGGTCAGCTCCATCTGGGGTTGGCTCAAGGAAACTTGGGGTTGGCCCTCTCAGTAAATTTCAGAGAGTTGTTTTTTTGATGCTTGAAACTGGGGTCGGCTCAAGGTTCTTTGGGGTCGGCTCCTCTCCTGAGGTTAGCTCAAAGATACATAGGGTCAGCTCCACTCACTGTTCATCTGTGCCATTTTTGCAGGGGTGTGCCAGATGGTTCCAAGGTGTGCCAGGGTCGACTCCACTTCCTTTGGGGTCGACTCAATTCACACTTTTCTGCATCTTAAGGTTAGACTGATTCATTTAATCAATGAAACATATTTCAAGTAATTTTTAAGTGTATGCCACGATAGAGCTACATACCCTTAACAATAAAAATTACTATTTTGCCCTTAAGAGTATATTTCACATGAAACTTTGCTGAATTAGATTTAAAAGTTCTCTATTACTTTTCTACTACAAATTGTATCCCGTTGATAATCATTGGAAGACGTCTTGATTTCATTCTCTCAATATATTATGAATGTATCGAGGGTGTCGTATTTATTAGTGATGTATCACATTAAACTGTATTGTTAATTTGATATTCCCTCAATGGTTGTGTTAATTATCGAAATAACACTATCGTCCTCATTTTACCTTTCTCAATCTGAATTATTAGTGCTAGTATTAATTTGGGGCCACCATTACTAATATGATAAATTGCAGAAATATTGGTCTCACCGAAAGCATTTGCTCGCGAGGGAGGCGGAGGCTACGGGGTGGAGCAAGAGATGACACATGCATGCCGGTTGTGGTAGTGGTGACGGGGCGATGAGGGACAGAAACCCTTGGCTTCTTTCCACCATGGCCTTCCCCCTCCTCCTGTCCAACCCTTAAGGCCACTACATGTATGGGGGCACCCCACTGTAGACCAGTCACCAGTTCATCTGTGGCCAAATCATCTGGTCTTCGTCCACTCACCACGGCCTCCCCAGCTGTGGGCTCCTCAGCCACCTCTACCGCCTCCTCCACCAACCAACCCTTCCTACTGGCTCACCCATTACCCAAGGGTAGCTTCTCTCTCCCTCTTTCCTCTCTCTCTATCTTTTGTTGGAAATGTGTTTGTCTTTGCATATGTAAAACTAATAGCGAAGAGAGATACTTAATGTATCTCTAATTTCATTATTGTATTTTCATACTCTCTTACTTAATTATATGAAGGTTTACCGCTCTTTATACTGATAGCGTAAACTATGAACTTCAAAATGACTCTTCAACTTTCTAGACTGACTCTTCAACTTTCTAGGAGTCTCTTCATATTCCAATACAACTTTTCAATACTCAAGACATATATATATATATATATATATATATATCAAAACAATAAATAAGGGATAAGAATAAGTTTAATTCTTAATATGCTCCCCCCTTAAACTTGTTCCTCCAGGTGCCATCACTCCAAGCAACTTTCTTAACTTCTGACAAACTTGAACACTAAGTGGCTTTGTCAATATATCAACAACTTACTCACTTAACTTTATAAAATATCGGATCTAGTATAAGTCAAATATCACAAACATCCAACAAGACTTTTGTAATAAGTTGGATTCACAAGTTTACCTTCACCTTTCTTGGTTAGCTTGGCGCCACACTCCACCGGGGTATCAACCTGTTGACAATCATCTACGACAAACTTCGCCAAGATTTCTTTTACATACTTGAGAAATAAAAATTCCATCGCTTCCTTGTTTCACTTCAATGCCCAAGAAATAAGCCATAAGTTCCAAATTAGTCATTTCAAACTTCTTCACTATCGAGCTCTTGAATTCTTCAATCATGGATAAATTATTTTTGGTGAAAATCAAGTCGTCCACATAGAGACAAACAAATATAACATCACCTTACAGATTAGTCTTCATATATGTAGCATGTTCATATGGATATTTAGTAAATCTATTTTGAATAAAGTAACTATCAATTCAAAATTTCATGCTCTTGGTGCTTGTTTGAGCTTGTAGAGAGTTCTTTTCAGCTGGTAGACTTTCTCTTTCTCTCATTGCACAACAAAACTAGGTGGTTGATCAACGTAGACCTTCTCTTCAAGATGCCCATTGAGAAAAGCAGACTTTATGTCCATTTGAAAGATCTTCCACTTCTTTTCTGTTGTTTCCTGTGGTACAGTATAATTACGCTCCCAAAAAAAGTACAAGAGAAAATCATTCACCAGTGATACAGATGTCGGTAGCTCATTGTCAACTCAGATCTAGTTTACGGCACTATTTATTAATTCGTACTAAGATTCAGGAAGAAAGAGAATTATCTCATTTTTTTTATCATATTTTCTTCTTCCCTCTTTTTTACCTTTCTCAATCTGAATTACTGGTGCTAATATTAATTTGAGGTCACCATTACTAATATGATGAATTGTAGAAATACCGGTCTCGTCGGAAGCATTTGCTCGCGAGGGAGGCGGAGGCTGCGGGGTGGAGCCAGAGACGGCACATGCATGTCGGTTGTGGTGGCGGTGACGGGGTGATGGCCGATGAGGGATAGAAATCCTTGGCTTCTTCCTACCATGGCCTTCCCTCCTCCCGTCCAACCCTTAAGGCCACTACATGTGTGGGGGCACCCCACTGTAGACCACTCACTAGTTCATCTATGGCCAAATCATCTGGTCTTGGCCCGCTCACCACCACCTCCCCGGCTGTGGGCTCCTCAGCCACCTCCACCACCAACTAACCCTCGATCCCTACTAGCTCACCCACAACCCAAGGGTAGCTTCTCTCTCTCTATCTATCTATATCTATCTATCTATCTATCTATCTATCTATCCAAACCAACTTCTCCTTGCAGGGACCTGAAGCTAGGTGGGTGCCAAATGCTTTAACCCAGGGGACACCATGCTTCCCTCAGCCATGCTAGCAGCGGTATGCCTTTCACCTAGTCCTCCTTTGGTTCATTTACTTGCTACTTTAAACAAGCGTGGGAGGGGTTCGGGTTGTATCTTTCGCGCGAAAGAATGATCGATCTTCTTTCGCGATGTGGACCGTCTGCATGGAAGTGGGTGGGTTTCTTACTTCATCAGACCTTTTCATGCAGAGCTCCCACAGTTCCAGGAATTCCACCCTGCCACTTGTATAGACCAGAAAATGTAGTTCCTCAATCTAGCAAGCTCTCAAGCTCCCTGCTTTCGCCCGATGCTCATCCGGCAAGCGCACATAGAATTTTCAGTTTAATCGAAATATGCTTTCAAGATGACATCTTCTATATATGTAGGCTTTGATGCTTCCATTAGCATCGAAACTCTTTGAGAAGTATGATCTTCCTTTGGAAAAAGGAATGAAAATGGAAGGTTATGTTCCTCTAGGTGCATATGTTTTTCATGGTTATGTAGTTGCCCCAGGAGGGTATCAAGCAAGGATTTATGAACCAACCTACGAAATCTGAACTCTTGTACTACCATATTTTTTACCCTTTGCTGCGGGTAGAGAAGATCTGAGAGATGAAAGACAGAAGAAAAAATAGTGGGGTCAAGACAACGCAAGAAGTCTTCTCCTTGTCCTCCCCATTTTTTATGATAGAAATCATAATATAGAATGTCACACTAATCCGAGTCTAGACATGCATATTTTATTTGCGTATTCGTTGCAATATGTATTCAAAGTTATCAGTAGAAATTAGACTACGAATGGCATTTCTTAGGTCTTCTTTGTGATGTTTCAGTCAAAGGAAAGCATCGATGCAGCTATTGGAGATGCTTTAGCAAAGCCATGTCTGCCACTACCCCTTGGTCTCAAGCCTCCGCCTTTGGAGGCTGTCCTCGTTGATTCACGACGGCAAGGAAATCAAATATACCGCCAGCTTGTAGTTGATTTGTGATCACAAAATGTTTGTCCCCGTGACCAGCACTTTTGAATTCGCCGACATGTCAGAAGGCCAATCATGAAACATCTTTGGTGGAACCAATCATGAATGACCATGAAGGCTATTCTCTGTCTCTTTTTATCTCTTAGTTTATAACTATTTAGTCTCTGTAAATATTTGGTTTGTTTACCAAAATTAAACAAAGAGCTTTCAAGAAAGTATTTGCTTGAAATTGGAGAACAGTTTAACAGTGTTATCGGCCTCTTTAACGCATATGAATTAATTAACTAATTTATTACTGATATCATCATAACTATCCGTACTTCATTGATAATACTAGCATAAATTACAGTCATATCTCCTTTTGGATTTCTCCCACAGATATATCTGTGTATGTGTGTAATTGAACACATGCCAAATTTACGTGCCACCAATCGCAGCTTATTATTCTGATGCCACATTGACAGCCATCAAATCATGTAAATGTTCCTCTCGTAATCTTTGATTGTCGTAGAGGACTGGTGCATGCTATATGCATGGACTGCTAAGGTCGTGGCTACAGAGCAGTCAACTTTTCGACATATCGATTTCGGATGAGGAGTTAGGGGCTGTTTGGGCGGGCTTTCATCACGCTCGGTGTGTTTTACGGGCCGGTTCCATTGTCTTGGAGAGGAACTCGGCCACGGTTATCAGTTGAATCCGAAAGAGTCCAAGGGGCAATAGTTGCGTCTACCCTTTGCTCTGAAATATCTGGGCAATGGTGACGGATGAGAGGCCTTCTATGCCAAACATATCTTCCGTGAAGCTAATGGGGTTGTAGACTGGGTGGCGGCTTATGTAGCCAGTTACTCAGGTAATGTCCTGTGGGCTGGAGATAGGAAGTTGCCCTCGGCACTCCGAGGTATTTTGTTTTTTGATTTTATTGAGTGCATCTGTACTCGTCTGGTATGATCCACCCGCCTTATCGAAGAAGAAAAAGAAGGAGGAGGAGGAGGAGGAGGAGGGAAGCAACATTTCCAATAAAAATAATCATCTTAAATAGAGCTAACATCGGAAAGATCTTAAATAGAGCTAACATCGGAAATATTTCCCCACTTCATATGAAATGGTCTGAGTGATTTTGATACCTGAATTTTCAGCATGCATTTTGATCCAGCTTATAGATGAGGCCACTTTATCGCTCTATCAATTTAGGGAATTCCATGGAGATATTTTGAGTTCTTTGAAAGGAAAATATTAGTTTTGCCTCTAGGGATTGTATCTTTGACGCATGTTGCTAGGCTAACATGTAACGTGCATGTCATCAAAAATAATAGTATCTTATGCGCTTTTAGGCTCCATTTGGTGCTGGAGTAGGATTACGGGAAATTGGAAAATAAGGGATAAATTAATGTAGAAGATGGAAGAATGTTTAGGGATAACTTTATTTTTTTATTTTTTTCAATTTTTTTTTCATTTTGTTCAATAGGATATGCCAGTTTTTTTTTCATTTTCGAAAATGTCATTCTTCAAATTTCACCACTCCTATCAGGGTCTAAGTTGTGGTATTTGGCAAAACAAAATTAAAACAAACAAGAATAACTTCAATCTGAATAAATTGTCATTGCTATGCAACCAAGCATGGACTTCAAGATGCACTGCATGGGGCTTATTGAAATATATTTGGGCACATTTGGTTCAAGATAAGAATCGCAGTTGATTGAGATGGAAATCAGAATGACCATATTCTCCAATATGTTTAGTTTGTGACTGGAATAAAAATTGTAACCATAATCAAAATGAAATTTGAACATTAAAGAAGAGTAAGGATTGGATTTTGAAAATTAAAATACTCCATTTTTTTTCTAAAATCGGAATGAAAATGAGACTTTCTAACCAAATAGCTAGCATATTCTAGAGTCCAATTCCTCCTAGCTAAAGATACTCTATTTTGCTGGGCCTTGGCTCAGCCACTCAAAAGCCTCAACATCAGCCCATTTGATTTAATCAGATTGTAAAACTGATGGGGAGGTTGGGGAACATTATATGGTTCACGGATTTCAACAGACCCGGTAGGTTTAGAAAGATGGAGACCACACTTCCACTTAAAGCTAATAAAGCGCCCGTTGCCTCCCGCCTTCTCCCAAACCGGACGGTCTGGAGTTCCGCAGCAACATGCGAAACAAACGCCAATCCCGCATGTTTTTTTATTTTAAAAATTTCAAACTCAAACTGCCTTCAAGGCATACGGTCAACGCAATCGAAGCAATCTAATAATTCGTTCCGCGAGTCACCAGAAGCCATGTTTAACTTAGCAGCCCATACATACAGCATGCTTCTCGTCTCCCTCGCCCCCCCGCCCCTCTCTCTCTCTTTGAGACCTCGGTTCGAAATTTCCGTTTTCTTCCCAAAATGTCCGCCATCTCCGCCCTGCTCTTCCCTCAGAGCCCCTCCCTTCTCGTTCTGCCCCCACCGCCATCGCCCTTCTTTCCCCTCCCCGCCGCTCTCCTATCTCTTTATAAACCCCCCACCGCCTTATTCTCTGTTCCGAAACCCCAGCTCCGCCTCCTTCCCCGTCGCGCCCTCAGCGGCCACGAGGAGACCGCCGAACCCTCCGCCTCAGCCATCGCCTCCACTGTCACCGTCGACAACGCGCAGTCGCCGGACGCCACCGCTTTCTTGATCCGCGCCCGCAACCGGATCGGGCTCCTCCAGGTGATCACCCGGGTCTTCAAGGTCCTCGGTCTCCGGATCGAGCGCGCCACCGTCGAGGTCGAGGGGGAGTTCTTTGTGAAGCGGTTCTTGGTGGTGGACTCCCACGGGGCCAAGATCGAGGACCCGGAGAGCCTGGATCGCATCGAGCGCGCACTGAGGGACGCGATCGATGGGGCCGCCGATCGGACCCTCGCGGGGCCGGGAACTGCGAGGTTGGGGTCGAGAGGGCTGGTAGTCCGGCGGGCGGGACTAGTGCCGGAGTCTGGGGAGGGGAAGGCTAAGGCCGAGAGGTTGTTCTCGTTGATGGATGGGTTTCTCAAGAACGATCCGATCAGTCTTCAAAAGGACATTCTTGACCACGTTGAGTACACTGTGGCGAGATCAAGATTTAGCTTCGACGATTTTGAGGCTTATCAGGTAATCTTTGGTCTTTCTTGATGCCAGAAATTAACTCTGTAGTGAATCTCCCCAGTTATCTCTGTGATGAATCACCAGTTGTAACCTAGTACCGCATTTGTTTTCTCGAAGTTACTTGAATTCAGCTCTGTTGGCCCCCTTTTTTATGGGTTGCTAAAGAACTGGTAAGTTTTGATATCTTTATTTTTTGTGGATTGCAAAACGACTTACGGGCACTATGTGATGTCACAATATTGGGCACGTTTCAAAGCCAAAGATTTTTACCGTCTTGGTTGCTTTATACCCATAACATCGGCAAGGGACCATTGGAGGGAAATTACTTGCCATAATTAACTGAAAAAATGATATATGTTGATCCTGTGGGTCCTCACATTTCTAAAGGCAACGCTTTTGGATAGTGGATTAGAATATTATTCTTAACAATTTGTTAAATAATTTGTCAACCATGAGATTCAGATTTTAATGCTCCTAGGTCATTACCAACATGATCATGAACTAGTTCAGACATGCTTGTTGAGCAACCTAGTTAAAAGCTACATGCAAACAAAAGTGAATGGAATTGGATTAAAAATTAGACCATTTGTCTGGCTATTGACATTTTTGTTAACTTAGGACACTTGATGTGTAAGAAACAAAACTAGCCTCCAGAATATCATGATGAATGGTGTGCATCATCATTCTCAATAATCCACATTGTGTTTAAACATCGTGGTGTAACTACTCCAGGAAATAGGCACATTAAGTTACATATTTTACGTATATATGCTGTCCTTTTAGATAATTATTTTTTGTAATATAATATAAAATATTCTAGTTGTTTTGATAGACTAGTGTCCTGATAGAGAAAACCATGTCATGCCACCATGGCAGACTCACTAAGTGAAAACTACATAGGATGTAACACAAACTATGACTTGAGGAAAAGACAAACTCAGAGGGAAATTGAGTGAAGAAGAAGAAAGGCATGGATACTGTTTTAAACTGGCAATCTTGTGTGTGTGTAGTAACCCAGCTTTGCATCTCTCCTTCTGCTGTCCAGAATGACCAGGATGGATTTATCACTATTTGAGTACTACTGTAGCATGCTACTCCTTTCTTTTCCATTGACTTGGTCTTGTATGTTGAATTAGATCAGGATATCTGTGCATTAATTTCTCTCTTGAATGGAATTGTCCTCGAGTTCTCATTGGGCTTATTCTCTAATACTTCATGATACTTTTAGACAACTGTGTACTGAAGGTCTTCAAGATGCCATATTTGCAGAAAAGTAAACATAACATTTGCATTGTAAGTGATCTTCTTCAAAATTGTGAAGGGGCCAATTTTCTTCTGCTAGTCTTATTATCTGCAACGGTCTTTTCATGCTGTGTTGTTGCGAGATCAAATTGGCATTCTCCGACTTGTTTGGCGGCTCATTTTCTACAGAAAAAGGAGGCTACTAAATTAATATGGGAAAAGGTTCTCCATAAATACATAAGATTTAATGCCATGAATTACATGTTTGTGTAACAAGTGTATAATCATGAGGAGGAGATAAGATATGATGCCCCTCATGGTATATCTATGTTTTTATCTAAATAAAGCTGCATGTTTTGTGTTCCCACTTTTCCTTCATGATAAAATGTAAAATGTTTTTGCATCTTTATTACTCTGGCAATAACAGAACTAAATTCTGCATTGATGAAATGGTTCAATGCAATTTCTTTTTGTTCTACAAATAAATTCTGCACTATTAGAGGGTTTAAAAAGATTTCCCCCCCGAGAGGTTCTTCTGTATTTCATTTCTTGCAATAATTGACTTCAGATATTATAAGACGTATGTGCTGTCTTTCAGCTTATTTTAATGTGGAAAACCGTTTCATAATGACTGTAGGCTTTGTCACATAGCGTGAGAGACCGCTTGATTGAGAGATGGCATGATACTCATGCTTACTTTAAGAGGAAAGACCCGAAGAGACTTTACTTTCTCTCTCTGGAGTTCCTTATGGGTATTAACATAACTTTTTGAGTTTCTTGCATTTTGCATACATAGTACTGATTTCTCATGCTCTATATCTGATTCTTCACCTATTTTATCATGCTACCAATTTTTTTCCATCAAGAAAAGGCAAATTGCAACCAACTGTTGATGAGCTTACTACACATCTCATTTTCTTTAGTATGTTCTTATATAAATGGTTAGCTGTTTTTATTTAATGAACTTTAAAATCTCTGCCTTCTGTCTTGGATATTTCAATTATTTTTTCCGTATTGTATCATGCTTGGTTCTGGTGAAAGGAACTGTATTACTTCCGCTACTGAGTTATACTGCTTTGCACCATTTCAGGCCGTTCTTTGTCAAACAGTGCTATTAACTTAGGTATAAGAGATCAGTATGCTGATGCTTTGAATCAACTTGGCTTTGAGTTTGAAGTGTTGGCTGAGCAGGTTAGCATGGCTCTTGTTGGAAAATTGCTTTTGACATATCACAAGATGGTCTGTAGAATTCCTACTTTTGGAATGAATTTTAATGTTTGAAATGCTTGAATTATTAGTCAAATTGGAGTTCATCTTAATTCTATCATTATTATAATCCATATTTTTTTAAGAACCAATCAATAAATCATCAATTATTTCATTGTGTTTGAATATATTTTATAATTTATTGTAAGATTATAATTTTATCACATTCTAAAACATGTGCTGCTGCTTAGAAGGCACATGTAAGCAAACTTTACTCTCCACCTTTCTGATTTTCATAATGTTTAATTGTTTTATTTTTATCTGTTGCTTATATCAAGTCTAGACGAGAGGTATAAAAGGGTCACGCGCAAGGTCTGTGGAACCGGTACTGGGCACCGTACCGATTGTCCGACGGGACGAGTCAGTACCGGCCCGTGCTGTGCCGTGCAAGGCCCGTACTGACACAATAGAAGAGGTGGGAGAGAGGGAGAACGAGAGAGGAAAAGAAAGAGAAGGGGGAGGCCGAGGGAGGCCGGCGGAGGGCTGGAGAGCCGAAGGCTAGAGAGTCGTTGGGAAGCCATGGAACAAGGGCTCCCTCCGGTCCCCTGTTTCGTTCGACACAGGGGCCGGAGCGAAATAGGGGCTCCTCCGGCCCCTCTTCTGCGGCTCTTTCTTCCACGTGGCAGCTACCCGGCCTCCGTCGGTCAGCCTCGGAGGCCGGCCTCAACCTTCCTCTCTCTCTCTCTCCCTCCCCCGCTCTCTTTCTCTCTTTTCCTCTTTTTTCTTCGCCTTCTTTTCCTTCGGCACGGGTCTCGTTTTTGTCGCCAGAATCGTCCCGGTGTGCAGCTGGTACGATTTAGGATGCCCCGAACTGGACAGTTCGGGACGGTTCCGCCGACCTTAGTCACACGTATGTTGTGCGAAATGTCATTTTGGAGCTTGTTACCTAGTTTCCATGAAAAATCTGCGTTAAACTAATCTCTGAAAGTTTGGTACTTGGCACACAAGAGACTAAGTATCAAAAGAAGGATCTCCTATCTCCTTGTCTATAATATATGCTTTGATATTTTACTCCAAGGAAGGGGATGCAGCACAAGGTAATGGTGGTCTAGCTCGCTTTTCTGCATGCCATATGGACTCTTTGGCAACAATGGACTTTCCTGCTTGGGGGTAAGGCCTTTTCCTACTATAATTATCTAGGTATTGTTTTCTTACTAGTGCTGCATTATATGTTTTAATTTAATCAAGATGGCTTTATAATTTAGATGCCTTTCCACATGGTGGTATCTCTGAATTTGCTGGTTGCTTCAGATGTCCTGGTTTTAAGTTTATGAATGTGAACTTGTGATTATCAGGAAATATGTCCTGAATCTTTTGTTTTGATGGATGACTATTTCAGCTAATGTACTTTGTGGGATGATAATTGATCATGGTAACTATAAACTAATGTATCTGCTAATAATAGATTGCAATGTCTTTGTTTTGCAGTTATGGACTACGTTACCAATATGGGTTATTCCGCCAGGTTATATTGGATGGATTTCAGCATGAACAACCTGACTATTGGCTGAATTTTGGAAACCCTTGGGAAACAGAGCGCATTCATGTTTCATATGCAGTGAAGGTTTGCAATTAACTTATGTTGTATTGTCTTTGTCTGTATCAAATTTATTCTACAAGGCTAAGAATTCCAACTTCTTTCTTCAACCCATTTATATGTATATGTTATTTCTTATTTTGGTTTGATGGACATACTAGTTCTATGGGACTGTTGAAGAGAAGGATTTTAATGGTGGCAAGTGTAAAGTTTGGGTTCCTGGAGAGACGGTAATTACATTTTTGAGTTTATAGTTTCCCTATTTTAGCTCTTTGATGGTATGAATCTGCATGTCTATTGTGCATATCTCCAAATAGCAGGGATTTTTTAATGATGTCACAACATCTCCAGACTGCCTGATGTTTATTCGGCTACTATAATCCATTATATTCTTCATAGGTTGAGGCTGTTGCTTATGACAACCCAATACCTGGCTATGGGACAAGAAATACTATTAATCTCCGCCTATGGTCAGCTAAACCTAGTGACCTGTATGATATGGTAAGGATGGTTTCTGATTTCTTGTTGTCCAATATGATAGAGTTGCAAGAGCTGTTATCCTGCATATTATTTTCTGCTTATATTAAAATTAATTGTAAGATTTACAAATGTTACTGTGTCTTTTTGAAACTTTTTGCCCATGATTAACAATTTTTTTCTTTCCTATCTACATCCTGGATACAGTGGCAAATGATGGATACGCAAACACATGTGCTGGGATCTGTAAAATTTAATAAGATGACCTTGTCATATTATTTAGAGATTGACTTAAAAATATAGATACATACATGTAAAAACTACACATAAAAGTGTTTCTACACTGAATGCTGCTTTTTTAGCAAATACCAATGACCGCTGTGACTATAGTATACTTTCTTTTGTTTTTGTTTTTGTTTTTTTGTTTTTTTGGTGAAAAACGGCAATTTATATAGCTCTCACGTGAGTACAACCTGTCAGATCAACAGAAAATAAAGAGAACAAGGGATAGGGAATATTGCCTATGGAAGTTCAGAGGACCTCTCCAAAATGTCGGGCGACGAAGGAGACAACCCAGTCTACTGCTCGATTCGCTTCCCGAAAAATATGTGCTACCTGAAAATCACCCATCTTCCGAACCAATCTGCGAGACGCTCTGATGAGAGGGTGACCATCTCCAAACCTATCCAGACCACGTATCCAATCAATCACCATAGAGAATCTTCCTCGAGGAGCACCCGCTCGACATCGAGAATCCTCCTCGCATAAGACAACCTCTCCCATGTTGCCCGAAGCTCTACCCCTACAACAGTGAGACCAGGCGTCCGCCGACCTCCTGCCGCTACCAACCTGCCAAGAGAGTCTCTGATCACAAAACCCACACCTCCATATACACCGTCCAACGACATGCTAGCATCAAAGTTCACTTTGAGATGACCAAGGGGTGGGGGCATCCAAGAAACATAGGCGAACCTGAGCGTTGAAACAGCGAAGAGAGTATCCCAGATGTCCTTGGCCATCTCATTGGAAAATAACTCGGTGGCTGCGGTGATCTCCCCCGCCTGCAATGTAGCTCTATCCACTACCATCCCCAGAGACGCCCTCCTATCCTCAAATACTCCAGTATTCCTATCCAACCAAATATAATAGGCCAAGTACGCTCTAGCAATCCCCTCCCCCCAGAGTCTGGGGCTCTGTGTAGACATCCTCAACAGGTGGATCAGGTCCTGAGCCGACTGGGGCGAGGGAACCCATGATCTGCTCCATATCTCACTCGCCCTAGGGCAGTCCACAAGGACATGATCAACGGTCTCCTCCGCATCCATACACACCTCACAGCACTGGGTGACCTGCACTCCTCGTTGAGCTAGCAACTCCGGTCGGTAAGCAACCCCATACCACCTTCCAGATAAAGAGCGCCACTTGGGGGTGAACCCGCATCCTCCAAATCCATCCTCCCTCAATTTGCCGAGCTGAGCCCATACTGTACAAGGTGGTAAGATCACGAGCTTGTACTCGCGTCCGTTCTGATGGCAACCACACAAGCCTGTCAGACTCCTTCCGGTCAGGGACCTGTAGAGCCATGACCGACTCTGCCAACTGCTCCCCAAAAATCTTCCGGATCAATCCCTTCCTCCACTGGCCCCCAGCAGGATCCAGCAAATCACTAACTCTATATTTAGCCAACCTCGCCCGAATCCACCATGGTCGGCAGGCGACTAATCGGCAGCTCAGTCACCCAACTATCCTCCAAAATGTCGATCCATCGACCGTCGCCAATAGCCCATCTGATCTCCGGCAACACCAATCCGGCTCTGGCACACATCTCCCTCCAGACCGGCGAATGGTGATGGCTAGCCCGTGTCCCCGGCATCAAAGCACCATACTTGGCCCTCATCAGTGAGGACCACATACTGTCGGGCTCTAGCATGAATCTAGCTACATGACGTGCCGCTAGCGCCTCCTGTCTTACCACCAAAGACTGCACCCCTAGACCTCCATACCTGATCGGCTGACACACTATCTCCCATGCTAACAGGTGGACACCGCCTCTACAACTGCTCCTCCCCCAGATGAAGTTCCTAAAAAACTGCTCAATAGTCCTTAGGAACGCCACTGGAGTAAGAGCATTGGAGAGGAGGTAAGTGGAGATCACCGTAAGAACTGATCGAACCAGAGTAATCCTTCCCATCATCGATAATGTGTGCATCTGCCAGCCCTCCAATCTCTGCCTGATATTGAGCTCCAAAGAAGAGCAATCCCTGCTATGCAATTGCTGACCAGAAATCGAGATCCCCAAATACTGCAATGTGTGCTCCTGCTCGCCCACCCCCAAAATCTCTAGAATGGAATTCCTTACTGCCAACTTAGTCTTCGGGCTGAAACATAAAGCTGATTTAGACAAATTGGCACACTGACCTGACACTGCACAATAGTCTCGAAGGATTCTGCGAAGGACCCGCGCGGACTGCCGAGTCGGTCGGGCCAATAATAAACAATCATCAGCAAAAAGCAGGTGGGAGATCGGCACAGCCCCCGCCACTAGCCTGTAGATCTCTAACTCCTGCAGGGACTCAACATGTCTAAGAGCTCTCGAGAGCGCATCCGCACAGATAATAAAGAGCAGAGGGGAAAGGGGGCATCTCTGGCGCAGCCCTCCAGTAGACTCAAAAAATCAAAAAGGCGTACCATTCACCAAAATGGCGAAAAAGGATCCTCGAACGCAGCTCATAACCCAACTGATCCAAATCCCGAGAAAACCAAACCCATGCAAGGACTGTTGCACAAAATCTCATCTCATTCTATTATAGGCCCTCTCCATATCAAGCTTGATCCCCATCAAGCTCCTCCTCATCGGGGCCCTATGAAGATCAAACATAAATTCCTGAGCGATAAGCACATTGTCTGTAATGCTTCGCCCAGCCAAAAAAGCCCCTGCTCCGGACTAATCAGCCTCGGAAGAACATCCCTCAACCTCGCGGCAAGTATCTTCGTTGTAGCCTTGTACAAGGTTGTGCACAGGCTGATCGGGCAGAAATTTTCCGGCTCAGTGGCATCCTACCGCTTCGATATCAATGTGATGAAAGTCTTCTGCCAATCAGAGGACATCATGGCTGTGCTGAAAAACTGTTGTATGGCTGCTGTCACATCCTGTTCCACAATCGCCTAATACCTCCGAAAGAACACCGGAGGAAAACCATCCGACCCTGGAGCCTTGACCCCCTCGAGGGACTAGATTGTCTCTCTAATCTCCCGCTCTGCAACCAGCCTGATTAGTGCTGTAATCTCCTCCTCCGTCACCCTGACTTGAGGCATCGAAATATCTGCCGGGCTCCTCTCTCCTGTCTGCTCTGTCCACCTCGTCCTGAAGAAATCCTCCATAATCCTTTGAACCATATCAGGATCCTCCGCCAACTGCCCATCCTCACCTCTAATGACTCTAATCCTATTTCGGTATCTCCTGATCACTGTCGCCTGATGAAAAAATCTAGTATTTCTATCACCATCCAAAATCCATTGAACCCTCGACTTTTGTCTCCATAGCATCTCCTGCTGTCTGAGGAGAGAATCATGCAATGCTAGGTGTGATCTTAGCTCCCCCACCATCTCCTCCGATAATCCTTCTCTCTGGACCTTCTGAGACTGTAGACTGCTGATAGGCTCCTCTAGCTCCTCAAGCCTCCTAAAAATATTCCCCACCTCCTCACGGTTTCACCTCCTCAACCGTCTCCTCGTCAACTCCAGCCTCCGGAATACCCGGTACATAGCATCACCCCTGACTGGGACACTCCAAGCCTCCCTAACCATCTCCCAAAACTGCGGATAACATGGCCAAAACTTCTCAAATCTAAAAGGGGGTCGAACAGGAATAGGCGTCTCAGAACTCACCAGTAATGGACAGTGGTTCGACGCAATCATCGGCAGATGTCTGACATGATAGTCTGGGAAGCACTGAGTCCACCCAGCAGTAGCACAGACTCTGTCTAATCTTTTCCAAACTTGGAGCGGCCCTGCTGATTATTGCATCAAGTGAACCTTGGGCCTGAAAACCCCAGATCAATTAGTCCATTTGAATCCAGGAAGTCCCTAAATTTCTTAACTTGTGAAGGTGAAAGGTCCCCCCCCCATTTTCTCCCGTGGATCAATAATGCAGTTAAAGTCACCAGCCACTAACATCGGATGCCCCAAACTAATCAACTGAGAGGCCTCCTCCTACAATATGCTCCTCGCCCTGAAGTCTGTACTAGCATACACAGCTGCGAGGACCTATGGATTTCTATTACCTTTTGAGATTACCATAATAACCTCTTGAGTACAAGCATTGAAAATATCAACTCTACATTTACTCTGAGCCCATGGGACAATGATACCTCCTGACAAGCCAACAGATTCTACTGCATAGAATCCCCACGACCTCGGCGCCACTCTCCTAGCCTTCTGTAGACTATTACCTGATAACTAAGTTTCCAATAATACACAAATCTCCGGGTTGTGCTGATACACCAACTTGCAAAAAGCCAGGGCAAAAGAAGGCTCCCCCGCTCCACGGCAATTCTATAAGAGTACCTTCATGAGTCACTTGACAAGGCGGCACGACCCATCTCTTCGGGACCGTTGGCACAAGAACCCTCTAGGTTCATCTCCCCTGCATTCACCATAGCATTAGGATCAACTCCCTTAGGCGCAGGTATCAGTTGGTTAACAATTTGAAAATGCCTCTCCTCACTGTTTCCTTGTGCCAAACGGCATGCAGGGTCTGCAATCCCCTCACCCGGAACCCCAACACCATCTTGATGCCCACCAATAGCAACTTCTCCTTCATTACCACCGGAAACCATGACCTGCTTCCCCTTCACATTCACCACCGGAGTACTGTTACCTCGTGCCAAATGGCACTGCTCACTTGGCATCATGGGCATCGGATCGACTGGAGGCCTCCCCTTCTTACCGGACCCGGCGATCTTGGCCACCCCGGTCATGCTGCACCTCGGTGTCATCACCTCGTTGCCGTCGCTATCCCCATCTTCGAGAGTGCTGCGGCCGCCAAATGCACCCGGTTGAGCCGCCCCATCCCTTGAGCTTTAGTATCTCCAAACAACGTCGAGTCACTGGCGCCTCTGGTTGCCGTCTTTGCCCGAGGAGGTCGACCGCTCCCAGTCGATTGGGCTGGAGGGGAGCTCCTGCTTCTCCAACGAAAGCCACCCCCCGTTTTCCTCAGCGTCCCGGATGCCGACTTAACTCCACCAGCTAAGTGGTCCGAAACACCCTCCATCGGGCGCCCACCCTGCTGAGGCTTAGTTGGGCTCCTAAACCTCTTCAGTGGGCTCAGGCCCAATCCACCCGTGCTTCCCTTCATCGCCTGCTTGGGGCATCCTTCTCTGGTGTCTTCCTCCGAGCTACCTTGGAGGGCTTCTGCCAGCCCTCAAGGTCAATCGGGGAGCCATAGTTGGCCGCCTTGTTACCGGTGGAGCTAGGGGCGGGACTCGGAGGCGACGGCGCCGAGCTCTGCCTCTCCCCTGACTCAGCCGTCGTCTTCCTCCTGGTAGATGATTTGCCCCCCCGCTGATACTAGATCCGGTTTGTGACCATCCACGGTCCGAACATCGGCTGCTCCCCCGGCATTGCTTCCTCCTCCGTCTGCATTGGGTCCTCCGAAGGGCGCCCCCCAGTCGGCATTTTCCCTGTACCACAGCGCCCCTCCACCTCTGCCTCAATCGTCACCGGAGTAGGCTGACCACACTCCCCCCACATGACGGATTCTCCCACAGCACGAACACGGGGCTGGCAGGTTCTCATAGACAAAACCCTGCCAAAAGCTCTCCTCATTCCCATTCGTCCTCCCCATCACGAAGGTCCCAGGTTTGAGAGGTTCAGAACAATTCACTGCAACCTTCACCTTGGCATAACTGTACCGTCGCCCCTGCTCTGTGGTGCCATCCACTGCCAGAAGGATACCAGCCATCGCTGTAATCCGAAGTATGGTGGCCGACTTCCAGTAGTCCAAGGGTAGCCACGGCAGCAAGAGCCAAACCACCACTCTCCCGATATTACCAACACCCGGCACAAAATTTGGCCTCCACCGGTCCATGGCCAGCAACTGGCCGGCAACCATCCATGGACCGTTCTGCATTGCTGCCTCCCGGTCATCTTCATTGGCAAACCTAACCACTGTGAAGCCATCCATTAACGGAAAGGGCTCCACGTTATACTCCAGCTTCCCCACCCGTCGAATCTCCTTTGCCACCCAGTCCGCCAGGATACTTCTCCCTAGACTCTGCACAATCACCGTTGTGCTCCTCCACAGTGCTCTGGTCCCCTCCAGCTCCTCCTCCGGAACCTCCACGACCTCGGTGAACTTCCTCTACACCACCTCCAGCTCCCGGATAGAGATCCTATGATTTGTCCAAACGGGCTGCCTCGGCACCCCTTTTGCCACCTCTGCCCACGATGGATTCTTCGCCGCAGCCCTAGAGGAAGAATTACTCGGTCCTCCCGGCTTCCCCGCCGCCTGCATTGCCGTGTTTCCCTCTCCGGTCGCTGCCATACCTCACTTCCAACACCTGCTCGACGAAACTCCCCTGTGAATCTCAGCTAGTTGCACGAATCTAGATGCATCCACCCATTGGTTGCTCCCTGGGATGCAGGTGTTTGGGTGTCTTTCACGTCCCGCTCTCCATGAGAGATTTTCAATTAGTGATATCCGATTGTTTTCCAATCATAATGGTGTCGTGTAAATGGTCCGTGATTCAGCAGTTTTTGTATTGGTGCTGATACTTATTGCTTGTGTGTTTTTTGCTATTACTTGAGTGTATTCCTAGATGGCAAGTTTTCTTTTTCTTTTTGTCATTCCTGTTTTGTGATATTTAGAAACCTTTTGCAATTGCTTAAAAAAATCAGGTCCAAGTCTGGTTTTTACACCCACCTGACTATTGTTTCTTTCTATATCTTGGCAGGAATCTTATGATACAGGAGACTATATTAATGCTGTTATCAACAGGCAGAAAGCTGAAACAATTAGTAGTGTTCTATATCCTGATGATCGATCATATCAGGTGGTTTTGTGTTCTCTCTGTGAAATGTCAGATCATTTTTTGTCATAATTACATCTAGAAATATGTCTTGAAATATTCCAATTTAAGAAGCCTTTTATCATTCCTTTACAACTGGTATTTAAATTTACAATTCTTTACTTCCATGGAAGATGCTTATCATACTTTAGTGGTTGTTTCATTGATCGGTAGAGTCTTCGTCCAAGATTATTCATCCTAATGACACCTGGGTGGTGGGGCTATCCATGTGCCAAGGTGGGGTTGGTGACCATATTCGATAAGATTCAATAAAAGGCAACTTTTAATCCCAAATTTTTCTTAGATTTATTTTGACCCACTTTTCCACTTGTTTAGTTATTGGTAGGCCAGTAAGCGAATAAAGTAGGAGCGGCCCAATGTATTTGGGGGCCTAAGGCCGTTTTGTCTTTGAGGCCTTCCCTGTAGTGGGCCGGCTTAAGGCAAATTTACTGGGGGCCTTTTTTCTTTCCATTTTATCTTTGAGGCATTTCCTACGGTGGGCCTTCTTCAGGCCGGGGCCTTAGGCGACCGCCTCAGTTGCCTAAGGATTGGGCTGGCCCTGAAATAAAGTAACACTATTTTTATTATATAAATTGAGAATATATTCGAGACAGGTTTGTTCTTTTTTTTACAAGGAAATACAACACTAGAATCACATAATGGTAATAGTTTGGCTGGTCAATGGTACTGGTAGAAGGCATCAAGATTTTTAGTACTGCATGCTTCAGGATTCCCCTAATTATGGAGTTTCAGCTCATAATATAAGGCATCCGGATTAAAAGATATAGATATATGAAAAAAGTGAAACAGGTGGTGTTGGGTTCTTAAACTTGTTTGGCTAAGACCTTCACCTTTAGTATTTAGATGATGTCCTTTAAGTCTTCAAGACTTGAAGTATTCAGGAATATGGTGGAAAGCTTTGCGCATCAGAATTTATCCTAGATTGAGATGAGGATCTTGATGATCTCTTTCTTTTATTTTTTGTGGCTATATATCTCTGTTTATAGGTGAGTAGTGGCTTTCCATAGAGGTGGTTACTGGTGGTTGCTGAGTAGTTACTAATGATAGGTTATCTTAGATGAATTATCAAAAGCAGGAGATTATAATAGGATGATTTACATAATTGTTGATATGCTTTGGCTCTTATTAACTTATGCAGAGGCCTTTACTTTAGAGGATTCTTCACACCATAGATGAAGTTGTCAAAGATGCTGGAACAGCTATGGAAATATAGGAAAACATATACTTTTTTGAGAGAGAGTATAGGCGAAGTATAATCCCTTTCACAGGAAAGATAGAAATACGGTGTAACCGAAGAACAAATGAGAAAGTTGCGAAGGAGTTGCCCGAGGTATAAATTCGTCTAATAAAAATGTTCAAGATATGGACGAGATTATCAAGTATGCATGTATACAAGGAATTCTTTTTTGACACAATGGCTGTAGATGGAAATAAGGAACTCGTTAGATTAGTACTTGGTTGGTTGGGCTCTTATTTTGGTCTGTTTATGCAATCTATAAAGAATTAGGGATAAATATATAGTTAAAATTAAGTATTTTATGTAAAACTTTAATATAAATTTGTAATATAAATATAAAATTGTTTATTTATTGGGTTCAGGTTAGGTTGGGGTTGGTTTAATGAGTGGGTTGGGCAGGTTAGGTTCAGGTTGCGCAACCCAAGTTGCATATCTAATGAGCAGGAGATATCTCTACTTGAGTGTGCTGAGAGAAATAAGCTAAACTAAATCCATTTGAAGTAATATGATGGCTTACACTAGAATTTACTATCAGAATTTTTGCCAAATGCCTAAACAGACATGTTGGTAGAAAAGAGAGTAGTGGGCCTGGAGAACCTTCTTTTATAGGCCGTTGTCCATTGACCTATCTTGTCGAGGAGCTATTTGCGAACAACCTTTGTTGTAGTGGGCTTATTAGCACTAGGATATGCAATAAGAAATAGCAGTTCCATTGCATTTGTTTTCTAGCTACGCTTCTTGCAGGCATTATACAGATTTCAATAAAATGAAGTGGTTTTGCAACAGCCTTGAGCAGAAAAAAAATTGGAGCCATCAGAGATGCAGGAGAAAATGCTGGAAAGTAGCATGAGCATGGTATGCCGTACTAGCCTAAACCGGATGGTATGGATGTACCATACTGTATTGGTTTAATAGCGGTACTCAGTACAGATGGTGTACCGACACTCGGTATGCCAAAAAACTCCATACCATACCGACACTGTGCTAGTGTGGACCTGGTACGGGATCCGGTACCAAGACGACGAACCTTGATGAGGAGTATTAAATTGCTAAGGACCAAGCTCTTAAAAATTTATAGGGCATCACAGGGTTAGGTACACAAATTTCCTTAGAAATCACTCTCTCAAAACTGAGCATAGAGAAGATAGAGGAGACATTTGAAGAATCTACATATGGTCTGAGATTCTTGAAGACTCATAATATTGCCATTGGTCTCAGAATTCATAATGCTTAAGTAGATAAGAGGCTTTGCTCTTGGATGACATAGCATGAATTGCAGGTTTTTAGTTGCTATATGTTGGTGCTATGCTAGTCAAGCACTGGCATTATGTATTGCATGCATACCAGCACTTGTTACACACTATCATGCAATAGCATGCAAGCCTTTTGACTGGTGGATGGATGTACTTTAATATACACATGTATAGCATGTTTATTGATTAAACCATTTTAAATTTCTAGGGCTCATAGGTGTTGCTTTGTGAAGAAAAAAGGATTAAATGCAACAAATAATATACATTCTAAATACAGGGCAGTATATTATCTAAGGTAATATGGGGTTGATATTACACCATAGTCATTCATTATCTCCAACAGTAAGACATTAAATGGTTAGGGTACCAAGTAATACCTATTAAAACGCGTTGCAGAATGAGGAACTTTAAACTGTAGAGATGTCAGCTTGAGCATTAATGTATTATATCCTAAAATAATAAGTTATCATAGTATAACAGCAATAATGGCATAAAAGTGAATACAATTTTTGGAGTCCTCAACCTCCCATGGAATGTCTGGCAGGCTCCTAAACATCCATTGACCATAAAATTCAAATTTTGGGTGTTAAAAAGGTATTGCCGAACTGTCAATCATTCAATGTGGTCTTGATGAGTCATGAGATTCGTGGCAAAATCATCTTCTGCATATATGTAGATTCCATCTTTAGATCTGTACATCAAAGTCTCCAAAAATCATCTTAACACTTCTGGTTACCGCTCAAGATCATCTAACAATTTGATTTTTCATATTATATAGTTCAGGTCCTCTTGTTCCTTCATATGCATTTGTAGTTCTCTACTTCTCCTTTCCTCTTGAGAGGAAAGGTGTGTTGTGAAGATGGTTATTGTTGGACTTTGTAAACAAATTTCAAACAAAATACTTAAAGATGTATGACGTGTGCATGATATTTTTCATGCTTTTCAATGGCAACAATGTCTTAAGTTAATATTTTTCCTACCTGGTAGATATATGATGCAAATACATTTATCAATAATGATGTAAATGAAACACCTCTTCTATCTTCCAATCCAATAATATAGGGCAAGGAATTACGGTTAAAGCAACAATATTTCTTTGTCTCGGCATCAGTTCAGGACATCATTCGGAGATTTAAAGATTCTCATAATGACTTCAATCAGTTCCCTGAGAAGGTTTGTTCAATATATTATATATTGAAAATTAATATTCCTGTGTTGCAGGATTCATGCTTGTTTTATAAGATTCTTTGTCTTATTCACTGGGCCGCTGAAACTGCCAGGTGGCCCTGCAGCTAAATGATACTCACCCATCCCTTGCAATCCCCGAGGTTATGAGGGTCCTTGTTGATGAAGAGCTTCTCAGTTGGAAGCAGGCATGGGATATTGTATGCAAAATTTTCTCCTGCACAACTCACACTGTAGTTCCTGAGGGACTAGAGAAAATCCCAGTTGATCTACTTGGCAGTGTTCTTCCACGTCATTTACAAGTGCGTATCAAAGAAATATTTGTATATCTGTAGTGGTCTTGCCTTGGAAATTAATGGGTTTATTCTAGGCTGCAAGTATGTCAACACATTTTATTGTTTATACCATATTTGCATGCTCAATGAACAACTTTTGTCTGTTTAGATTCTTTAGAATATTTTTTACTTATTTTTCAATTTATGTTTGCCGTATGTAATTGTTCTTGACTTCTATGCCAAAAATTATAACAAATTATTACTTTGCTTATTTTTGCTCAGATAATATTTGACATAAACCTTTCATTTGTGGAGGAGTTGAAAAAGCATTTTGGGCTTGATTTTAATCGCCTCTCCCGGATGTCAATTGTTGAGGAAGGTGCTGTGAAGGTATATCAACATTTTTTAAAGAAAATCTTTTGGCACATTTTATATATCATCTATTTTATATTCTAAATGATAGCTATAGTTTGCTGATCCTAGGTTTAATTTTGATGATCACAAAACCATGAATTATATTTACTAATGATTGTGTCTTTGGATGAAAGAAAGAACTAGCATTTTATAGGATTTCTTGATAAAGAAAGAACCTCAAAGCATAAAAGAAGAGTCGACCTCCTCTATCCAAAGGTCGACCCCGAGAAGTCAAAAAAAAAATAAAAGAAGAGCAAAGCACCGCACTAGAGTCGACCCCAGCACCTCAAGAGTCGACCCCAGCGAAGCTCGAGTCGACCTTAGCAAAAGATGAGTCGACCCCAGACAACCCGCAGGAAAGAAACAGAAAGAGGTTTCTGTCGGACTGAGACCGAGCCGACTCGGAGAACTCTCGAGTCGACTCAAATGGATCATGAGTCGACCCCATAAAGACGGGAGTCGACCCCAGATACGTCTCAAGGCAAAGACAGAAAGGAACCGAAAATAGCCAAGCTCTAGAGTCGACCCAAAGCAGATCCGAGTCGACCTCTGGACAGCTTGAGTCGACTCCAATATTAAAGGAGTCGACTCCTTAAGAGTCTCAGAAAAATTTCAGAGAGCAACAAAAACCTGCCAAGCCTGAGTGTCAACCCCACCCAGATTCAAGTCGACCTCTGGACAACATGAGTCGACCCCAGAACAAGTGGAGTCGACCCCTTAAGTTGCACAGAGCAAATCCAGAGGGCAGCTAAAGTCGCAGGCAAGCAAGAGCCGACTCCAAGACCTATCGAGTCGACTCGAGAGGAACACGAGTCGACCCCTGAAATCAGGAGTCGACCCGAGACGACGGGATGAAGCTGCAACGGCTATTTTTCCACAGCAACGGCTAGTTTGTTTTCATCTCCAACGGCTCTATTTCATCTCCAACGGCTCTAAAACAATTCCCAAGAGTCTCTAAGGTATAAATACAAGGGAACCAAGTGGATTAAGCTAGCGCTTAATGACCAAACTTCAAGACATCAATTTGAGAGCCCAAGATCCAGAGTATTGAAGAGAGCAAACCATTGGAAGCATTAAGTTCAATTATTCTACATCAATTCTCATCTGTGGAAGTTGGTGAAGCATTCAAGACATCTTTCTACACTAACGACTTCTCTATTGCTCCTATCACTGTTTGTATCTATTCTTTTTCTATCTGAGCAATAGTGTGTTTAAATTCTTCCTATCTTATTTGTTCTAGTTTCAGAGGGTTCTGAAACTTGGGGGAAGGTCTTGTCCATAGCTTAATTGGACTCTGTAAAGATTTTGGTTGGTAAGCCTTGGGAAAACCAACTGGGTTGGATTATGAGCCTGGAAAAACAATCGGATTGATTCTAGTCGGTGAGCCTGTGAAAACCGACCGAGTTCGTTGTGATCTCGTGAAAACAACAAGTTTGGTTGTGAGCTTGTAAAACAACCGGACTGTAATCGGGGTGATTATAGTGAAATTCCCAAGAAGTCTTGGGGAGTAGACGTAGGTGCAAGATTGGCACCGAACCACTATAAAATCCCTGTCTTTGTGTTGTTTTTGTTCCAATTGCTTTCTCATCTAGACTCTATTACTGCATATAATTAAAATCAAGAAAGCTTTCCTAATCAACACTAGACAACTTATAAACATCCAACGAACAACTGCCTAATATCTTATTGTTGCAATTAACTCTAAATGTGTTAAAGCTTAGATCTCAAATAGGGTAAATTTCTTGAAAACCTAATTCACCCCTCCTCTTGGGTTGTCACCTTGGGCAACATAGTTCACACTAAGCATTTTTGATAGATGATGACCAGTTTTCGTAGTATTATATTGTGAGATAACATTTCTCCAAAATTTTTATATCTGCATTTTTGACTAAGCATATATCTCTTTCTTGATGATGCTTTTACATGAATACAAGATATGGATACAACACAAATAAGCAGATTCAGCAAATATCTATAAAGGGATAAATATGGCTAGTATACAACAATAAATACATGTATGATACAATGAACATATACATGCATACACAGACGTACATATATATTCATAAAGCTTAGTAGGTCACCACAACAACATAGTGCATGGTCCATGCAATAACATTGATATCGCAAGCTCTAAAATTAACTGTCCATCATGTCCATCAATAAAGGGTCAAACTTTATGTATCCATATATATAAACTTTATGTAGCCTGGAGGTAAGGGGGCGATAATTCTACCCGAGTTGTTCGAGTTCGAAATGCGCGGGCGTCGATTAAATTAGGGGACCGGATGCCCCACGCCCTGATGGCTCGTAGGCAGATATGCTTTCCTTCCATCTGTACCGAGGTGGCGCTGGGATGATGTACCCACACGTGAGGCGGTGAGCCCAGTGGGGTGAGCCCACGGGTCGGGGAAGGCACGCGAAAACCTGCGACCTGTATCGAACATTCCCTGGTGGAAGGGGGGCCCAGTAATGGGGTTGCTACGTGGGTGGGCTGGTCCCTCCCCCTCCCCTCCTATCTTTTACCAAAAAAAAAGAAAGTATCCTAGCCACAGCCAACAATTATCGGGTACTCGATTGTTGATACATATCGAATATGGGCATGGCATGGATTTTGCAATATCCATGTATCCTAGGCTTTCACATATTGAATAAATATGCAGGCACTCTGCCAGTATTTATCTTTCATATTTGTGTAAGATTTTCTTTTGAGTATGCTAAAAATTTGATTTAGTTTATTGTTCCTGCAGAGTATTCGGATGGCTAACCTATCAATTGTTTGTTGCCATACTGTTAACGGAGTCTCCCGTGTTCATTTAGATATATTGAAGACAAAAGTATTTAAGGTAAGCTCTGTATGACCTAATTCAAAATCCTGATCTATAGTCTATATCAAATTGAAAAAGTAATTTTACTGCCTTAATTTTTTTTTAAAAAAAGTTGGAAGCTGTAAAATGATTAGTTTTTACATCAATTGCCATTGCCTTATTATTCTCCAGTGCTATTCTTTTACTGTTGTATGTTTGCTTCTGATCAGTCTGGCAAGTAGAAAGAGAACCATTATACAGTTCAAAAAAAAAAAAAGAAACCAATGAGGGTTCTTTGATTGACAGATTAAGTCTTAGACCAGACTTTGGCTTAATTTTCATGATTCTGCAATCTCAATATCATAATGCATCAATTGACAGCTTTGACCCTAAATTCTAATTGATAAACTGAAACCCTTTTATCCCACACCAGTCTCCTATGAATTTCATAACTTAATACTTAAATGCTTAATGTGCGCTATGGTTAAAGTTCAGCATTTATTTTCTGATTTCTCTATAAGAGGATTTCTGCAGGACTTTTATGAGCTTTGGCCACAAAAGTTCCACTACAAGACAAATGGTGTTACCCAGGTACAAACTATTATGCGCATTGATATCTGCAATTCGAATATTTTTCTTTTATAGTTAAAATGCTTGGAACAATTAGAGGCACATCAACATATCTATATTTATTAGAGATCATTAGAGTACAAAAAAGTAATTTTAATTAGAAATGACTTGCTGTTGCACAACATTCTAAAATACTTGGAAATGTGACCTTAGGAGAAGGTGTTGTTATGTTCAGTTATGTTGGCAAGACATGTTAGAAAAACATGCCTAGATTCTAGTGGAAGGGTGAACTTAGAAGACATGGGATTTATGAGGGAGGAGCAAGGGAAAATCTGATATCCATAAACTGGTCTTCAGCCCAAGAATGTAGGGGTAGAGCTCGAGGGTTGCTAGGGGGCCATGGCACCCAAGGGCGGCCCAATGCATTTGGGGGCCTAAGGCGAACTCATTCAGGGGCCTTCTTTAGGCCGAGGACTTAGGCGACCGCCTCAGTCGCCTCAGGGTTGAACCGGCCCTGCTCAGTCACACAATTAATGGATCAGAAGATTTTTTTATGGGCATTAATCCAGGACAAAAGTTTTTACAACTTTAAAGATTTACATATGGAACCAGTTACAAAACCAAGATTGAATCATAAGCAGAGTAACTTCTATGTTTTGATACTGGCAAGATATTTACATCAACCCTCAACACACTACACATATTACAAATAAAGTAGCTACAAACATCAGTAGGAATCATGTCAGTGGATGATGTTTACATGTTACAATTATGTCAGGATTATTTGCTAATTTGCAATTATGAAGAGGGTGCTTTAGGAGAGAGTTTTAAAATAAGTTCAATACCTGGAGTAACACAAAGCTTGAAATGCAACTGCAAAGAGAACATAATCGGAGTAGTTTTGAGTTGGAGCCAATGCCCCAAGACAGAGTGGAGTGACTATATATCTTGCTGCAATATTACAAAGGATTGGAAATATAGATAAATATTTTCTTGGTATAATCAAACCTTGGAGAACTCTGTGCAGCTGTAGAGCTGCACTTCCGAGTGGTGTAATTGGAGCAAGTTAATGCAGCAATGAGATATAAGAAGAGCGACAGAAGAACAAGGATAAAATTAGGGACCAAATAATGAAGGAGATACATGAGAGTAATGTTTAACAGAGAAAAAGATATGGAGATGAAGATGTGGCAAAATAAGAAAGAGAGTTGGAAAAGAGTCAAAGACAAACATTTGAAGTTTGAACCATTGAGAGAGTTTGTTTATATGCTGTGAAGACCGCACTGTTTGAGAATGGCTTAGATTTGGGTCAAGCAATCTGAAAGGTGGAGGGTATGAAAGAGTACATAAACATAAAACAAATAGAAAGATTTATAATAACTGCTTATAGTCAAGTATGTGACCATGAGGAAAATACGATGAAGCAACTAGCTGATGGAAGAAATAAAAACTCTCATCTCCAGCCGGCGAAGGTGCCTTCTTTTCCAAATCTGAGCATCAAATAGAGGGAGAAATAAGAACTTTGCAAACAAATTTCCCAAAAAAGAACAAATGTTACAGAACAACCTTCAAACTAAAAAGAAACTAGGATGCCAAAGGGGGAGGCGGATGTAAATATTTTTCCCAAGAAAAAAAATCAAAATATTCTTAAAGAAAAAGGAAGTGATGAATGCCAGCATACCTAAAGAACATAAATGATGTCCTTAAAATTTAAAGAATTTGGCATGCCAAAAGAGGAAAAGGTTCAAAACACTTCAGCATACCTAAGGAATCACCGAGGCCGGACAAGGACCGGGGCATTGTTGAGCCTCCTTCCAGCCTCCTTCTGACGATAGGTCATGCAAGCAAAGCAACTCATCTCTCAGCCCCAAATCTAACCTTATTTAGGACCAACAACCACGACCTTGAAATCTATCTAAAATCTCCCCTCCTCGTAGAAGAATCTAGCACCAACCAGTTATATTGCGCCTATCTCCACTAATCATTTCTCCTCACCAAAAAAAAAGAAACAAAGAAATGAACAGATTGTCGATGAAATCAGGAGCAGCCATGCAGCGTCAATCCACATGGCTATCAAATTCGAAGAATAAATCGAGGAAGAAAGGAAGAAATGGGGGAATTCCGATGGGAGGTGGAAACCCTAACGGTAAGACCAGGAATAGGGAAGATGTTTTTGGGGGAGAAGCGGAGCAAGAGAAAAGGAGAGGGTTTCTTGTTTCCTCTCTATTTCCATTTGCTTCTTATGGGGTTTCGTCCAGAGGACCGGAATTTTTGTGGTCTCAGAAGGGACGGCTTGGGGCCCAAGACGAACTCACCGCCTTCTTTAGGTTGGGGCCTTAGGCAATCGCCTCAGTCGCCTAAGGGTTGGGCCGACCCTGGGCACCCTTTAAGTCAATATAAATCCCTTTAAGGAGGACGTTTCCCTATACTCGTGGACCCCCCAAGAAAAAACATCACAACTACCATACAAGTCTTGTGGATTGCTCTTTCAGTACTGCTCCTCATCTCCTTTTTTCTGTCTAATCTTTTCCATCGGACCACCTTCTAATGTATCTATCAGGTATGCATATAATCCTTCTACCCGTGAACATTGTCCAACCTCTCTACGTTCTTGTCCCTAGGAAAAACATCACAACCACCATCCAAGTCTTGTGAATTGCTCTTCCAGTACTGCTCATCTCCCTTTTTCTGTCTAATCTTTTCCATCGGACCACTTTCTAATGGATCAATGATGCATATAATCCTCCTACCCATGAACATTGTCCAACCTCTCTATGTACTTGTCCCTATAACCTTGATCATGTGGGCCATTGGCAGCGCCGCCCCTAGTTCCTCTACTTTTGTAGGACGTCTCCCTGACATATCTGGTTTTGATCCAAGCTATGCGATCCCTATCATTCGTGGCATATGTAAATTCTGCCTCGTCAGTGAATGGACGGCATCCCTGAGAATAACCACCACCACCGCCTTCAAAATGCCCTTCCTATCCACTTGGGCCTCTTGACTTATCACTCAAATTAGATGCACACAAAAGGAGGCGTGTACGCCCCCTCTTATTTTTTCTTTGGTGCGGCACTTGAGATAAAGATGGAGCTCCTATTTTTTAGGAGCTCCATACGCCATTTA
>JAOXJJ010000725.1:7744201-7756608 GCA_025769935.1 Phoenix roebelenii | reverse complement strand
ATAGACACATAAACAATATGAATGAAAAAGATGCCTTTTATTTATTCAATAATAAATAGTCAAGTACAAAAGTATGTTCCAAAATTAATAATGTGTCAGCCTTATTGGCTTCTAGGGCATATATCTAACAGTACTCTGCATGCTACACAATGTATTCTTATATAACCTTTTTAGGTTCGATCTGAATAACGTCCTTGATGTGTCATAAGTCATGTGGTTTCTGAATAGCCATATGTGTTTCTTCTGAGTTGAGGTTTGGAAACTGCAGTAATCTTTAGAATATGAGTCAGTTTGCAAGAAAAATAGCTCCAGCTCGTTTGATCTGGTGCATTTTGTTGGTCATCTCATATTGTTCTTCGGTCTTTCTTCATGCTATATGATGCAGGAAGTGCTCCTTAAGTGCTTAGATGAACAGAAGTGTTTAGCTGTCCAAAGACTCCAAACATATTGCAGAGTCTAAGATTAGCAAATTGTTGAATGTCTTGAACCTTATTTCATCTACATTGTAGCATTCAGCCAATGTGCGTTTAGCAGGCCAGCCAAATTAGCAAGTACTAGCCAATCTATGATAATTATATTTTTTGGTTTATTGTGGTCCAGGAGAGATTGTTGCAACAAATATAACCAAAATAAGATTGCTCGAGTTAATGCATTTATGTGCTAGCAATCTTATTTTGGTGCATTTGCTGCAACAATCTTAAAATGATTTAAATGTGGAATCCAATGCATCAAACATTACCTAAATGAGATTTAGACTTTGCATCAGATTCCACTCTAAATCTGATGCACGATTGGGGAAGTAGAATTCTAGAAAGATTTAAATTGTGGAAGCACCAAACAATCATCTAAATAGACTAATATGCAATATAATAAATGATGAAAATTTACCATTCATTATTCCAAGTTAAAGAATGGAATTATGCATGTGTTCACTAATTTGATTTAGAATACTGCTGATTAAGTAATCTACATTATTGAACTTCAATTGGTTTTGATAATACTGCTTTTAGCAATAAAAATTCTCAATTTAGGATTGGGGAAGCAGGTGTTGATGTGGGAAGAAGATTCTGAGTGGGCTTGGCAACTTTTGTAGAGGACTCCAGCTACTAACCTTCAAAGAGCTGACTTGGCAACAAAATGAACAAGGCTTTATAAAATAATAAATAGTAAATAAATAAATAGGTAGAGTAGAAGAGAAGAAAGCAGAAATGGTAAAAATAAACTTATAACTTTCCTACATAAGCAATATTGTAAAATAAATATAACATTTGCAACTACATGCATTTTATTAAATAACCGCTTAAACAAAATAACATTAGAAATCAAAAACTTAATATATTTATTAGTTCAGCTAAAAATGAAATATAATATTTTTCAAACAATTGTAGCTCAAGAATGAAACATTTGCAACTACATGCATTTTATTAAATAGCCGCTTAAACAAAATAACATTAGAAATCAAAAACTTAATATATTTATTAGTTCAGCTAAAAATGAAATATAATAATTTTCAAACAATTGGAGTTCAAGAATGAAACATTTGCAACTACATGCATTTTATTAAATAGCCACTTAAACAAAATAACGTTAGAAAACACAAACTCAATATATTTATTAGTTCAACTAAAAATGAAATATAATATTTTTCAAACAATTGTAGTTCAAGAATGAATTATACACACACTGCCACAGACATATATTTCACTTAAACGCAACAACTCTAGCCTAAAATTGCAGCAACTATACAAGTTATATAAATTAAAACACTAAAATATGCTCAATAACATTTCTTGGTTTCTTTTGTTTTTCTTTTTTTTTTTGATTTTTTTACCAAAACTCTGAAACTTGGGAGGAAACTTCTGCAAACATCGAAACTGCGGAAAGTGAAATTCCACAGACCTGGCCAAATCCAATACCGACGCTGAGTTTTCAGACATGGGTTGAAAGATAAAGATATAATTTGTCATAAAAAATCTTAACGCAAGGATTCAAAAACTGGTGTAGGTCACTGTGTTGGTCATTGACTGATATGGCATGTGTCATGGTATGTATTGTACTGAGAAGCCACATGCCAACATTGTTGTGGCACTGAACCAGGAAAAAAAAGAGGAAGTGTGAAAACAGCTTTAAGCTCAGTACAAAGCAACACCATGCAATTCTGGATGGTACAGGTTCAGAAACTAGTAGTTCAGTTAGGTTTGCTCAGTTGGTTCAGCATGTACCAAGTTGGTATTGACAGTTCCTTAAACCTTTCTAAATGCTTAGATTATAATAGATATTATTTTCTTTCTTAGCATAATAAGAATTTACAACTTTTATGATATTCGAAACCTTAGGATTATTGATTGAATGGCATATGGCCATTATTAAATTCATTGCATGATTCAGACATTATTAAAATTTATCAGCAATCTGACATATGGCAATGACATGTCAATTTTCGCAAGGTATACACAGATGAGATCCCAAATTGCCAAATCCGTTGTCCTGATTATACTTATGAAATTTGCCAAAATTTTCACCATCTCATTTTTTTATCCCCACACTAACTGTTGCATCGAGTCCTATTTCATTCATCTGCAGTTGCCTTTGAGCGTCCATAGTCCATCAGGCTTTTTCTAATCCTCTTATATTGGCCTTCCATTGCTTTTCCTTCTATATGTATTCTACATTTATTTTCTGTGCTTTGATGCGCTTTTTTCTCATTGTACCATCACAGAACATGAAGGAAAGTGATAGAAGGAAAGTTGTACCCCGTGTCTGTATAATTGGAGGAAAGGCTGCCCCTGGTTATGAATTGGCAAAGAAGATAATTAAATTGTGCCATGCTGTTGGAGAAACAATCAATAATGATTCTGACATTGGTGATCTTTTGAAATTGGTATGACCCTAAGAATTGCTGTCATTAGTTCCAGCCGGACACTTCTTTTAAGCTTACTAGTGTATTTAGGTTAGATATTAATGAGACGTAGCTTCCAATAAATCTTTTTGCATGAAGCTGGTTGTCTTTGTTGTAAGAGCTGCTGTATCTTGCAGCAACAAAGTTTCACTAGAAATGTATCAACTCAAATTCATTTTATTTCATGCTCTTTATTAAAGAAAAAAAAACCCTGAACTCAGAGGACATTATACTTAGTACTTATTGTGCATGAGTAGCACTGATCAAGAAAGCTTTCATCATTTCTTTTTTCATATCTTAGATTTTTTATGATTGGAGAAGATATATTTTCCAAATGTGCAGGTTTTTATTCCTGATTACAATGTCTCTGTTGCTGAACTAGTAATTCCAGGAAGTGACGTTTCACAACACATCAGGTTGGAAATCTCCATTGCTTCACCTTTTTTTTTGTTTCCATGTTCTGGGGTGCTCTATTAGTCATCCAAGCTCCTCAATTAAGTGGTACAGGGCAGTCAACTTTCTTACTCAAAATTAAATTTTATATTTTGGGTTGGAGCATAGTCTGTTGTACCGATCAGTACGGGTCAGTACGAATCAGTACGGGCCGGTACGTACCGGTACCGAATAGAACCGGTACGGTACAGCTATATTTTTCGGTTCCGACTATTCGCAACCCGTACCGGTCGATATCGGGCAATACCGGCTTGTACCGACCTCAAATTTTTTTTGGCTTCTGGCCCGAACTAGCCGAACCGGTACAGTATCGATTCGGTTCAGTATGGTACCGGTACCGTACTGGTGCCGATGCCCACCGGTACGTCGGTATGGTCAGTACAGTGGATCTTGGGTTGGAGTCTATTTAGCGAATTCTAAATATTAGTAAATTTCTGAAATCTTAAAGATAACTTTTATCATAGGAAAACACTGCCAAGACCTAAGGGTCTGGTTAAAAAGGCCTTATCTCTTAATCTCCAAATCCTTTTCATCTGAAATGAGACTAACATTCAGTGCTTCATCATGCATGCATACCTTATGGGCTTATTCTTTACAAATCTTCATGTTCAGATATTCTTCATCCAAAATTTTATGAATAATCAATATCTATTTTAATCAAGAATTCTTATTAAATTCACATATTGCACTATATTTAGCAGGCATAGCATGCCCATGCTTTTGATTGTATGATACTGTGTAAACATTTAAAAGATTGTTTTAATGCATGAAACAACTCTTCGTTGGAATTAGGAAGAAGTTTAAAATATCAAACAAGGAAAACCAAAAAAAAACTGTGCCCCTATACCATGAAATGCATGCCAGTGCAAGTGTAGCCATGCACTCTGCATGCCGGCATGCCATGTGCCAACATGACATGTCATGTGCCAAGAGCCAGCCGCTAGCCAGCACACTCCCTATGCCAGCAGTACTTAAATCCTTATTTTTCAGCAAGGACTTGCTGAAAAGATTGATCCAGATTAGCATTCTAAACACAGCAGAATCAAAGTTCTGTGAATTTAGTACAATATTAGTTTCATGTAGTGTTCTTTTCCCATTTTAATAGATTGTGAATCTCATTTTCTTGCAGTACAGCAGGTCATGAAGCCTCTGGAACTGGCAGCATGAAATTTTTAATGAATGGATGTTTACTTTTGGCTACAGCTGATGGGGCCACTATTGAAATCATTGAAGAAATAGGAGAGGATAATATGGTAAGTACATGGATCCACATAGCTTGATATCAATCAGGAGTGTTGAGAATCATATGCTTTGTTAGATTGTCATGTAATATGGAGGTTTTTTTTCCTTTAATGTGGCACTCCAACTTCTATTGAAATGTTAAGATCATCAATAGAACTTTAGGATCACATTTTTGGGTTTTTTTGCCCAACTTTGCAATTTATTAGTATCTAAGAACAAGTATGCCCATTTTTTAAAAAAGAAAAATGTTACCATGTTTACTAGCCTTCCAGAAGCAATCATTATTTTTGAATTGCCAGTTCAAGAGTTCAGCAACCATGACAATTTTCCCATTGTAAGTAACTTTCTTTCTTTAGTTTCTATTCGGTGCCAAAGTTCATGAAGTCCCCAAATTGCGCGAGAAGGCTCAAAATCATGGAATGTCACTTCAATTTGCTCGTGCTCTCAAGTGAGTCTGTAAGATGTATTATTTTTCTTATTATTCTGATGGTATGGCTTGTCCATTAGATTTTCAACTATATTGAGAACACAATCTTTGATTCCATTTTGTTATTTTTGTGCTAAAATCTTGAAAATTCTATGTTGGAATTTAATTACTTTTCTTTATATACCTAGCAGAAACATTTAGCAACTAGATATTTCTACAAGCCTGGGGCTATGAATGGGTAAGCTTGAATCAAGAATTTTTCCTGATCCAAATTTAAACATTATTTAGGGTCTGAAATTTGGATCCAGCCAATCAGTTTAAAGCTTGGGAGGCTTTAGCTACTCAATATTAGTTTTAAAACCCAATAGGTTGTTTAGAGGTCTGTTCATGCCTGAGTCCTGACTAGATTAGCATCCAACCCATCACTGCGTACAGTTGAGGGTAGACTAATATTATTGGACAGAAGCAGATTTTCCAATAACACTTTACACCAATGATGCCATTTTGTTATTTCTCCATTTGTTATTTCTCCATCTTTTCCACATCATGACCTTAACCTACGGTCCTTATCCCAAAACTTGCACATCCCAAAACAGAGAAAAATTCAATTTTGTGATAAAGTAAAATGTATAAGAATCACTGTGTCTATATAATTATGTAACCCATATGCAAATCACCTAGATCATGGTGTCTTTAACAATCTGTTGCAAGTAAAACCAAAACTTATACCCTAATGCCAAAAACAATCACAAGCCAAGGAATAACTGAGAAGAAGACCTTAACTCAAACCCAGAAATTGAAAAGCAAAAGTAGTAAACATGTAAGATTTAGCAAATAATCCAGTCCCTTATGATTATTAATTTTCCAAGGAAAAAGAGCATGTGACAAACAAACCTAAGCTGCAATATCAATAAGAGATCACATGAAAAACAATCCTTATCTTCAATATGAATGGATCACTCTCTTGCATACTATAACCATCAAAATTCAGTTGGGTTAGCACATGATAGAATATATAGGGGTAGTGAAAAAGAATGGAGAAAGATGATAAGTGGAGGAAGGAGGTACTAAGAGGTTTTGCTAAGCAACACCTGCCCTCTTTAGTGCTCATGTGGAACATGTTCTAGTGTTTCTCCAAATCTCCAAGATGAGATAAGCAGAAGATGATGAGTGAGCTTGCTAAGAATCTTGGTTTGTTGATCATGGAATTTAGGGAGGAAATTTTTTGGAGATTGTAAGTGATATATATCCAGTCCCCATTGCAGTAAGAATGTTATGAGTGTTAAATAATTTGAAGAGTCGAACCTTGATTGTGGTACTCAAACTTGAATCTAACATCTATTTCGCACTCTTCTTTAATAAATGTACACCCCCCTATATTCACTATCTAATAAATGACCATAAAAGAGGAGGAAACACATAAATTAAAATGAGGAGCATATATATCTGATCTACTCAAAATAAGCATTACTGAAGCGATCATGGCCTAATATCTAATGTGCCTTCCTCTTGAGTAAACCATGTGCAGTGCATGTTCCTATCCTTTTCTCATTAAAGGGGTCAGTGTACATTACCAGTAGCTGTTGTACTCTTGTGCTGAAGATGCTGCCTCATGTTCATTATGTTTATTTACTGATTTCTGTTGCTGAACATACAAACATGTTTCACTGTATTCTAGTCAAATATGTTTAGGATGGTTCGTGATGGCTACTTTGACTATGAGGATTACTTCAAATCTCTATGCGACTCTATTGAAGGGGGTGGTGACTTCTATCTCCTGGGAAATGATTTTGCAAGCTACCTAGAGGCCCAGGTCCTTTTCTTTGCCTTAAGTACTATCTTGCAAAATGATATACTTCATTAATAGATGGCATATATAACCCTGTGGACATACAGCAGGCAGCAGCTGACAAGGCATTTGTTGATCAAGAGAGGTGGACAAAAATGAGCATTCTCAGCACTGCTGGCTCTGGAAGGTTCAGCAGTGATAGAACAGTTGGAGAATACGCACATCAGACATGGGGAATTGAACCTTGCAGGTGTCCATTTTAATTACATCATTCTCAGGGACATACACACGATCAGAGGATGTTAATACTCTTCATCAATGTGCAGAGCCAAGGATGCACTGCAATCTCCTTAATGTGGTTATTCCCCATGATCACTTGCATGCTCTTGGTGGCATTAATTTCTCTTTCGAAATATGTTTGTTGCAATATATCGATTGAAGGAATTACCAATTCTACAGTCTTGTTAAGATATCGGGAGATCTCATCAGCTCAATAAATTTCCCTGATAGGGTTCTATCTCAAACATTATGATCAAACTGGGTCCACTTAAAAGAGATCGGAGTTGTCACGGAGCAATTAATTCCAAAGTGATTTTGCCGTGTTCCTACAATCTAGGAATTGGTTGTCGCCCAGAAATCTCTCAAAACTTTTCATCGAATTTTAATAGAAAACCCTGTTGAAACACCGCCGGGAATTTCTTATCAGACTGATGAAATTTTCCGGCATTCAAACAGGGCCTACTTTTGTGTGTAATTCCTTTTTAGAGTACTGAATTCTTTCGCTTCACAGGTAAGTTGTATCCCACGAGCCATTCTCTGTTTTGAGACTATTGACGAAGGGATTTCCTCGTCAGAGGAGTATCAAATTTGCAAAGGGTCCTATTAAGTATCTAGAGGACTTCCCATCTGCTATCGTGTTTATTTAATTTAGGTGACATATGGTTGATAAATCCTGGTTCAATTACAATAATACAGTTTGCTACTGACATTCTCAGATGGTGCATTACCTCTATGGCCAGTCATCTCTCCGTTGCTTAAAGAATTGCAACAAAAATCCTGTCTGGGAGATGATATTGAAGGCCTACTGACCTCCTCCTCCTTATGCAAAGTTATCATGATGGCAGACAGGCCGAGCCAAATTGTTTCCTAAGGGGCTGCTTGCGCTAATGTGTTCATAATCCACTTGTGATAATGGATCAATATGTAAATTGCTAGCCTAGGCCAATTGTTTCCTGCGGGTAATTTCAGCCACATCACCAGACCTGGACACTACCTGGCCCCCTGTTGCCATGATCCACGTCATAATAAATAGATGGATGGATAGGCTGGGCCAATTTTTCCTGCAATCGATTTGAGCCACATCGATGGACCTTGTGCTAATGCTGTCATAATCCACTGCAGGCAGAAGATTGCCCTAGCCAGCCATTTTCAGCCACACTTGGGTCGGATCCGCCGAAGCGGGTAGCCAGGATTCCCACAGCATGCGCCTTCCACGCCCATCATGAGAGCCATAATAATGACGTTTTTTGCCGACAAATTGGAAAGGAAAGGTGCGATGGCCTCCTCCCTTGCTTTACCCCTGTTTCGATACCAAACCACTCTTGTCTTGTGCGCCGAAGAATACCAAACCACCCTCCGCTGGTCACGGCGCTGATGCAAAGCTGTCCATGGACCGATGGAGGAACGCGGCGTAGAGACTGGAAGCACCTCGTCAACCACAAATGCGTCGGTCTGATTGAATCAAAATTGAGATCAGGTTCAGGTTCAGGTTTCCGGCACTCCAGTTTGGGACCCACGTTGACCAACCCATTTAGTGAGCTTACCCGGCTCTTAGTTGGCTACATAATACGGTGTGTCTCGACTCTTGACCAGCTGAAGAGCTCGTTGCGAAGATTACATGCGGCCAAGATAGCTCCGAACTGCGCCCAACGATCCACGAATCAACTCCATTTGGCAACGCATTCTCCGAAAGCATAGGAGAAAGGCTGATATAGGAATCATTGGCCGGTTGTAGTTCATTGAGAAATAGTTGATGCATCGAAACAGGCTCTCCTTCACATTATAATTGTAGTATTTCCTGACTATTTGTTCTGTTCTCCTTTTTCATTTTTATTTTTCCAAATTTCTTTTCTACTTTTAGCTGAAGACTTTTTGATGTGGATGCCCCGGCCTGAGAGCACATGCATGCAGCGTGCTCAAGATGCCATGATGCTTGCCCCACGGCTCCCACAATCCCCGCATCATCACCCGGCCATCTCATTTTACTGCCTCAAGACCTAAAACGCAACCTCGCATCTGTATACACCTCTATTCCATATGCTTGAGACGAACCAGTTGGATTGTACCCCGCTATATATATATATATATATATATATATATATATGAGTGGGATCGAAACCCTCTCATCTCCATCTCCACGACAACCCTCTCTCTCTCTCTCTCTCTCTCTCTCTCTCTCTCTCTCTCTCTAGCAATCATGGCCTTCCTCCTGAACAAACTCTCCCTCATCTTCCTCTTCTTCCTTGCCTCATCTTCTCTCAGAATCCATGCTAGAGAGAGCCGATTCTTCATGAAGACCACACGCCCAGAGGACCCCCAGGAAGCCACCCGCATCCCCGAAGAGACCCCTGCCGTCAAAACGGAGGAGCCTCGGACGATTCCTCCAGTCCAAGGCCTGAGTGGTCGTGGCTATGGTCTCTATGGCCATGGCAATTACTACAACAACAACTACTACTACAACAACAATGCCCGTCCCAATGCCAATACCTTCCCCTCCAGCTTCCCCGACGCCGAGCTCGCCAGCGAAAGCCACGACAATGGTGGATACAACTACGGCAACCACTTCAACAACGCCAACAACAGTCCGTCAAAGTTCTCCAACGAGGAGTTCAATAGCAGAAGCTATGAGACCAGGCAGTACAACAACTACGTAGACAACAAGCAATACGGCATGAGCGACACAAGATTCTTAGAGAATGGGAGGTACTTCTACGATGTTAATGCCGAGAGAAACCGGAATCAGTACGGCACATACCCAACCAGGGGGAATCCTGAAGCCGGCGTAAGGGCTGGTAACTACGGAAATGGTGTCTATGGGAATGGGAATGCTAGTGGATACAACAATGCAATGGAATACCAAAACAACCAGGTGAACCAGGAGAGTCAGGAGGACTATGTTCCATGAGAGATTATTTAGGAGTTAATCGGATAGAAAGTGATGGCACGAGATTGAAGCAAGATGAACATTAGATGGTTATTATGATGCGTATGTAATGTTTTGTCTTTATTTTATGATGCTCGTATGGGATTGCTATTGATGTGTAGAGTGGATGTCTTCCCACGTAATCTTATGGTGCGGTTTAGCCTAATATCAACTATCTATATATGCATTTATACATCAGTGTAGTCTTCCTCCAGTTTGCAACCTCACTTAGAATCATATATTTTAACTTTTCTAATACAGATCTTTCTTTTTGAAAAGACCGAAGAGGGAGAGGAACATAGTCATGGAAGGTCTCCAATTATATAATCCAAAAGATACCGAACTCATCTAAAATTGCAAAATTATGAGGGAAATGTACTGAGGACATGGTTAGGACTATGATGGAGTGGGAACTCTATGTGTGCTACTTGACTAAAATTGATACAGGTTGGACACAGAATGCTAAAAAATATGTGTATGGGTCCTATGCATAGTAAATAATTAGTCTCCATCATGACTTCTAGCTAGAACAAACTCTTTGGCTTCCAGCTCTTCTATTCATGTATGCAACCTTTCATATAGGCCCTTGATTGCATTTTAAATTATATATTTTTAGAAAATATGGAAGAGGCCCATGATTGAATTTAAATTATTTATTCGAGAAAATACAGGAGCTATTGAATTTTCATTTATTTGTAGCTTCTAATAATATATACAAGTGCTGTACGGTGACCATAAAATGCTTCTTCTATCACGAAATGGAGTATGCCAATTAAAATTGCTATTGCGTGATTTATCCAGTTTTTTGGTGAATATTTATCCAACTTTCAATTATGCATAACTTTGTAAGCAAAATTATTCATAACTGGCTAGAAAAATATTTAAATATTATAAAATCAAAACGAAAATTAAAGCATCATAGCATAGATATTGTAGAAATAATTTTATTTATTATGAAATAATTACTCAAATAATTTAATATATATTATTCGATGTAATTAATTTTATGTTAAAGAAAAGAAATTTGATCCTAATATTTGTGTTTTGTCGCCACAGTGAATTTGTGAGCTTGGCAGAAAACTTAATCTTCCTTTCTATAACACAACTACAACTTCTTGAAGGATTAATTAGAGATTAAAGCTATCATACTTTATTTTCTAACTCATCTAACGAAACATATAAAATAAGATGTAATTTGTCTACAAATAAAACCAACAGCTTGCAAAAATCTGGAACAATCTCCAAGATCACTCCCACTGCGAACTCAATAGTTAGGCCATTAGAGAATACTATTTGTAACCTAACGGACCGAGTCCAATACATTGGCCCATGGGCTGCCGCACTCCCGGTCCATGTCGGCCCACATAACTATTCACCGGGTCATGTATTATGGGCTGATAGCTGGTGTTCTTGCGGCCCGATTGTGGGATCCCGGTAGGGTTTTAGCCATCGCTCCCCACCGTGCGCAATACCTCGCCGCTCTCCCTCGATAACAGCGAGAGCAAGAAGGACCCCGGATCCGCTACCCTCCATGGCCGCCGCCGCCGCCCGGTCGGTCCTCCGCTCCTCCTCCCTCCGCACGGCCGCTGCGAGGGTCGTCTCCGAGACCAGAGCCTCCTCCCGCCCTCCCCTCCTCCGCCTCCGGCCCGCCGCCCCTCGCTTCCTCAGGTAGCGGCAAGAGACATAGAGAGAGTGGTTGCGATTCCCTTAGGGTTTCTTCCCTATTGATTCTTTTCTTTTTCTTGAATATTTTTACAGGTCTCCGGTCGAGATGAGCTTCGCCGTGGAATCGCTGCTGCCGAAGCACAGCGCGACGGCCTCGGCGCTGATGACTTCGATGCTCACCATTTCCCTTAGAGGATACGGTTGGCTCTCTGAAGGTATCGACGCCCTTCTGAAGACAAAAATGCATTCTTTTGGTTAATTACTGTGGTTAATGATGGGATATCTAGCACTGTAGATCCAATCGATTTGTATTGCTTCGCTCACTTGATGTTATTTGGTTTTGATATGCCTTTTTGCACTATGGATTAATTGTGGCTCATTTATTTGGCTCAAAAACGTTTTTCTCCCCTTTTGGTTTAGGAGTGGGAGAATGGCGTTTAGATTTATTGTGGAAAAATGGTCTCTTTAAGCTTTGGCTTAAAATTTGAGGAATTTTCAGTTATGAGTAGCTTATCATTGAAGCAAGGGAGACTATGGTTTTTGGTACGAGAGAAGGTCTCCAGTATTATATTTTTGAGAGGTTTGGTTTCCCCCGGAAGAAACCTTGAGCATCATCGTAAGATCTAGATGGATAATTGCAATTTATGTTGGCCAGAGTTGAAAATATAAGGAGTGACGGGCTGCAGGCATTTTTCTTTTTTTTTTTTCGGGGGGGGGGGGGGGGGGGGGG
>JAOXJJ010000725.1:7727747-7744186 GCA_025769935.1 Phoenix roebelenii | reverse complement strand
GGGGCGGGGAGATTGGATTTTTTTTAATTTGTCTGGTTTCCATGTGCTATGTTCCTTCAGCCAATTAAACCCTCCCTTCCATATGAGACTTTGCCATTGAAAAATTAAACAAAAGCATATCCTGTAATCGGAAGTGATAGTGTTAAGTGTTTTTTGACCTAGGACAGGGATCCTGTAATCGGAAGCATATCCTGCTAAGAAAAGGATGAAAACCCTTGGAGGGAGTCGCTTCCACTAGCCATTATATTATTTAAGTCCGAGAAGGCATATCTGCAGTTATTAACTTTCTGAAATTGCTGCTGGCCTTTTTTAGAAAAATATTGGGAAAATTTACCACACATATCTGCCCCTTTTAAACAGAGGAGTTGAAACCGTAAGCTATTCTATGTTGAGATTTCTTCCTCTTTCTTGCCATTGACCCTGTGTTCCATTTATATATCCTTCATTTTGTTCCATTTACAAAGAAAAGGTGAAAAATCTCATGCTTTGGAAAAAATATTAAGAACAAGAATATGCGACAGGCTTAAGATGGTTGTAACATTAGTGGCATGGATCTGAAGGTGTTGAATATTTACCCTCACTGCACAAGACGGAAATAAGTTTGTAATGTGAAGGACAAATCTCATGCTTTACATAATACTTTTCTTTAGAACAATCGGCAACATGGAGAGTTCTCCTGTATTTATTTGTGTTAAGAACATGTATTTGCATGAGGGGGTGGGTGGTGCTTGTTCAACAACTCTTTGGAACTATCTACATTTGTTCTAGAGGCACTGATTCCAATGCATCATCTTGCACACAACACGATTAATTTACTTGTAATATTATCCGCTAGCAGTGAATTGACAATCTAAGTGCAGCCGGAATTGAGCTATAAAAACTTTTCTGTTGTTACATGGCCGTTTGATATGGTCCTAGTAAAAATGACTTAATTCATCTTGTCCTATCTTAGTGCCTTCTTCATAGGTCATCGATCATGAGATTTTTTTATGATGGCAATTTTTGCTTAGGTTCTGGGCTTGCAGCATGCTTAATTGCTTACCTTATTCAAGTTTCTGCTGTTACTGATCTGAGTCCTCATGGGTGAATGAGGGATTTCTATGTCTTTATATCACAGCAAAAGAGTCAATATTGATGGTGTGATATTAAGATATGGAGGTCTAGGACATCTTGTTATTAAGCATTATGGTCTAGGGTGCCAGTGTACGTTTCTTGCTGCAACCATAGTTCTTAATTTTTTTGTGTCCTTTCTCATTTCACATAATCAATATTCTACTCGGCTTTTCCTCTTTCATGTTGTTTTGATAGAAGAACCCACATTTTCTTTTTCCTCTTGTAGGACAAGATGAAACTAGATGAAGATCAAGCCAGAAAGGTGATTAACTTGGTTTATTCCCTACCATTTGAAATCATTAATTGCTGGATTCATCAATAGTTTAAATGAGAGGATCATTATTTGAATCAAACGAGCGGAGATGGATTTTGTGTTATGCTTAACAAAATTGAGGTAGAAATTTCATAAATTGAAGTAACCATGCCGACCCATTCTGTCATGGCTTGCATTAAAATTCTTTCAATAAGGTTATCTGTGTTGTTTCGCATTTGTACTTTCATGTTAAAGGGTATCTATACAAATGGGTAAAAATGAGAAAACCACAAACACTAGAAAGTAATGTTGTCTAAGATAAAATAAAAGGTACTAATAGTGGAAGTTTGCTTCTATCGCTTTAGGTGTTCAGACATTGAACGATACTTAACTAGAAATTTGTTGATACTATATATCTCAAGGCTTTTGTGGATAAATAGAGCTTGCTATGTAGGTCAAACTCTCAGAAGGCTTCACCTAACTATCATCATCTAACTATGCTAAAAATATTAAAAAAATGCATGTCTTCTTTGTGATGCTAACTCAAAAATATTGAATGCTATTGTTGAAGTTGTTAGTGTTGGTGTAAATTAAGTTAAATTCCGTGCTAATTACAAATGCTTCTATCTTTTTGGTTCTCCTTTCATCAGATCTTATTCCCTCTCCTGTTCCACTCTTGGCTTCTAAGCTTATGGATATCTTTTGAGGTTATTGCCAGTTTGATGAATATCTTATACAATTAGCACAGTATAAGCTTCTTATTTTGTGGGAGAATCATCATCAATTGCCAGAGCTATGACATTAGATATGAAACTTCTGTGACATATACTATGAAAATGCTTGTCTATATTCACATAGGTCAAAAGGTGACGGGCATATCTGCATAGGTCTAAACTCTAAACATTCATAACAATCTTAAATTTTTTCCACTGTCCTTTATTAAAAACTTTAAAGGCTCTGGCTAGATAGCCTTGACACTTGCTGTTCTTGTTAGCATTATTATCTTGAAAGAATAGGTTAAAACATAGATTTATATCACATATCGGTATGGTTAAGTGAACTTCATCATCTTCTGGAATATCACGATTTCACTATTTTTTTTGTTAAAACTGAATTAGATCAAACGGCATACTGATGTTTTTGCATTGATCAGCTGGCAATGATGGCGTGTGACACTAGGTGGAGTCTAGCAAACATGTTTATCTGGTCTTCCCCACAATCACAGGTTGGCTGAGTTAGACTTTGAGGAACATGTGCCGACTGATTGATTGATTAGACATTGCTTTAGCACTACTTTTGAGCAAATATGGGAACTGGATCAATGTTTAAGAAACTGTGCTATACTACTCTCATTTTACAGTTGGAACTGAAAGGCTTACTGATTATCTGAACATAACAAGCATGTAATTTCTCTAAGTGGAACTAAAGATTAAAGAGTTTCATTGTCTTCTACTGGTGCCAAGTTGGATGACTTGTTAAAATATTCTTCAAAAATAATAGTTGCTCCAGCAAAATATTTCAGTGAATTATAAAGGTCCTACAGGCATATGAACTAGCAAGGGTGTTCTATTATAAAAATTTTGGATTATATTGCATTTCCTCTTACTTTGCGAATATCTGCCTGCAAATATGTCCTAGAGCTGTCTAGGATGTCATAGCTTAAAAATTTGGTCTTGCTGATTGAATATAAATTGCCACCTTTTAGGTCTCAGTCTCTCTTGCCTATGACTGTTGGCTTTTTCAACAGTTTTAGTGTTGTTGTTGTTTTGGGTAAGGTTAATAATTATGCTATTTGCTTCCTCCTTCTAGCCAGGCCTATGCCAGTTGCTATATATGCTCTTTAGTAAAATTGTCTAACTTCCCAATGTTAGGTAGCATGTATCATCTTCTAACGTTTGTAGACCACAAAAGTAGTGGATGCCTTAGTAAAATCGTCTAACTTCCCAATGTTAGGTAGCATGTATCATCTTCTAATTTTTATAGACCACAAAAGTAGTGAATGTGGTGCAGTACTCAGAAGGGACAATAATACTTCTGAAATCTCTTGTTTCCTTGTGTTAATCCCAACTAGTCTGCAGAACAAAAGTATTCATATCGATGATTCACATTGTTATCTGTTGTATCTCACTAGAGTCTTGGTTCCAGTACTTTCAATAATTTTTTACAATCACATTTTAGTAAAGGAATGACTATTTTTTAAATAAACTGAAACAAAAAATGTTTGCCATGCATCAGCTTGCAAAAATGGCATTATTCGTTAAATGCTAATTCAAATTGTCACTTTAAATAATATACTGATTTGTTGTATTCAACCAGCTGGCAATGATGACGTATAACAAATATCCAGTGGATTCGGGCGAAATTCTGTACAGACTCCTGTCAGTCTTAGACAAGGTAGCTCAATAAGCTATTCAAGGGACTGACTCAAATACCTTTGGCGAACTTTCTCAATGCACCCATAAAATGCTCTATTTTGTCTATTTTGATGTTCCCTTAACTATGATCTTTTATGTTCTAAACTTGTCATGAATTTCAATGGATGAGATGTAAAAAAAAAAGGAAAAATATTTGCTGGCATTGTGACTCTTGCTGATCTAAGATTCTCTTGTAACAATTCTTTTCGGACCATAATTATGTTTGTATTTTATGTAACCAATAGTTTTAGAAGATATAGAATGACATAATTTTTTCTTCTCTCTCCCTCTTTCTTATTGAGTTTGTAAGCATATGATACAGAGATTATGTGCTATTATAATTATATGTCATGTATCTGAAGGCATATATTATGCTTGAGGTGACTTGCAGCTCAAACTTATAAATTAACAAGGTACCTAGTTGAATAATTGAAATCCAATAAGTGATCTTAAGTGAGAGGTGCTTGAAGTGCAAAGACATGAAGATTTAGAAGACTCTTGAAAGGAAAAGTAGGCGACATTGATGAATTTATTATTGTTTCTTACCTACCTTCAGTTTGTCACATCAACAAGGCCTAAGTCAAACAAGGGAGAATTCTATTAACTGATTTAATTGGGATCTTATCTTTGATACATTCGCCGTCTGGTTCTTTTAATTTTTGTGCCAATAGGTCACTGGGGTTTATGTTGCTTGATTAATTTACCAATTCATTAGAGGATTTGCATGGTTTAGAAGGTTTTGGAGAACTGTGAAGATGTGGGAAACAAGTTGCATGAAGTGTTGCAATGATAGGGAGGAGGAGCTCAGGGCTCTGTGAGAATGACTGAAGAACCTAATGAAACTTCATTCAACCTGGTTGACAGTTGCAAGTTGTTGTATGTTTTCAATTATGTTGTTATAGGAGCCTTTCTAGACCATATCAATGGCAATATAGATGTATGCACTGTACATTTGAATAGATCTACTTGTCTTGCCCGGTGAAGTATCTGAACTTGATACTTTTAATGGAACTATTTGGAGAACCATTTCTCATCCTAGATGAGCAGGCATGCTTCAGAATGGAAATGCTTTCTGTATAATAACTATAGCAATAATAGTGATAAAAAATCTTAGCATTTGCATGGTGAACTGCCTTCTGTTTAATGCATTTAAGTTGGGGTTTTGTGCAATCTTCTTGACCCTTTTTTTTCTTTGTTTAGGTCTGTGATTTTTCATCATGGAGAGCACTTGGATTGGAGATTTACCATACCTTTTTCCTTTCTATTTTCATTGCTAAACATTGTTATGATCTCATTTGCAAATAAAAAGGTAGCCTTGTGCAACAAGATGGAATGATAATGTAGTCTTGACTGTAACTTTTACTGAATTTCTGCCCCTTATAGTTGGATCTTAGATGTTTGGTTCTTGTATTGTAGATGGATGAGGTGTAGTATTCGGGGACAATGCATTGCTGGCAGTAGCTGCAGAATTCTTCAGCATGTATTTTGAGGTACTTTTGGCCAATTTCTTTCTATTACAGGTGGATGTTGTTTGAGAGTATTTGAAAATATTTTTGTCATCATGCCAAAGTCTCCATGGAAATTCTTATATTCTAGTACAAGTTAGTAGTGGGGCATTTGATTAGTTATGAGTCCAATACTCTCAAGACCAATCAATGGGCTGGAACGAAGGGCCCCAAGAGTTTCCAGGTGAATAGAAACGCATTCTTCTGAACCACTCACTTCTTGGAAGTCAAGAAGCATGCTCAGAAGTTGATTCACCTAAATTTTGCGGAAGGCTGTCTTAGGCTGCTGCTAAGGTGAGGAAACGAACAGAACATGATAAGAATCGGTTACTTGTAACATCGAGTTTAAAATTTCGCTTGAAATGAAGTTTTTTCGCAACCAAAGCTGCTGAGGCGCATGAAAACAAGTCATAAGGGATTTGAAGAATAGAAAGAATTTGTGCTACGGCTTGAGCGCACGGTCCTCAATCGTGCAGGAACATAGCAAGGACCAGATCAGTATGGGGGCTAATGGCATATCAGAAACTGGCCCAACCGTTCTAGTTAGGAATCTTTTGTAAGGTTTTGATAGGATTTCAGGCCCTAATTATCTCCTGGATGATCATGCGCCAGTCTAATTCCATGTGTCGGTCGACCTTGTTTCTTATAAGATCTTAGTGGACAGCTTTGGCGGTACTAGTTTGTGTACGTATGAAATTTTTACAAAGAAGGTATCCATTCAGCTTGCTGATGGCATAACTAGTTATGGTTACAGAAGGTCAGACTGCTCTGTTAGAGGAGCTGGATGTTCTGATTACCTGTTATTATGTACATTTCATGGTAATCTTGCACTTGGGAAGTGCAAATAATTGACAATTACTTATCATTGGATACCATTGGACTAACCCAATATTACTGTACACTATATTACTGGCTGTGGAACTTGCATCCTTGCCTGGCTGTTCCAAGAGCCCTTCTATGAGTTGGTCAACAGGTGTCAGGTCTCCTAATGCCATGCTGCTTCTGTTAACGAGTGGCTGAATTATGATAGGGCTGCCTAAATGCTTCTTCAAAACACTGACAAGATTAGAGGAATGATGGAGATTCTGATGAGTCCCATACAAGATTCTATGAGCATGACGGTCGGTCCCATGAGGATTTGGTGCACTATTGCAGGCTTCAAGTCACTGCCCATTGCTCTACCGGGCAATATGATCGATCTCCTGTGACACCTCTCCAAAGAGGTGGTTCGGCACTCAAAACGTGGGAACTGTTCTTTAAATCAATTGCATGTGCACGTGCAGGGTCGCGTGTGTGCGCGCGTGTGAGAGAGAGCTGTCCTAATTATTGTAGCCAAAACAGCCACCATGATCCAAGACACGTAAAATTGCGTCGGAGGACTTGTGATTACTTGATACCGGAGATGTAAAAGTACAAATAGCTTGTTTTATGCATTGCTTTAATCTGAGCTAGTCCCTGAGTCCCTGCATCAGGCATTCTGGGACCAGTTGAAGTCAAGGCGATTCTTATTTTAATAGCGTTAAAATAGGTTACTCAAATTGCCGGATCTAGTTGAAACTGAAATCATGGATGGAGGGGAAGGTTTGGTTAAGCCCAAAGATTCGTCCGTACAGCGTTATACTTACTCTATTAATCATGGGAGAGCCACCTCTTTGCCATTCTTTCCTCTTTGACAAATTTACAGTACAGTTAATCTCCTCTCCTTTTCTTATTTCTGTTCTACATTCTTCGTAATTGGCGATTTCAACTTTGGAGAGAATCTCGTAATGCAGGGGGGATTTGATCTGAGCTACATCTATTATGGTCAAGATTTCTGCTTCAGAAAAGCACATGTTCTTAAGGTGTTCAATCCTTGTAAACTGATATCAACCATCAAAATTGAATTCGTGCTATCATTTCCCCTGGTGTTGTTTCATCATGTGCTTTTGCCGATCGGTGAGGCAATATTAGTTGGCTGTCACGGCCTTCATTTTTTTTTTTTCTGTTCTGATTAACATTATGGACTATTTTCCTCGGAGACCGCTCGCACTGAAGCAAAAATTCCTTTGGGCATAGGTTTACCAAAACTAGTATGATCAGTATTTTCATTCATGGGATCTTGGATATGTAACTGCTGTGATTGATCTGGTCGAGGAATGGTTAATTAGAAATGCGTTGCTGGTCTAATATGGCATACATTATTGGATATAGCCTGCCTTGTATGAATAGTAGTACTTCAGCTTGATTGCTTCTATTTCCAGAGAAAAGGATGCTTGAAAGACTAAAAGGGCTAAAATGTCATATTTCTTAGTGGACTTCCCCATATCTAAATTATGGAAACAAGCCTCCTTTTTGCCAACCGATTGACTCCAGTGAAACCGTCCTAAATCGCTGACTCCATATTCGGCGAAAACGTTCCAAACTGAACAATTCGAACTGTACCGAATCATACCAGCAGAAGGCAGCAGTAGGCCAAGATGGTTCAGCAATTGGAACAAAAAAATATCAACAAAAGGAAAAAAAAAAATGAAGGAAAGAGAGGAAGAGAGAGTGGGCGAATGGAGGAGGGAAGGAGAGGGAGCCAACGGAGGGCTGCAAAGGAGACCCAAAGATGGAGCCCCTCCTCCAAACGGCTCGCCGGTCAGCCTCCACCATCCTCCTCTTTCCCTTTTTTTCTTTTTCTCTCACTTATTCTTCCTCTCCGCCGCCTCCTCTACAGTATCAGTAGAGATTCGACATGGAACGATACACAAGCGCATCGATCCATGCCACCAGACAACCGATCCGAGTCCCGATTCTATTATAGCAGGCCTTGGTTGACTCCATATGACCCTTCAGACTTTGGGGAGACCAGTTTTCATTTGGGTCCCAGGGTTCGACCAGCTAGAACTCGCATAGAAATTGTTATTCACATTCATGACCTCCACCGGAAGTAAACACCTGCATAACTTAAGCTAGTGCAGTACAGCCAAAAAAAAAGGCCTTAAGCTAAAGCAAGCACATTGAAAGGCCGAGGCATTCAATTTTAACTGTTCAATATTTCTCAAATAAAAATTCATCACCTAGTTTGAAATCTTTTTTCTTCAGCAATAAACCTGTAAATTTTGCCATGATGTCTTAGGCGTGAGACATGGCGGAAGCATACAGATGATGTATATCAATCAAGAGGTCATTACTATAGTTCCATGCAACTACAAACTAGAACTTTGGAAATCCTACTCCAGTTCCGGATCACAAGAAACGGGCAACATGGTTGGGCTAACATGCAGGCCAGACACGAAAGCCGGTGTTCACTAAACTAGTACCCTTTAAATATGGAAGCAGGCATGTACAAATCCATGATGCAACTTAAGACACGGAAGTAAAGAATAAATGTGACAAATGTGAAATTTAATTCCTTTGGTCTATCCTTTGCGACCGTACAAAGTGCCTAAAGGAAAAATTAAAGCAAAAAATCAAAACAGACATGCACTAAGACGGAATTTCGTTTTCAGTTACCTGGGGTGAAGGATAAAATGGGAAAGCAAGCATCTCTGACCACAGGATCATGTGACTCAGTTCATAAATTTTAGAATCTCAGTTACATGCACTAGACGTTATATACAATATACTTGGAGCTTAGACTTCCACAACGAGTATTACCGGTAATAACCATGGAAAAAAGTAGATAAGACTAATTCAATCGAGGTTCTTAATGAGCAGGCAATATATAAAACATGCTTTCAATCAAAAAAATCTGTATAAAGCATGCTATATGAACAGATACTATTCGATAAATCATGCTCCTAGCAGAAAAACACACATGGCAATGAAATACGGAAAGATTAAGAAATGAAGCAGATATTGGAAAATCAACAGATTGTCTTGCCACAACTAGTTTTCTTTAATTTTTCAGGTCAGAATCCGTTATGTACCACAGAAAAATAACAAGGGCCAAACAATTTACAGAATGGATAAACCACACTAACGCAGCCAATAACACCAACCCATAGACAGAATTGTTGATGAGAACAAAATCAGACTAGCTTCAGTGAGATTTTGTATAATAACCTCAAACTGCTCTTCTAATAAAACCTTGTACCTGCAAATCTATAACCAGGGAGACGAGAATAAAACTACTCAAAAAGGCTGTGGAAGCTCCAAGCCTTCTTCCGCCCATCAAATGCAATTATCTTCTAGGCGACCATGTTCAGTCTGTTTCTTTGTTAAACAACCATGTTCACTCTTCAACGACATTTACGAGCTCATACTCAACAAGAGATAAGTTGTTATCCTCCTTTACTGTAAATTTAGCAGGCTCAGCAACCTCGATACGACCCCATTTGTCAACAGCCAGCCTCATTGAGCCCTTGAACATATCAATCTTTGCATTGCGCAGGATGACAGTGGCATCCGGCTTCATCAAGTCAACTGTCAAAAGATAAAACCCTTCAGCAAAGTCACTATCTCGTGAAAGCTAGGTTTATCAGATGAACCACAAACTTCTGGGATTAGTTAAGTTAATCTAGTCATAACAAAAAGCATATGCAGAAAGTAAGATATATCTGGAGATATCTTTCATATGCTGATAGACTCTTGCACACTGCATGCATGCATATATGTGTGCATGCGCACATGTGTGCATATGCTGATAGCCCTTTGCATACATTCATATGTATGCGCATGTGGGGCAAACTACCATCCAAGGTTCACCAAGGCGGAAAACAACAATCAAGTAGGTTCTAGTTTCATATCAATAAATTTCACATCATAGCAGCAAGCAAAATCAAACTGTTGAATTGACTTGAATCTCTATTCTGAGAATTTAGTTAATATGTATCTATAAATTATGTACCTAAGTAGGATATGCAGCATAGAATATCATGGGTCATTACGTACATCCGCTGAGTATTTTCGATAAGATTAAAACTTTCAGTGAACAAGCATTGAAGCAGGGATCTAGGAAGAGGACTGTCATTCATTATATGTAACACCATCCTCACCCATGATTCGTCATCCTTAAAAGCCAGCATGGAAAAATCATGCAATTCCATGAAGTAGAGGAAGCATGGCAGAACAGAGTACAGCTTGGTATTTACAAAATGCTAAGCCACATTCTCAAATTCTACATCATATCCTATATGTATACCAAGTTCTTTCATTAGTTAAAATTTTCAAAGCCCTTAGGAATACAATAACTATAGAATTTGGGTTACAGAGAATGTCAGTTCAGAAAGTCAACTCAGGGGCATTCGATAATACGTCGAAAACTACAAGGGCATGCTTTGTCTAATTGATGGATAAGCATTTAACTGATAACTCCGTGAAGCAACATAACTCATTATCCTGCCACACATCCTAGAGATAAATCACCTGGAAAGTACAAGAAATGAATTTCAATGTCCTAATAGTAAACTAACGATCTGCAACATGCCATAGTATCTCAAGTCCTTCCAAACACTAAAGTGGCCAACTAATATTACCAAAAGAGCATATACATTCATTTACCTTTAGCATTGCACAGTTACATATCGAAACTCCTAAAGGTTGTCATGTGAGGACTCCCATGATCATGAGCTAAAAGACAAATGATTTTCCAAGGAAAGCTTTGTATCCCAAAAGGAATCCAGAACCCCACAGTGAAGTCCAATTGCATACTTTGTTTTGAAGTTACCACTACCCCACATCTCCTAGTAACATCACCTATTTGAGTACATGATTGCATGATTGCATAAGCTCAATAAACTCATATTCTGGCTACAAGATAACTAAATAGTTGTTTGGTAACTTCTGTTCTAACTAGTCTGAACTGAAATTGTTGACTGAGCATATTTCATATATTTGATGAACTGAAAAGAGATGTGTTCTGGTTATGTAACTGCTGTGAAATAAAGTTTTAGATCCTGTCAAGATAGACTTTGTTATGCTTTTGCATCGATAACATATGCATTCCTATATACCCATCCTTTAAAACACACCAAGGTACCAACTAAATGCACACTAGTTTGGTTCAATATCAGCAATTATTGTAATTCACTGTAATATGATGTCTTATATTGTTGCGGATTCCATAATCATATTATTTTTTTATTACTACTTGTTGTTACTCCAAAAAGGTATTTTCTAGTTTCACAACATATTCGACTAAAAACGTCCAGAACAAAAACAAAAATCCAAAATAATTTCGTACTATTAAGTGGCAAACAGCAAAGCATGTTCAGAAACCATTATTTTGATGAGTTCTGATGATTAGGTTCTTATTTTGGGTTCAATGCCATGGCAGTCCCTATTTTTTCAGCACCTACTTATTCTCCTAAGAGGATGGAATGATTCTTCCAACCACTAATCCAATTCTATCATTAGCCTCTTTTCTTTCAAATATGCAAGGCTAAATTTCCATCCGCCCCTCTCCATGGACTGTCTATTTTTTCTTTTCCTAGATCGATCCCAATCTCTCTTTTTCATCCATTTTGATGGCTCGCCAAAACAATTCTAGCACAAGCTCCACTAGGCTGATAGGGGGTGAGAAGGCTCTAGTTGGCTTGAACTATGGTTGTATCAGCCCTTTTCAGTTGGTATGGGATTCCAATCAGGTAGAAGAGGCAGATGTCAAACAGAGGAGTTTTAGGCGACGGAGGAGGAAGGATCCAAAAAAAATCTTGAGTAAATAATCATTTTTTGATGAATGGTTAATGACAGTGACAGGTTAGTAAACAGCAAGAACCAATTTATTCCAATTGAAAAACCAGGTAGAGATGCACTGCAATTGTTGAGAAATTTGATATCGGAACTCAAAACGGGATCCTAACTGTCAAAATCCCTAATCTTAAAATATTGTCAGAGACTATGCGTGAGTGAGCATCAACCTTTCAGCAAAGATATCCTACAGGTCCTGGAATTTATATTAAAATAGTCCAGACTTAACCAGAAAGAGCATGTGACTGTTTGGTCTCGAGATTCCAAGGCATGAAATTTGCAATGATCAGTAACCATGTGGGAAGGTCAAACTTTTGGTTGCTACTGCACTCAATCTACGTGATAGATGCAAGACATGCATGTTCACTATATGCCAATTATTCAGACAATTTTATGAAAACTGAAAAAATAACAGAGACAAGATGTATAAAAGTGCTGTAAGCTAAGAACTGGATAAATGAGATCCAAACCCGAAAATCGATAGTCCTAACGGTCCCAGAAAACATCCAAAACCAGCAAATAATAATAATAATAATAATATAGGAAAATCAAAAAGATAAAGTTAAGACTTTTACAATCTACAGTATAATCCCAGATTAGAAGCACTTTCGGAAAGGTAATTTACAAATCAAATTTAATTCAAAAAACATTTCGGATTGAGACTTAAAGGCGAGGAAGCAATTCTTCTAATCCATGGAAATAAAAAGGTCAAACAGGTAAAATATCGATATTTCTAACTCGGCAAATAAGAAATCCCATAGAGAATTATAACAGCTTGCGACCATCTCGACGAATCAAATGCTCAAAGAAAAGCCTTCTTTCGATCTACGCATCTACAGAAATTTAGGTTAGGGTTGCTCGATCATGAAAGAAAGAGAGAGGAGGCGAACCCTGCTCGTTGCGGGCAGTGAAGACGATGATACCGGTCTCGTCGCCGATGAGGCACTCGGCGATCCGCGTGGGGCGGAGGTTGGCGGAGGCGGCACGGCCCTTGTTGAGCACCGTCTTGGAGCTCAACACCTTGGCCGTGAGGGTGTGGCCGCTCGTCCCCGGTTTAAGCTGGTCCACCTTCGTGAACACCGGCTTCCTCTTCGCTCCCTCTCCTCCTCCTCCCTGCTGCTGAGCCGTTGCCATGCCTTCGATCCCAAACCCTAACCCTAGAATAGAGCGACAAACAAAAACCCTAACCCTAGGAACCAGACGGAAGGAAACGAAACCCTACAACTTTTACAAACAGGTGACTAGGTGAAGCCCCGTCTCTCTCCCCCTTCTTTGAGATCGGTCTTTTATGTACGTGTCGGTGCCGGCCACTTTCTAATACGAGATTATAAAACCTTATTACTTAATGTCGCCATGGATAAATACACCAAGGTCTATCAACATACTGGCCTCTATGTTGTCAAATTCTTACCCAAAAATTTCCAATCTCAATGTTGCAGAATTACATAAACTTTCGGTTAAACTTTAGATATATTATCAGCTAAATTTTCTCCAATTTTTGTGAGATCTTTCATCTCAACTGGGGGAAACAAAGATTTAAGTTCTTTGGGTTTAACCGCCACCAAGTGAGATCAAGGGAGGCCAAGAATTTGGCTGGGTCAGGTTTGTATGAGATCAAACTTGAGTTGGGTCTGGGGGGAAAAAGAAATCCTTGACCTGTACCTAACTTATTTTAAAGTAAGAACCTAACCTGTACCCAAATCCTACCAAATAACTTGATTAGCACTTCACTTATAAATTATATATCTCAGTAAAAAAAATGGTAAAGATGGAAAAAAAAAATTAGCATCCAAATAAAGTATTAATTTATAAAAAAATAAAAGTAGAAAAGAAAACGTAATGAATGCTAAACATGTTCCTTTCACTTTTTTCCAATATTTTTTATTATTTCAATCATTAATTTGCAACATTCCTAATTATTCTGATTAACTTTTCACAAGGTCATACGAAGTTGGACAAGAATCTTAAATATTTACCCCACCCATGGTGATCAAGAAGCAAACTCATACCCAACTCAATTATTAGGAACCACCACCACAATGCATGTAATTTAAGTGAGTTCATCAAGGTTGGTGGGTCCGTCTCAAAACTTGTCACTCCTAAGTAATATGATTAGGTTGTCCAGGTCTGCAAGTTGAGCCGGGAGATAATCCTTATTAACCTTGAAACAAGTTTAGTTTATGAAATTATATCATCCATTACTCCAAATATAAATGTGCAAAATTATTAGCTGCCATTTTACACTCACTCAAAAATGGCTTACCCATTATGATCTCACTAGTGCTGTCAACAATCTTCCATAAAAGATTTAAATTCGGAAGAAAAAAAAAAATCTGGGCAACTTATACTGTGCAATGGGTGAGGTGTCTTGTAGACTTAAACCTCACTTAATATTGATAGTATCCATGTGAGGACATCATAGTGGATTAGACTTTGAACCAGATTCTTTGACTCAAATTTCTACTTATCACACATACAATATGGATCAATTAGGTCTATGTGCGATCAGCGCCATTTAAAGATCTTGTGCTTAGTACCTTAATTTTTTTACGAGAATTTTATTAGGGTTAGCCCAAACCCCTAGTCACGGTCTATACGATAATTCTAATGTAGGTAAGTCATCCAAGGACATTTATGAGCTAATGCCCTACAAAATTTTTGTCTTAGACTCATTAAAAGTATAACTCAATCTTTTCTAATATAAATTTTTGCCACTTATAAGAGCACTCATCATAAAGATGGAAGGAGTGTACTCCAAAAAATATGTTCTGATATGATCACTTAATAAGTTTCGTTTCTACTACATTGAACCTTTTTCATGGAATCTCCAATAATAGAAGTTGAGTATCCACTATCGGTGACCAAATAGTGGGCTTAAGTCCCGTCCCCCTCAATAATTCTAGGACTCCACACCTAGACAAACCCCAGATTTGACAAATTTCAAGAAAATAATATTACTCTTTTTAAGTTGTCTTACGAATTTATAATAAATCTAGATATGCTGATTCATCTTTTTGTTAGTACTCTTTTAATTTATCAGTTCTATTATGACTTCATTATCACAATGGATTGATATGGCCGAAACTGGCTTAGATACTAAAGGTAACTCCGTGATAAGATTTTTAAACCACTCTGCCTCAGTACAGGAAGTGTCCAGAGCAATCAACTTGGCTTCCAAGATGCTCCGATATATAATAGTTTGCTTGGATGATCCTCAAGCAACAACAATACCATCGAGAAGAAAAAGATATCTGGTGATTGATTTAAAATCAAGAGAATTAGTGATCCAATTTGCATCATTATAACCTTTCAACTATTATTTTTTTACCTAAAAACTGCTATATTTTTATTTTATAAAAGTATTATAAAAGAATAATCTACTAAAATAAAATTATAAGATTAAAAAGAGCTTGCTCCGACCGGCACTTTGAGATGCCCAAAAAAGAATAGAAAAGAAAGGATAGAGAAAAAACGAAAGAAAAGAAAAAATATTGTATTCTCTGTCTCTCTTAGAAAGTAGAAAATCGTATATGTGAATGAAATGGATTGAGTGATCCGCTAGACCTAGAGCTTATTTATAGACTACGTCCATTGATTGATACAATGCAGCGTTTCCGAGGTATCGATCACTAAACATAGTCTATAAATAGGCTCTCGTCTAGTGTATCAAATCACTCAATCTATTCCACTCACATATCTAATTCCATACTTCTTAAGAAAGACAGAGAATACAATACCGTTCTTTTCTTTCGTTCTTTCCCTATTCTTTCTTTTCTATTCTTTTCTGGGCATCTGAAGGAGTCGGTTGGGTCAAGCCTCCCAACGATCGTGCTCGTTAGAGAAAGATCAGATTAAGTCGAGTTATTATACCTTGAGAACGAGATCGCCACAAACTTGTATATAGAGATGAATCACGTTCTTAGGATAATATATATCATGCGTCTCGATTCAGGCAACCTCTTTTTTATTTTCTGATTTTATTCTAGTAAATTATTCATTTACAATGCTTTCTAAAAATAAAAATATATTATTTTTTATGCAAAATATTTCAAACAACTAGTTCATTGTTTTGTAAAATAAGCATAGTTTGGACAATAGAAAAACATATAAGCTCAAACTATGCTAAGAAATTCAACGTGTTTTGGTGTAACTTGAGCAAAAGAATTGATTGCTTGAGTCTAAGCTTAGATATTGTTTAGTGCATTAAACGAGCATTAGTTTCACATAATGATTTCTAAATGTTTTACAGTCCACAGGTCAATTCAGTTGGATGCAGCCAACTTGCAATATTTGGTGCTATCATTGCCAAGCTTCTAGTGATCGATTTTGCTTGAAAAATACCCTCGTAACGATGAGTCCCAACTTGTATCGGACGATTTGCACTGTATTTGTTATCCCAACCCCACCCCCCTCTTACTCTCTCCAATAGAGCCCCGAATTTTTATTTAACGTGATAACTATTATATTATCATATTATTAATTTCACATAATTATATAATG
>JAOXJJ010000725.1:7678589-7720568 GCA_025769935.1 Phoenix roebelenii | reverse complement strand
AATTAATCAAGTAATTAATTTTAATCCTTTCCTTCAGATTTCATGATCTTCTGAGTTAGAGAACTCAGAATTTTTTTTGAAATCTACGTTCCTCGGGACATTCATGAGATGAACGACCCCGCGCGCATCTTTCCGCTGCGATCGTCGCAACGTGTGCGAAGGTAACCCGACAGGACGCTCGGGAGAAGCAGACACGGAGGCGATTCTTCCATGCAGGCGGATGGGCTGCACGTGGCTCAAATGCTTGGGCTTATAGAAGACTGAAGCTGCGATGAAGTGGACGGCTGAACTTGGCCTCCTTCTACTGTGCAACTGGGGTTGACCCATGAGGTTGGCTGGTCCCCTGCGGTGATGCATATTTTTGGACCCGATGCGCATTTTAACTTTGATTTCGATCACCTGCACCCCATAAAAATATAATATTAATGCAGCACTTTTATCATTATTTGTTAGCAATAATACTAATTTAAGTGATGTGTAGATCGCACTTTTATACTCTCATCAATTGCCCTTTTCTCTTGCTTCGTCTGTTCAGGTCAAGTGAGGCAAGGTACTGAGGACAATTTTTTTTCCAATGCTTCTACTTCTTGCAATAGAAACATTCTGCCTGATTCTAGTCAATCTTGATCTTCTTGGTCTGACTTTGCTGAGATGTCTTAGCATGTTCCACCTTTCAATTTTTAGTTTTATTTTTCTTCTTCCCTTTCTTAAAGAGACGATGCCCTCCCGAAGATCCTCCCACCACATTCACTGACTCCTTCTAGAGCTGATGATCCTCCTCAAAGGTCTGCAGTAATCCCAGCAATCCGTGGTAATTCACTGCAAGCTTTGTCATTCTGAAATGAGTAAGAAACGAGCGGTAAGATCCCGACAGAGAATTCAGTATCGCATTTTTTCCCAGCTGATCGTGCAGGGAAACCTAAGTGTGTTTAAGCACTCAATCAACTCGATCATGTACAGTACATGATCAGTAACTGAGGCCCCATCCCTCATTTGGGCGCTAAAAATAACATAACTAGTCTTGTGCCTTTCAACATCATTGAAAATGCCAAAAGACTCATTCAACATTTGAAAAATATCTTCTGGCTGAGCATTCTGAAACCTGCGACTGAACTCGTCGTTCATAGCAGCTAGCATAATACATTGGACCGTGATTCGGTCATTGAACCACTTCTGGTAAGTGTCTCGGACTGTTCTTCGGGCATTAGGAGTAGGCTGCTCAGGTGCCAGATCTGTCAGAACGTACAAAATCTGCTAGTGTTTAAGGACAATTTTCAGCTTTCTAAGCCAATTATTGAAATTTGGTCCTATCAGCTTATCACTATCTAATAGCGATCAGAACGACAAATTTGTAGCCATTTCTGCATAAAAGAAAAAGCATGACTCTTATTAGTATATGAATTAATTAAACCTAAAGACTTGGACTTTAGTCTAGAGGTTCTTCCACTATTTTATACGAATTGGTAGCCTCTATTTTCAATCCGAAGAATTATCCTAATCCTTTAGCGGGCACTAGAATCCAGTTAGATCGCATATGAGCCCGAGTATGGCTCGGCCAACCCATGTGCATCTATGGGTAGGTTCTTAACCAATTGTTTCATCCAAATAATTTTTAGTGTCAATTCTGGCCTAGGCACCTCTTCAGTAAGCGTGTGGCGCCTTCACTGAAAATCCTGGTCAGATCCAACCATTAACATAACAGAATTTAGTGTAACCCACTAACAGATTACCAGGTCCGAGTGTGGCTCGGCCAACCTGATTACCTATAGAAAGTACAACTGACTCATCATATTATGGATGATAATTCTAATGGCAGATAAGCACTAGGCATATGGCGCCTCCAATGATTATCGAACCATTGAATTCATTATCACTCAACTTAATAGAAGGCAGTGAGGTAGTTATCTCCATAACTATTTTATTTTAGGGACCTAATAATTTTAGAAGATTTGATTTAATAGAGAAGAGAAGGACCGGTTAATCTTGATCCTCCCACTGACTTCGCCAAGTCAGATTAAAAAGGACTAGATTCAAGCTGGTTCATAGGCACCTAAATCAGTCACACTGATTTTTCTTACAGGCATAGGTTAACTCGAATCATTTAGTGATCTAGTCAAAACATGATTTACCAAATCGGCTAGGCAAGTGAGATTGGTGAGAGGGATATGTCATTAACTCGTCAAAGATAGGATCAGGGCAAGTAGCTCCAATTAATGACCACCGGTCGAAGCTGCCAAACTTACCTTCAATTTGATCATCCTAATGACTCGGGCTCAACCATTGAGCCTCAATCAAGTTCTATTTGGTCTAATCAAAGAACATGGACTTGATCAAGTACAACTATTGTTTGATTTAGAGCATCCTTGACCTAATCTAATTATAATTTAGTTAGATTTGATCAACAACTCTAATTAGTCCATCTTTGATTTTAACCCTAGTTCTAACCCAGTTTAAAGGACCTGATTTGAGCTAACCCAAGCTCCAAGATTTATGCAATGTACTTAGAGTTCAATTCTCAATTCTAGGTCTAAGATTTCATACTCAATTCTCAATTAAGTGTAAGTCAATGAGTCGTCTCTTAAGATTCATGAGTCGGCTCATGATCTAAATGAGTCGACCCCTTACGAGAATGAGTCGACTCTTACGTTTAATGGGTCGACCCTTTAAGAAGATGAGTCGACCCTTGTTTCATGAATCAACACTTGATCTAAATGAGTCGACCCTTGTTTCATGAGTCGACTCTTGATCTAAATAAGTCGACCCCATAAGAGAATGAGTCGACTCTTAAGTTTAATGGGTCGACCCTTGAAGAACATAAGTCGACCCTTGTTTCATAAGTCGACTCTTGATCTAAATGAGTCGACCCCTTTGCTGAATGAGTCGACCCTTGAAGAATATGAGTCGACCCCTGATATTGCACAAGTCATTTTATCGCATGTTAGTTACAAACTTTAGTTCTTAAAACAAATTTTTAGATCTAAGATTGTCAAATAAATATGCTTAAATCAGATTTAATTCATGTTCATACATCACATATATATACCAATATGAATTTTACCTAGACATTTATATCACATGCAACTTTATTTTTAGATTTGATTAACAATGCAAAAACAGCAAATAATCCAATCATAAATCCTTTTAGATCTCATCTAAACTTATTTATGATCTTTGATTTAATTATAAAGATTAAAACAACTTTTAATCTTCCTTTCGCGATTCATCTTCAAGGGATTTGATCACAATGGCACCCCTACACGCCATAGGAGATCCCATTGAATGAAAAGAGAGAATCATGAAACCCTTCTTTCTCCTATGATCGGACGGCCTGGTGATCCACCTAATCCGATTACTTGACTACTAGAATTAGAAAACATGTTTTAAACATAAATGTTTAAACATCACATGAACTTGTGGCTGTGATACCACTGTTGGTTTCCCATATGGGTAGCATGCATGATTTTTTAAATTTTTCAATGGAAGCAATTAAAATTAAACACTTTAATTTTAACACATGCATGCAATCTGATCTTAATAATAAAATATTTCTAGAATTTTAAACATCTATGTAAAACATGAGTCTATGATTATATGTCTAACGTATAATCATGAAATTTCAGCAACATGTTAAGATCTAATCTTAACAACTAAAGAAATCAAATCTCATACCTGATTTGTTGGAAGTCTTTGATGATTCCTTGATTAGCCACACACACGTTCGGCCTCTATGGATCGTCCATGCAAAGCTCCAAGAAGATCGACGTCCACGAGAGTGCTAGCTTGCGAGGAGGTGCTGCAATGGCTGAAGTTTTCTCTCTTGAAGCAATCAACTCTTGATTGTTTTTCAAGAAGAAAAAGGATGAAGAGGAAGGAGAAGAAGAGGTGGCCGTCACGTGCTTCTGGTCAGAACCTAGACTTTCTCATAAGGATCACCTCCTTCTTACCCTAGGCATGTAGAGGTCTTTTATAGCCAAAGACCCCACGCCATGCACTCCTTCTTTTGCACCAATTAAATTACCACCTTTTGGCAATTAAAATCCCTATCAAATAGGGTGTTTCCACGGCTAGAAAGAGAAGGGAATAAGGCCCCTTTTGTGTGTTAGATGTATGCCCTAGAAGCCAATCTAGCTGATACATTATTAATTCTGGGATATAGTTTTGTACTTGACTTTATTATTATTAATTAATAAATGGGCATCTTTTTCATTCATATTGTGTATGTGTCTATGAACCATCCAAGAAATTAATAAGATGATGATGCATATTCTCAAGAGTTGAGAATTTGAGCCATGTATCATTGGTGATTAATTTCTAAATGCTCCTAATCGATGGGTCATCATGAGGATGGTGATCGATCTGATGAGATCACTGTACAGATCGCTTTTCTTATGGCTGGATGAGTCTCGAGTCCACAGTATAGGGACACTGAAGTGATAGTGCAGGTGTTTGTTAGAGAACAAAAGTACTGAGCATGACTAAAGTAAGAAGTCACTTGGATGTCTATCCATTCGTTAGTGATATATTTGATATTGTAGTAGTATGACTAATCCTTTAACTTGCGGTGCTTCGGCTATTCACAGTGAGGTTGCTGTAGTTTGACTGCATGTATACATGGTCTCTAGCCATATAGGTCCCTGTAGTGTAGATTGGCTGCAGTAGGTTCACTGTAGGAGTAAAGTATATAGGTACAAGAAATCTATCGACCTTGGTAGATAAGAAGTGATCCTATGTGATTTATAAGACTGAGTTCGTAAGACCTTGGGCAGGGTAGTATGTATAGTGAAAAAGGAGTTTGACGATATATCCATGACCTCCGTCCTGAAGGAATCCATGATAGAAGGACTGTATCATACGATAACTACACCTAGAGGTTCATCATTCCATTCTACTAAGTTGTCGCTATATGCTGCTAGGTGTCACTTGTGGATGGTGAGACTCACAGGGACTATCTTAAAGGTCGATGATCCCTGGTGAGTTGAGTTGGAATTGTTCCAACCCATTAAAAGAAGTTTTCAATAATATTATGATAGAGATCGCAATATATCTTACTACCAGACATAATAGAACCTATGGGGTCACACATATTAGAGGTATTGATCGATCCGATGGTTGAATTATGATTTGAAATCATAAATAATTCATAATTATCAATTTGATTGATAATTAGTGTAACCCATTGATGAGAGCACAAAAGTGCGACCTACATGTCACTAAAATTAGTATTATAGTTAATCTTTAATGATAAAATTAATTAATTAACATTGTATTTGTGTTTGAGTACAAGAAATCCAAGAGACCCAATAACATTGGGTTTGAGCCCAATGCCCGGCAGCCCGAGCTCAACAAATTCCCCAGCTGCTATGCAAGCATGAAATCCCGTGCCGTCCATCAGATCACCTTCCAAATCAGTCCCGCATCAAGGCCCCGCGATCGTTCCCATCGCAGCCGTCCATCTTTTCAACTCCAAGTCGTGATCGGATCAACCTCCCACGCTCGTCCGACTGCAGCGTGATCCAAGCACATCCCATTCTCCACGCGGCGGCTTTCCAGTGATCCCGTCTTCCGAATGCCAGCGCCTCAACCCGCGTCTCCCCCTTCCGGATCCGGCCATTCGAGACGTCTGCCCGTGCTTCCCCGTAATCCCGCAGATCCCTCTTTCCGTTTCATCAATGCCTCCTCCCAGCGTCTGCCCACACCAGCCCGCCTCTCAACCGTGGTCCAAAGAAGGAATCCCGAGTCAGCTCCCAGCCTCCCACGCCCGCTCCATCGGTCATGGCTGACCCCAGCATTCGTGCCGTCCACGGATCATGCCAAGATCGCTCCTCCTCCGCCACAGCCCGCGCCTCCTTCCTTCCACACCGCGTCCAGCCGAACAACCATTCCGGATTCGAGACCCCCACCTCTGCATCTTCTTCTACCCGTTGATCACGATCTCCAATGCATCTAGATCAACCATTATGGCTTCTTCCGCTCCTTCCAACAGTTCACAGCAGCCATCTTCCTTCCCGAATCAATTGGACGAACAGAAATTGGACGAACACCCATTAAGAGTTAGTGAATTGAAAAATAAATAATTGCAATTGGATTGCAATTTAATTGAATCAATTGGATTTAGTTAATTGGACTTGATCATATTAAATACGAGTCCTACTGGGAGTAGGATTTCTAGAGTCCTAATTAGATTAGAACTTCAAATTAAAATAGAGTCCTACTTGGAGTAGGATTTCTAAAGTCCTAATTGGATTAGGACTGAAATTAAATAAGTCATGATTGGATTAAGATTTCTTAAGTTCTAATTAATTTTAATCTAATAAATTATGATGACTCCTAATTGGATTAGGATTGAAGAGTTCAATTGAGTCATTGTCCAATTGAATCCTAATTAGATTAGGATTTAAAGGGAAAGGCATTGGGTTCACCTAATCCTCTTTGGAAGAGGATTAGACCCCCCTTGTAAATGGCCCTTAAGTGGGGCGTGCATGAAGTAGGGAGAAGAGGGAGGGTACGCCCATCCCTTGGCTGGTTACATGAAGAAAGAAAGGAGGGGTGCACGCCCCTCCTCTCTTATCTTAGAGATAAGGATGAGCTCCTAAAATTTAGGAGCTCACCCAAGGTTTTCAAGGAGATAAAAGAGGAGGGCTTGCGGCCCCTTCTCTCTTCTTTTTCTCCTAGGAAAATATGATAGCCCCTCTTCTCCTCCTCTTGGGTTTCAGCCGCAAGCAAAGAAAAAAAAAGGAGGGTGGCGTTAGGCCTTCTCCTCCTCCTATTCCTTCTTTCACACCAAAAAGGAAAAGGCTGAAAAAGAGGTGGCTCTTCTTCCTCCCCTTCTAGTCATTCTTCCTCCTCTCTAAAGCAATCAAGAGTTGATTTAAAGAGAGAATTTCATTCCGTAGAGGCCGGACGCGTGTACGGCTTCAAGCGAACCTTCAACAAATACCACAATCATCAGTTTGTGGTGATCATCTACCCGCACAAGGTGAAGATCTGATATTTCTAATCTTGTAAAAAGTTTTTAGTCCTAATCTATCTACGAACATCGGTTTTAAAATACGTTCATGCGATGAACAGGATCTTGCGCATGCCCCTTCTACTGCGTTCTAAATTTTCTGTGGCGTGCGTGGGATCCCAACATTATGCATTTTGAATCCCTAAGAAATAGGGATTCATGCGCCCAAATAGGAACTGCATTTCCTTCTCATGCCAACTATTGGCGCCAAGAAAATAAGGATTCATTCTCCTTTTCAAATTTTGAATTTTAAATTTAGAATCCTTATCAAATAAGAACTTCTAATTGACTCGGATCAAGCCCAATCCAATTGAGTCAAGTTCCATCAATTGGGTCAAGCCCAATCAACTTGGGTCGAGCCCAATCCAATTAGGTCAAATCCAAATGTAACCCAAATTGAATCTAATTCAATTTGGCTCAACCTAAGCCCAATCATTCAATCAAATTAAGTTCATTAGCAATCTAATTGCCAATTAATCCTCCAATAATTTAATAATTATTTTACTGCAACCTTTGCTTAGGGTAATTTGTCCATCGAATTGATCAATGTACCTCTAGACAATTCTTAATCATCAATCATTGATCAACCTAAAAACTTCTATGCGTGTGACCCCATGGTTCGAACTTAAGCCGGTAGCACAAGAACAACTTCCTGTACTAATCGAAATGTCCATCTAGCAATGATACCCGACGTCCAGATAGGCCAAATGATTGCAAAGCAACATTCAAGAATCCTTGGACTATGGTTACCGTATATTTCATTCCTATGACTCCGAATGCATAGGATGACTTCAGAGTTCACTGTCAACTCTTTAGTCAGTTCATCCTAAATGTGCTTCAACTTTACAAATTCTGTGACTCCTCACACGGACTACCCTGGCAAAGGTTTTGCTGAATTGAACACAAGAGCATTATCTCCTGTCATCAGGAGAGGCCAATCCCATCTTAACTCACACACCAACTTCGCAAGTACTTGATTGTACCCAAAAATATTCCGTCACTGAATTAGAAATTCAGATAATCCGGTACTAAAGTATAGTGAGTTGCTTGCTAGTCACCGTGGTGATCTAAGGTCGAAGGGACACTTATACCCACCATATCCACTCGAAACATCTCTTGACAGTAAAGTGCTCCAGAACAGGTCACGTTTAGTGAAACGTACTTCTACACTTCACCAGTATGGCATACTAGTGTCTCTACCCTTTTTGGTTAAGAGGACAACCAACAAATATGGCACAAAATACCCTAGACTTGATAATGCCATTATCCTAGTAATAGCATATCGTTCGGTCGTAAACAGGTTTAAGGACTCGTAGACAAATCCTTCTTTATCATTTAAAAGAATCCTAAGGACTTCATCACATCACATGAGTTCATAAAGATGTATTAAAATATGCGATGAAAAATGCCAAATAATTTTTATTATTTATTAATTCATATATGTCTCAATCATCAACAAGCTAACGATTGACATTTAGGACATATTTTCCAACACCAATGACCTAATTATTTTCTGTGATTGTAGAAAAGCTCCAACGTCATGCTACACTTCTCCAACATCACTGAGTAGAGCGGCTCACCTGTCAACCTATCCACCTGTCAAGTCAGATCTTACGCGACACTAGATGAAGGGCTTCCTCTACTTTTGAGGTTTTCCTAGAGATTTAAGAGAAAAAGCCATACGAAACAACCACCACTCCACCAATCAGCTCCAACATGAGTCCTTTGACTCCTAGCCTAACCCTCAGCTATCCCCGACTCCACAACCGACTCTGTAGGAAGTAACAATCGAGCAGTTTAACGTGCTAGTCCAACAAGTGTAGAATTTGATAGAAGTAGTTTGGGACATGCAATTTTTGAACCAACAAAAGACCATCATGCAACTAGATCGACAAGATGACCTGACATAGCATGCTGGTCGCTGCCCCAAAAACATTAGCCATCACTACGAAGATGATCCCCCTGGCACTCATTACGAAATAGGCTCCAGCCCGAGAAATTTGGAATCTCTCTAGTTAGAAGGATCTCTAAGGGAGAGCTAACCTCGATTAAAGAATTGAGGAGATGAACATCAAGATCGAAACTCAAGAGAAGGGCAAGCTGACTAGGAAGAAGATCTAGAGATTACTATCGACACGCATTCCTCCAAGGCAATTATAGATTAACTGCTGCCGAGGAGATTCAAGATGCTCCATTTCGAGGTGTGTGATGGCACTTTGGATCTGATAGACCACCTCGAGAGATTTAGGGGGATACACAGTACAGTCTTATGCCTAGCCTTTTTGGCCACTTTGAGGAAAGAAGCATGCCTTTAGTATTCTAGCCTCTAGCCATGGTCTATTCATTCTTTTGATTAGTTCAACTGATAATTCATAGCTCACTTAGTGAGTAACTGAAGATAGAAGAAACATGACCAGTCTGTTTATAGTGAAGCAAAGGGAAGATGGGTCCCTTAGGAGTTATATCAACTGCTTCAACATGGAGATGCAAGAAGTAGGCAAAAATCTTGCCGCTTCTGTTTCTTCCTAAAGAAGAGATCTTCGTAGGATCTGGCAATGGAAGCTCAAATTGAGGAGAATAGAGGCAGAAAGGGACCAAGAAGGAGGCCCGTAGACTCAAGCATCGGTCGCTTGGTATATTCTGATCAGCAACCGACTATGTAAGAGATCTTTTACTTTGCCATATCTTAATGCCTCCGACCTATTGAGGCCAAGTACACCCTCCAAGAATCCATGAAGGCATATGTAGAAATCACTTGGGGGGTAAGGCCCTAGCACATAAAGTACTAAAGCAGGAATAATATTAGCCCACATTGCAGAAAGATGATGCTCAATTCATAAATAAGTGTGATCAATTCCTAGGATACACCAATATTCAGTACCAACCAACCATGGAGTTAACTTTGATCAGTGCTCGATATCCATTCGCCCAATGGAGGATGGATATTCTTGGCGGTCCCTTCCCACAAGTTACTAGGGAAAGTAAGTTTCTCATCATCACCATCGACTACTTCATAAAATGGGTCGGGGCAGAACCCTTAGCTTGGATCACTAAGGAGAATGCACAAAGCTTCATTTGGAAATTCATCATCTACCAGCTCATAATTTCTCAGGTTCTCATCACCGACAACAACTGACAATTTGATAATGCCTTTTTTTGGAAATTTTGCTTGAACCTCGGTATCAACCATCAATTCATCTCAATTGGCTATCCCAAGACAACGGAGAAGCTAAGGTAAAAAACTGCACTATTTTGCAAGGTTTGAAGAATAGGCTTGATTGAGCTAAGGATCTTTGGGTAGATGCGTTGCTCGGTATATTGTAGGCCTATCGAACAACTATCAGAACTCGACCAAAGAAACTCCTTTTAATCTCTCCTTCGACACTAAATCCGTCATTCCTATGGAGATCAGCATTCTGTCCTACCAGGTGGAGACATATGATGAGCAAATTAATGCTAAGAACCTCTATGCCAACTTGGACCTACTGGATGAAGCTGAGGAATGAGCTTGAATCAAGATGGTTGACTACCAGCAACGAGCGGCCCAATTCTACAACTCTCGGGTCAAGGTAAATCTCTTCCAATAAGATGACAAAAGAAGGCTTGCACCCAAGTGGGAGAGACCATACAAAATTATAAAAGTCATCCAACCCTACACATATCGACTCAAACAACTCAACGGAACTCTAGTACCTAGGGTATGAAATTTTGATAACCTTCGAGTGTAGCACCAGTAAAAATTGTAGTTTTGAACTTTGTGCTCCTTTATTGCTAATAATAAACAAAGCCCGTCTTTGTGCTCCAAAATAGCTAAGTAATGCATGTCCGATACATCACCGCAAACCAAGAAATCCTCAAAAGCAATGGTATCGGGTGAGCTTGGCAAAGACCCCTTATCATGATTCCCATGGATCTCGCTAAAAACTGAAGCACCGAAGCATGGAAGAAATATCGGGCGAGTCTCCAAAGAGACCATCGACGATGCGACACTCGAGTGTCGTAGGATGGATGAGTCTCCCACAAGACCATAAATTTGTTATTCCTGTGAGCCTATCCAAGATATCAAATAGCTAAATTATAGATAGAATATTAGACTAATCTCCAAAGAGACCACCGATAGAGCCACATTCGAGCACAAGTTAGGATGAGCTTCCCAAGAAACCATTGAGCTCAGCTAAGAGCTAATGAAAGACTTAGTCAAGGCGGTGCTAGAATGAGAGGAAGCACGCTCAGCCTAATCAACCAAATGCTAGCTATCTATGAAACCCAACTGATAGAGAACCCGATGAGCCAAACAACCCACCATTTTGCCTCAGACTAATATTAGAATTGTGAGACATTGTAATTGAGTTAGTTAAAAAAATAAGGTTTCCATATTATTAGTTAAATTATTTCGCTGCATATTTATAATATCATATTGAGATGCTTTACATTCTTGTGGAAAGAGTTCTCTGAGTATTCGGTAGTTGCTGCAACCCCCGGCTCGCGATTTCGGATCAAGGGCGTGACATAATATTGGAGACAAGGCAAAGTGCCACATAGGATGTTTGCCCATATTTGAGGTCTGCAATTAGTGAAAATCGAAACCTAAAGAATATGAGGCATATATGAGATCCGCCAGTAGTGAAAATTGATACCCAAAGAGGAGAGAGGGGGAGAAGGAAGGGGAAAGAAAGCAGGGGTCTTGCGTCCACCAAATTCCATATGCACCTGTTTCCATGGCCATCCTACAGTTCAATCTCATGTAGAGTAAACAAATGCAAAATAATGTTACCATCATGCATATGAAAAGCTTGTAACATAGAACTTCTTGATCCCTCCTGTTTTTAAAAAGTAACATTGCACATTAGGATACATTTATCAGGTACTGATCTAAATAAGTTTCTTCTTTTGGAAGAACCGCTTTAGATGCCACAATTGCAGAGCAGAGACTACAATGCAAACACCGAGGGACATGATACTGAACCATGCAACCCTAGCATTCGTTCTCTCACTCACTTCCCTCATTTCTGCTTCCCTGCATCCACAAAACAAAATAACAATCAGGCATAAGCTGATGCATGATTGACAGATATCTGGCTTGCAAGCTGTGATGGTTCAGTTTATTACCTGGCTTTGAGATATAACAGGTTATTATGGATTGCCTGTGTGGCTGCTTCTAGTTTCTTTAGTTCCAGCTCGACACCCTAATTTAACAAACCCATGTATTATATATATTCATAAGAGGGATAGGTAAAAATTGCAATAGAAGTCCCTGCAATCAGACTAGAACAGGTGATTTTGTAGTTTCAAGTGTTCACCTCGATCTTTTCTTTCCTAGCAACTGAATCCCAGTCCTTTGCAGCAATCCCAATCTTCCAGTCAAGGTTAACACTTGCACCTACACCTTTGTCGCCACTATCTTTCCAGAAACATGCTAGATAGTTGCCAGCCTCAGTGGTTGTGAATGCAAACTGACCTACAGTAACATTTTCTCTGTGATAAAGTGTGTTTCCATATGGAGATGTCACCTGCAAAAGAACAGTTTGATCCAGCAATAAGAAAAGCCCAAGTACATTCAAAAAGTAAGATATTAATGCATTCATCTCCAATCACATTTGAGCAACCATAGTTAAAGTTGGCCTAACTTGGCTCAACAAAACCAAACGAGCTCATTCAGAAGTACATCAGAATGGATAAGCTCGATTTGGTTTGTATATAAACCCAATAGGCACAACAGGGAACAGAAGCAGAAAAAAATACATGAATGGGCAGCAGCAAAAGATGCTTAAATGATGTTCTAGAGCTGGAAATGTGAAAAAGTGTAATTAAATAAGCAGTAAACATGTGTGTTATTTATAAGAAAGAATAAAGAAACCAGAGCAGAACCACTGAGAAACTACAATTCAGTAGTTCCAGTAGTTGTTTAATATTTTCATGTACTTCATAATGGTCCTTATAATTTGCCATGCATTTTTCGTTCATATTTCCCAGATGCTCACCTATTGGGGGAAACAGAATTGCATATTCAGGAAACTCTAATTTTATTGGGAAGCTGATTACCTAGTAGGGCAGAAACTACAATTTACTCTTCGACCTTTCTGTTCTGATAGACTGATTCCTTCTAATGTGAGAGCATGCTGGTACGCAAAAGCATGAAATGATTTTGGTTTGCAGAGCCAGTAGCATAGTAGTTTTCCTTTCTTCTTCTTTTTTTTTGCCCTTTTTCTTAACAGATACTTGGGCTCTATGAAAACTTGCTGTTATTTTCCTGCTCGGCATAAACTTCCAAGTCCATTTCCTGTTTGAAATCACTATAATTAATTGATGCATATAATATGATAAATGGTGAAAACCATTTGTTCAAGTGGTTGATAAGGTGGGAACAATTTGGCGAAGAAAGATTATTCAGCCTGTGGAAGATAGTGAAGCAGGCATACAAAAGCTAGATGAAAGAGCACAAACACTAGTTCTGTGTCCACAAATTATACTTACCCCTTCCTAAAGGATGCCAGGTTGAAAAATTTCTTATTATGGCATTGGTTGAGCTCTAATAAGAATCTTTTAAATTTCACCAAAATGTGATTACCTTGTGTAGACGAAAATTATCTTCTTAATCATCATCATTATCATCACCCAAGCCCCTGTACATGAAATCTGATTCACTATGGAGCACAATAAAAAGGCTCCATGCTAGGATCAGGCTTTTTTTTAATTAACACTACCAGCTATCAACACAGTGACAACTATATTGGTATGGATTTTCTTATCTAGACAATTTTACGTTAGCCTGGGACTGCCAAGAAACCTCAAGAGTTCAAGTTGGGTAAGTTGATATTTGTAGTTTAAACTTATGCAACCATGGAACAACCTCCTGAAACCCCGATAATTGAAAGAGCCTAGACAAACAAGGTGACATTGTTTGTAATTGGAAATTGCATTCATCTTTGAGCCTCTAAGTATAAAATAGAATCAAAGACCTAAACAGCCTATTAAGCATCTTAGAAGCAACAACATGAATCAATATTAAGTATTACCAACTAGCATGCATCCATATAATATGAATTCACATATTTGCTTAAGATTACATGATAATCTCAACATTGGATTTCAAGGTATAAAGAACCACAGACTGCCCAAATAGGTAGTGATGGGAGACAAAATAGATTGTCCTACTCCAGCGTGGAACCACCCAATTCCTGCTGAGCAGACCTCAAAGCCAAGCAAGCCAGGCCTCGGCCCCACTAAGATCCAGGCCGATCTCAGACCCAGCCGAAGACCGAGCCGACCTCGGCCAGAGGCCAGGCCGACCTCGGACCCCACCGAAGGCTGAGCCGACCTCGGCCCTGTCAACCTTGATCCTATCAAAAATCCCGCAAATCCTCAAAATTCAAATTCAAACAAATCTGAAAAGATATCTCCCGAATCCTCCACCCGCGGAATTAATCTCCATGAACAAATCTGGAAAGATATCTCCCAAGTCCTCCGCCCGCGGGATTGATCTTCGTTATCCACGCCGTCTCCTGCTAATGGCCAGCTAATCACAGCTCGGCCCGAGAATTCAAGTAATGGCCAAACCCCCCACCCTATAAAAAGGGGGTAGGGAAAGGCCCTCAGCAAGCAATTGGAAGCAATACAAAGCAATTCAAAATACTCAGAAACTTCTCCAAAAAACTCCGCTAACTTAGCCATCAAAGGGCCTTCGCAGGAATCTCCGGCCAGGGCTTCGTGCAGGTACACCGGTGCACAGGAGGTGGCTCTCTTTGTTCATCCCGGTTGGCGGCTTCTCGACTTCCTCCGGCATGGTCATCCCCTGGCCAAATTTCAACCACAAGTAGGACTCCTAATATCCTAGTGGGCCTAGTCACTGCCTAGGCACCAAGGTAGACCTTGGTAGCCGGAATCTTCTACTTAGGATAGGATATCTTCTCCGGAAGCTCGTCAAGAGCTCGGCCAGCACCTTCCTAAGCAATCATCATCATCATGAATGCTCGTCCAGCTCATCCTGTGAATGCTTAAAGTTAACTAAGAGGCAGACTGCCTAAGGAAAACATGAATGCTCTAAGTTAACTTCTTCTCCTGAAGGACTATCCATTATACTGTTTAGGTATCACCCTAGTAACTAACAGCTTAATCCCTAAGACCATTTGGGTTCACCTAATTTCCAGAGGATCAGCTCCCTCCTTTCCCACTTGGGTTACCTCTAGCTATAAAATCTATCCTCCATAAATACTGATAAGAAAGAAAGACATCAGAAATACGTTATAGTTAACAATTCCCAAATATGAACCAAAATTTAAGATCTCAAATAAAAAACCTTGAACTTGAAGAGTCTTATGAGAATGTCCTTCCAAGCATGTTTGGTTGTAGAAGCAGAAATTACTACAAAATTTATTTGGATGGTCTGATAACAAACTACCGTAGCATTTATTATTTGGATGGTTGCATGACCAGACAAATCTCTCTGTCAGCAGTAGCAACCAGAAAATAGATTTTAAACAAACAAATAACAGTTAGCCATTACAAACCAGGCAAAGGAAATTTTAGCTGTCTACAATAACCTCAAGCCCTTTAATGACGAGAAAAAGGCAGTTTTGCAATCATCTCCAGCTCTTCCATCTCTAGTCCACCACTTCTTGTCATTCAAATTGACACGCATTGCACAAACAAAAAATAACAAACTGACTATTAATCAAAATCCTCAAGAAACTTTTATTCAATCTTTTTGTGATAAAATTTAGAGTCACATTCTTCAAAAATATAAAATGCAATAGAAATTAACAAATTTATCTGCTTGAGCTATGGGTGGAACCCCACAAGATCCCTTTCTTTTGTGTAATACATAGACCAAGAGAAACCAGATATTAACAAACTTACTTGGAGTTGGAATCCTCAATAGCCCTTTTCTCTCTCGTCACCAATTCCAAAATCCAATGAAAAGTCAGCTGTTAAAATAACAATGTAGGAACAACCTAAGAGTATAGCAATGGAATGCCATGAATGATATGTGTTTTATACTTTGGAAGTTACTTACCTCCACCTCTTCTTATTCTTCCAAAATTTGAGTATCATGGTAACAATTAGAAAAATTTAATAGCTATGGTTAATGGTTATTTTCTAATACAGGCCACCATATCATGCTATTTTTAGATTTTCTCTCCATGTCCCATTAATTCTGAGAATAAGCCTTGAAGTGGCCAAAGGAACAAACACAGCTCGATTGATTACAAAGATGAACCACAACATCCAAGATGCCTACAAACCAAAAATCATGTGTTTTGTAGAACTCTTGCATATGTGCCAAATCATCCCAAATGAATGGTACAAAAGGAGATACCGTGTCGAATCATATTGCAGGCTACATATAATGTGAACCCAAATTGTTATTCTTGATTCTGGCATCTTAAAAGACATAAAAAAGCAAAGTTTAACTATTATAAGTATCTATCACCCATAATCAAATTAAAACACTGCACTATACTAAAATTATCAATTTTGGGTGATGTCACTCCAAATCAAAGAGGACCCAGATGAAGCAGTGGCATAGGAGAGTTGAAACTTGTTCATAATAACTAATAATTTGTCCAACACCTAAGGGACATTTGCGAAGAAGTAATCTAAATTGCTTATTCTGAGCCTCCACAATAATAGACTGATGTCTCTTACATGCCTTAGGTCTTGGCTCTCTTCATATTTCCTTTAGAAAAAGTTATTATTTGTATCAAAAAAAGTTATTGATTTATAAAGGAGAAAACTAATAAGCTTTATTTAAATGTAAAGATGGTTATGATGATGAATTCAGATAATGAGAAATCTCGAATTAATTATAGCAATATAAAATTTGGGCAGAACATGTTGAACAAAACAACTGTGTTGTGCAAAAACACTTTTTGCATAACTATAACCATCTAGCCTTTTCCTAACTATTCATTGCCAGCTATAATTTTTGCATCAGATGCTGAAAATAAAAGTGCACTTTCCCATCATCAATGGACCCTTTGAGCATATGTTGTCAAGTAATAAGTGATATGTTACAGCAATAGATGGGGAAGCAACCTTTAGTCACAAGCTTTCTACGTATGATGTACATATAGCAGAATGAATTTTATTTTCTCAACAGATATACTAATATGGATCCTCTTTGATGTCATGTACCAATAGATATGTGCCACTAATTATGTATCGCTCTCACATGTTTGATTACATGAATTGTATGCTGATGATTGCATTTCATGCTACATAGCTCAGCCCAACAAGCCAAACTGGCCCAATCCACATGACAACCTTGACACAGTAAAACATGCCTAAGATGCAGTTTGGACCCCATAACAAACTGTGCCTAAAACGTTCCAACAACTGAAACTGCTGACAAGGTCACACCCATGATCCATGACACTATCCATGCTTGTCCCAAGGCCCAGACACAAGACTGCCTCACAAATATAGTCAGGTGCCAACAATTTAGTTACGAAGTGGCTGGTGTTCTTCTAGACTCCTTGAAAGTATAAGAAATAAATGTTTCCTAAAAGATAGTCGAGAAGTTTATTTGTCTTTCAAGAAAGTAAGTGCCTGCATTACTTTTTTTATTATGAAGGAGAATGAGATGACAGGATGCTGCATGTGTATGTCTTGTGTTGACAACATATAGCAGTTAAATGAACTTAGAAAATGATAACAGATGTGTCCGATTACCCCCACACGCGTTGCGACGATCGCAGTGAAAAGACACGTGCGGGGTTGTTCATCTCATGAACGTTCTAAGGAACGTAGATTTCAAAAATTTTCTAGAGTTCTCTAATTCAGATTTATGAAATTTAAAGGCAAGATTAAAATTAAAAGACTAGATTAATTTCAGATCTACTATAATTCCTAATTGTATAGAATTTATAAAGATCTAATTTTTACCTTTGAGCGGGTAGAACTTCACCGCTATCTGATGATCGTAGGATTTTTGGTTCTCTTGAAGCCGCACAAGCGTCTGGCCTCTACAGGTATCCACACGAGGTACGAATCGCTCCAAAATCTCACCGGGGTGCTAGTTTCCTTGCAGAGATCACTTTTGATTACCGAGTTCCTCTCTTTTGAATCAACTCTTTGACTCCTTTGAGAGGAAGAAGGACGAAGAGGAGGAAGAAGATGCTTCTTCTTCTTTTTCTTTTGCTCACGCCAAGGAGGAAGAAGGGAGAGAGGGTGGCGGCAGCAAGAAGCTTCAATTACTCTTATGCTTCACACCGGGGCCCTTTAAATAGGCATCTCATGCCCATACAAACAAGAAATAATTTCAGAGATCAATCACTCCTTGATTCATTCCTCCAAAATCTGCAACACCCCTTACTTAATTCTATCGCAACCCTTACTTAAAAGAGTTTGAAGAGAATCCAAGGGATGTGCATGTGCCATGTGGCAATCCGCGTGAATCAGGAGGAGGAGGAGATCCACCCCTCCACATGGCGTGGAGACCATGAAAGGAAAGGAGGGGCGGATGCCCCTCCTTTCTTAGTGCGTGTGAGGAGGGGCGCCTTCTTTGCTCCACACGCATGGAGGGAGGGTTCCCTCCCTTCCATGCATGAGTCACCTAATTTGATTAGGTGCTATATGGTTCCACCTGTTCAATTGAATCCTAATCCAATGAGAACCCAATGTGTCCTCCAAATTGATTTATATGAATCCTAATCAATTAGGACTTGAATTGGACATCATGAATCTAATTCCTTATCTAAGAAAGAGTTCTAATTAATTAGGCCTTCCCATCTTTATCCAATAAGGTTAAGCCTATTTTAATTAGGTCCAATTAAATCAATTAAATTGCAATCCAATTGCAATTCCTTCTTCTTTAACTCACTAACTCTTAGCGGGTTAAACCAATTGTCAATCAAATTGACAATCAATTTTAATTTCGATTTCAAATCGTAATCCAACCTTCGGAACGATCAAAATCTCTAATGTGTGTGACCCCGTAGGTTCTATTCTATCTGGTAGTGAGATACATTATGATCTCTATCATAATATCATCGAAATTCCTTTCAATGGGTTGAAACGATTTCAACTCTACTCTTAGGATTCACTGATCACCAAGTGAATGCCTTCGAGTCTCACAATCCATTAGTGACACCTAGCAGTATATAGTGACAACCCAGCAGAACGGAAGGGATGAACCTCTAGGTGCAGTTAGCGTATGATACAGTACCTCTATCATGGATCCCGACATGACGGAGATTATGGATAACTCGTTAAACCCCATCGTTTGTCTTATATCAGATTTATTTGACTCAAGTTTGAGATTGGAAAACTCCTTTTCCAGAACTGCCCTGGCCAAGGTCTTTCGAACTTAATCTCATAAATTACATAAGATCTCTCCTAATCAACATGATAGATCCCATCTAGATGCAATCCTAATCTGACAGTGAACCTACCGCAGCCAATTTGCACCACAAGGATCCTTAAGGCCAATATTTATGTGCTCGTCAAACTACAGCAACCTCACTGTGATTAGCTGAGGCATCGCAGGTCTAAGTACTAGTCATACAACTGCAGCATCAAGTAAGTCACTGACGAGTGAATAGTCATCCAAGTGATTTCTTGTTTTGGTCACGCTTAGTACCCTTGTTCTCTAACAAGCACTTGCACAATCATCCCAGTGTCGCCACACTGTGGACTTAAGACTCGTCCATCAAGGAAAGTGATCTGTGCACTAATCTTATCGGATCCATCACCGTCCTTTGTGATGATCCATCGATCAGGAGCTATTCAGAAATTAACTATTAATTACACATGCTTTAAATTCTCAACTCTTGAGAATATGTATTATCATTTTATTAATCCCTAGGACGATTCATGGACACATAAACTCATGAATGAAGAAAATGCCTGATTTTATTAATTAATAAAAGATCAAATACAAATTTCATGCCTTCTGAATAATTACAATGCGTCTGCCAAATTGGCTTCTAGGGCATACTCCTAACATGATATACGTACCATGCCAGGAACTTGACTCCCAACGGCATCACATCTTCCGAACCGGGTGCACCGTCAACCAGAAGGTGTGCGACCTCATCATCGACGGCGGAAGTAGTGAAAACATTGCTTCCAAATCCATGGTGGAAAAGCTCCAAATTCCTACAGAAATGCACCCGACAACCTACAAAATCGGATGGCTTAAAGACATTGGTGAAATCAAGGTAACCTTGCGTTGTAGAGTTCCTCTTTCTATTGGAAAACATTATGAAGATGAGATATTATGTGATATAGTGGATATGAACGCCTGCCATATTCTACTAGGCAGACCTTGGCAGTCCGATGTGAACACCATCCATAAGGGCCGAGACAATACTTATACCTTCACCAAAAATGGGCATAAGATTATCCTTGGACCTATGTGAGAAGGAACTCGTCCCAAACCTTCTCGAGTGGAGGGACGATCCTTCCTAGTTACTAATAATTTTGAAAGTAATCTGAAAAATACTGGAGAAATCTATGCCCTTGTGATCAAAGGAGAGGAGGCCAAACCAGTGGAGTTTTCGAAAGATGTGCATCCTCCACTCCAAGACTTCAACGACATCATGCCCGAGGAGTTACCTAACGACCTTCCTCCTATGCGAGACATTCAGTAACAAATCAATCCCATACCCAGTGCTAGCCTCCCAAACCTTCGACACCACCAGATGAGCCCCAAAGAGCAGAAATCTTGCAGAACCAGATGAAGGATTTGATCCCCAAGGGACTAGTTTCCGAAAGCATGAGCCTTTGTGCAGTACCAGCCCTGCTGACCCCCAAGAAGGACGGAAGCTGGAGGATACTGTGGCGATGACTTGACACCATCTTTCAGTACAGCAGCACGTGCCACCCGCAAACGGACGGTCAAACGGAGGTAACCAACCGAACCCTAGGTAACATCCTCCGTTGTATTGCAGGAGAGATGCAAAAGTAGTGGGACCTAGCACTAGCCCAAGCAGAGTTTGCATACAACAACATACTCAACAGATCGACCGGAAAGACTCCTTTTGAGATCATGTACGGTCGCACGCCAAGTCATACTCTTGATTTAGTTCCCCTCCCAAAGCTCTGAGGGATGAACGTCTCCGCTGACCACATGATTGAAAAGCTCTCCGCCATGCACTACGAGGTGAAGGAAAAGATCGAGGAGGCAAACGCCAAATACAAGCAAAACACAGATCAGCATCGACAAATCAAAACTTTTAATGAAGGTAATTTTGTCATGGCACACCTACGAAAAGAATGCTTTCCAGCAGGCACCTACAACAAGATGAAGCCAAAGAAGATTGGACCCTGCAAAGTTTTCCGCAAAATCAAAGACAACGCCTACATCGTGGACCTTCCTGATGATTTGCATATCTTCCGAACATTTAATGTGAAGGACTTATACGAGTACCATAGATTAAACATCACTTAATTGAACTTGGGGTCGAGTTCTTCATAGAAGGGAGGCCCTGATGCAGGCGTCCACTCCAAATCTCCTACCCGCGATCTCAGCCGTACCTAGTTTGAAGAATCCATCCAAACAAGAAAAGGCCAACTAAGGCTTCCACTCCAAATCTCCTATCCACGATCCCAACCACACCTAGTTTGGAGAATCCCGCCAAAGAAGGAAAGGCCAACCAAAGCGACCACTCCAAATCTCCTATCCGCGATCTCAACTGCACCTAGTTTGGAGAATCCAACCAAAGAAGGAAAGGCCAACCAAGGCGACCACTCCAAATCTCCTAGCCGTGATCTTAGCTGCACTTAGTTTGGAGAATCCAACCAAAAAAGGAAAGGCCAACCAACCTATTAAATCTTTCCAACATTTTGTAGAATTATTGCCCTAAGATTTTGCTTCAGCCAACCCATTGAATCTTTCAGCATTTTTAGAATTATTGCTCTAAAAAATTTGCTTTATTTTTCTTGTCTTTCTACTTATGTGTGGCTCGCTCTTATTATATAAAGGCTCCACTCCCTTGTATAAGGATCATTGAAGTTTTGAGTAATAAAATTGTTCTACAAGTTCTTTAATGGTGTGATTGCAAGAGAGCAACGTGCTTGCTCTTCTTCTTCCATCCTTCATCGAAGGCGACATGCTCGCCTCGACCCGCTTCCTCTATGCCAAGTAAGAGAGCAACGTACTTGCTCTTTCCCTTCCATCCTTCATCGAAGGCGACGTGCTCGCCTCTACTTGTTTCCCCTGCGTCAAGTTATCAACACATGCTGATGCCATATACACAATAACCAATATTCTCATCAACATCCCAACATGATAACTAATCATGGCATATTACACAGGTAGAACTCATAATCTAGTCCATTATTTGTTTCAAATTTGAGAGTTTAATATCATTCCACAACTTCATAACATGGTTCTAAACCAATAGAAGTTTCCAAAAATTATACAATTGTAATGAAACAAGCAAATTCCACCATTGGTCTAAAGCATGGTCATGTTTCTGGCTCATGATGAGGTATCTATATGGTCACATTTATGGCCCATGACAAAGCAGCGATATCATCATGTTTACAACCCTTAAGGGGGCATCGATATGGTCACAATTATAAACCATGATGGGGTGTTGATATGGTCATGCTTACATCCCATGACAAGGCATCAATAATACTGTAACTGATCCAAACCTCAAAACCAAACTATACTTATGAATACATCCGTGTCCTGCACCAAAACCCACGCATGGTCTTGATACATGGACAAATCAGTACATAAGTTTCATAAGTCAATTAAAATTTAACATTCAAGTTCGATGGTCGATCTCATTCACAGTACAAAACCAACCTATAGTTGTGTCCTATACAAATCCCGTTTAAATTAAATTGAAACCAACCAAGTGTTCTAATCAGTATCTAGACAAGAACCTACTTAGATTTCTTGCATTACAAAGTTGAATTCATGAATCCCAAAACACAAATTCCAAGTTTGAGAGTTTTCATTCTACCACAACAAATCCAAATTAGGCCATTCAGAGAAACACTCTTGTGTAAGAAGAATTATGATCAACCATGTTCCTTATAGTGTATATGTACATATATTAAACAAAGGTTCATACCAAAAATAGAAGAGGGTATGTGAGAGGGATACTTACTTTGCAATAACAATCATCCAATCAAGATATACAAACCGATCCAACAACACACCTCAGCTAAGGCCTAGTTACCTCAACCAAGGCGTAGTTAGAAGATGAGGCCCCAGCGCACCTTCTCCAATGAGTTGTTCTCTTCCTACATAAATCCATTCACCAATAGGATTAGGTGAAAAAATATAAAAGTAGAGAGATATAGATTGGGAAATAGAGAGGGAGAAATTACGCCAACACAGAGAGAAAGAGAGAATGGGACAGAGGTAGGAAGAAGGAAAAGAAGATGCAGTGATGGAGAGAAAAAGAGGTAGTGGGCAGTGCTAGAGAGAGAAAAGAGGGAGGGAGAAGGCAGGGGGTCGTGGTGCTAAGTGGAGGATGAGATGGGCAGTGCTCAGGTGAAGAGCACTGAAGAGGCGGGGGGGGGGGGGCATCAGTGTGGGTCACGCACAGCGCACAGAGAGAAAGAAGGGATGGGGGAGAGTTTGTGCACATGTGCCAGTGGGGTTTCCATGCAAACCTGAAGACCTGTTCGGCCTTTCAGGTTAAACCAAGTCAGCCCAATGAGTTAGACCTAGGTCTTACACCTACTTTGGTGAATGCAGTTTCGAGGACCATTCCTGCTTAATATATGTCATTGTACTGGTTACCAGATTGAGTACTAAACAGAGAAGGAAATTATTTTGCAGAAAAGAGTGGATTAAGAGAAGATGGATACAACTTGGTTGGTTGAAATGTGGTGTGTAGAAGAAGAGAGTTTGGAGGCATGGGAAGTGCCAATTTTGGAGAGCTTAATATGACTTTCTCAGGATCGTTATGGTGGAGAGTAATGAATTGTCAGGTAAATTTTGGGCTTAAGTAATTGGACAAAGAAAACAAGTGTTGAAATTGGATTCTTTTAAATTGAAGGCTTCTAGTACCCATGTTACTAAAATTGGTAATGTTTTTAAGTGTGGACTGAGATGAGTTTTAGGAATTGGGAAATCATTTTGTTTTGGAAGAATACTAGGATTCAAGAAAGTGCTGTGTCTCTGCAATTTCCCAGATTATTTAGTTTGGCTTGGAAGGACATGCTTCCATGGCCTCTCGGTGAGATGGAGACGACTAGATATTAGGTTTTGGACTCCTTGTCTCAGGAATTACAAAATGCCCTGAAGAATCTTTCACATTTATTTAGGTTATATCAGGTGAGATCTGCAGTAGTGGAGGGTAAGAAAGTATAGTGCTAGGATGGATCTGGTGCATTCACAGTTAGGTGCTTGTATAGATTTCTTCATAATGAAGGTATGCTTGGAGGCTCCGTTGATCTAATTTGGAAATCAAAGTCAAGGGATTTAGTTGGTTGGTGTTTCAAAAACAAGATTCTTACAAAAATGAGAATCTGATCAAGAGGAAGCGGATAGAGGATGGATAGATGTGTTTTACGTTTCAGATGCCAGGTGAATTTTGATCGTCTTTTTCTGAAATGTTGGTTTGTGAAGAAAATTTTGATGCTGCTACAAGAAATTTTCACTTTGTTCAACAAAAAAGAAATTGTCATTTCAGGATGTCAGGCTCTATTAGAAATGTGTGGACCATTTGGAGAAAGAAACATATGAAGACGAAGGGTAATGATGCTTGGATACAGCTATATCAGCGGTTGGTTGGGCATTATGTGTGGGAATGGAGTGCTAGAATATTCTTCAAGAGATGTCCTTCATCTGATGATATCCTGAATAAAATTATAAATTCTCCTATCGTGTTCAATCTTGGATATAAAGAACATTATAAGAGAAGAAAATGAAGATTATTGCTGATTCCTTTTTGCTAAGGCTGCTGCTGATCCTTCACTCATGGTGGAAGATATTTGAACTTTCTTATTTTGGATGCTGAATTTATGACTGTTTATTCTTCTTTATTTCTTTTACCTTGTCACAAAATGAACAGTGCTGAATGTTAACAATGTTGAAGTCTATTGTCTGCCCGCTGTGAGAAGTGTGAGAAGAAGAGAGAAGAAATGAGTCGGGGTCTTCTCTTTTTCTAGGAGTCAGTCTTCCCTTTTTCGATGATGCAGGTCTTTTCTTTTTCTCTTTGCTTCAGTTCTGCCCCATCTGATCTGTTAAGGTTGCAAGAGACATATTGAATCATATCACAGATCAACATGGGCATTTTTTAAAAATATTTTTTCCTCTAAATTCTTTTCACTGGGTTGATAGGCTTTATGATATGTTCTTGCAGCAAGTGAATTTTAAATTGTTAAACATAAGATAAGATTTTATCAATTTTCTTCTTAACTAGGATCACTTGCAGAGACAAAGACGGTTACGGAGATTTGCTATTCCCAGCAGCCAGACACTTTCTCTGCTGGGGAGAGACCTTCGTGAGGCTTATCTGCAGTTGCTTTTGGGAACTGGGACCTATCGGTCGAGCAACACTGGTGCATCAAACACTTCAGCTGATTCATTTCTTTCATCAGTTGTTTTAAATTTCCCAACATCTGAAACCGAAGAAAGTTTAAAATCGTCCATCTCCACCATAGAGGATGCTTATATGAAAAAAGTAAGGCCTTCAAAAACTTGGAAATCAAGGTAAGGTTCGGATTTTTCCTCTCTTTGATATTGAATATTCCATTTTATATTGATTTCAATTATTTCTAATATTTCTCAAGAATGTTACTAGTTTGCAGGAACATGTCGTTTTGGCTCCATTAGAAAGAAAATCTTCACTATAAAAGTTGGTTGTCTTTAGCATATACTATAGATTTGAAGTTGAACCAAGGATCGCCGGTCGGCGTACCGGTCGGCGTTGGTCCCGGTTCGGTACCAGTTCGGACCGGTTTGAACCGGTCCAAGCCGGCCAAAAACAGCGCGTCGTGGCAATGCCACAGCCACGGCCACAGCTATGGCATTTAATGCCACAACCCTTGTGGCATTAGCTACGGGCTGTGGCATTAAATGCCACATATTGAACCGGACTTGGTGCCGGTTCGCACCGAGTCGTGGCCGAATCGGACAGAACCTGTCCGGTTCCATTCGGTTCGGCCTTGTACTGGCCGGTTCCGGCCCCGTAGGGGCCGAAACCATTTTCTGTGGCCGAACCAGACCGGTCGGTGCTGGTACCGATTCGGTACGGGCCGGTTCAACATTCTTTGAGTTGAACCTCTTATATAAGTAGTATTTTTTTCCACATCTGTACAAGATGAATGTATCCAGACTTCATTGGTTTTGAGACTTCATGATCAAGCTACCTTTATTTGTCAAAAAAAAAAAGGCTTTTGAGAAAATAATTATCGAGCCTGGTACTGAATCATGGACAATCTAGCTAAGTACTAGATCAGCAAATTTCTACATTAGATAATAATTAAAAAAAACAGCTAATTTGAGCCTGTTAAATTTAATTAATGAAACAACATTGTTTAGTTTGCATTTGATAGGAAACCTCTCTTTTATGGGCTTCCTTTGAGTTGGTTGATATGGCTTTATGAAAAATACAACTAGAGGACCAAGTGGTAAGTAACTAAGGTGGTACAATGGTAAGTAACTGAGGCGGTATGACCATGTAATTGTGCATCTAGGAAAACCACCTACACAGATATCCTATTATTTAGCGTACATGCCCCAGTAACATGGTTTCAAAAACCAATCATGCTGTGCTGGTGTCTGGGGAATTGCATAGTGCGCATATATGGTGTGTTGGTGCATAATGGGCACATATATGGTTATTTAAAAAAAATAAAACTTTAATGTTTGTCAAAATAGATAAAAATAAGTAAATAATGAGAAATAAATAAGTGAACATTCAAAAAAATTAATTATACACTTTCATACTTATTTGAGAGCATATTTTAGTAACATATGACATGTTCATATAAAGGGTGAGAGGAGGTGGTGAGAGAGGAGGAGACAATACTGATTATAAATTTAGTTACTCGGCAAAGAGAGAGAGGAGGGGGTGAGGGAGGAGAAAGTGCTGGTTATAAATTTAGTTACTCCACAAAGAGACCATCCACCCACCAGGTTATGCTTTCCCATTGTTTTTGGTCACTCTTAGTCTATAGAGCTAGATATATGCATTTACCGTGACAATGGATGAACAAATACAGCAGTGTAGGGGCCCACGTACACACAAATTCAATGTATTCTACTTATTTTTAAATTCATAAGAAGAATTATAGGATGTATATATAAGAGGACTGTGACCAGCAAGCCATGTTTGTAATATCTGGGGTGGTTTTCCCTTATGGATTACTGAATAATTGTTTTGGTTAAGTGCCTTATTGAATGGGGAAAAAATGTGAAGTAAAATAAAGTTCAGACACATTCTTGAATAAAATTAAATAAAAGAAAATGAGAAGAACATACACTGTAGAAGGGACCATCAAAATAACGATGCAAATAGAGCTGAGCGATCATTCTGATAGGCAGTATTTATTCATGAAATCTTATTTTCAATAAACAGCTTCAAAGTGTACTCAGTAGGCAGGTCTGCAGTGTTTCTAATTATTCCATACTCAGTGCAGATTACGTTAGTTTTTTTGCTTGTACTATAAACTAGAAATGTGTTCCTACATATGCTTACATACAAGGTATTGAATTTTATGCCTTCTGATTTTATGTGATCGTACAGAGCAAGAGCATGCATGACTTTTGGAAATTATTAATGTGGAATATGCATGTCATGCATCCTTCTTATGATGATAGCTAGACAGACAAAGGTAGATTGTCAAACTGTTAGCATGATTCCTTTCATCATGGTAGCGGGGCGTCTTTTTGGTCATGGATGAGCGAAGAATGCAGCCATTTTTCTTTCAATACTGTGAAAATATTGCATGAACATCAGATACATGCTTAGACTTTGGACTTGAACGGGAACTTTGACCGCAGAACGTGTCTTAGGACCCTCTTTCTGGTATATTGTACGTTTTGTATTTTTATGTGTCATTACCATGCCAGTTGAAGGGTATCCCTAGGTCTGGTCTAAGTTTTTTTTATTCCTCTTAGCAGTCTTGACTCATCATTGACTCATGAGGAGAGGGAACAGAAGCAGAAACAGGCGTTTGTTAGAGCAACATTTGTTCAGGACCTGCTTCTGTCAGCTCTATTTGGCGACTAAAGAAGACCGAACGTTGAATCTAATGGCAAACAGGTTGTTGGTGATTCCAATAATGCTAGAACACACTACTGCTGATTTATAGTTGAATAATTTTGTTAAGTTAGGCCGTTGTTGGGTCTTAAGAGCATGAGGTGCAGACCACGCAATCACCTTATTGCACATTCTATAAATGCGTAGGTGTAAGCAGCATCTCCCACCTTTGCTGCCTCTTAGGAAAATTCGAGTTGAATTTTAGGGTACATAAAGTGATGTTGTATTCAAATAAATCTGCTTATCTATTCTGAGTACTCAATATGCAATATGCTGAACTCAATATGTATGAATCAGTTATGTAAGTGATATTTAATTAGAAAACCTGCCTTTCCTGATGGTGTCATATCCAGCATTAGCATCCAGCAACAGCTTGAGCATGTCATTTTTGTTAATTGAACAATATTCATATATCTATTGCAATCGCGGTGTTGATTTTTAACCCCACCAGGTATGCTACTTACATTATGGGAGGTGTCTCTTTTTGTGCTTTGTAGTATCAGCAGAATGACATTGACTAGCAGGTCATAAGCTGTTAAAATATAAAAATTAGACATCTGACTCTAGGCACAGGGTGCTCTTCCTCGCAAAATATTATTAACAAGGAACTGGGCAACTGGCTAAGAAAATATACAATCATAACGCTCAAACATTTAAGAACTATCATCAAACACAGAAAGAAAAGGTAGAAATGTCACCAAAGCAGGGCAGCAAGCCGGGCCTTTCACTGCCTGGCTCATGGCTACTGAGCTTGATGACTGTGATGCCGGTCACTCTGTAGCCGCCGCTGCTGCTGCTGCTGTTGGTATGTAAGTATAGCTGCTTCTGCTGTTGGCATGTAAGTATAAATTCCAGATTCTCGGTTCTGGTATGAAGAGGATCAGGAGCAAATGGACCCTTTCACTGTATGTGTACAAGATTCATTATTTTCTCATAGATATAGACATGATGATGCAGCATGTTCTTATCGATAGCTCAATAAAAACCATTCCACCTGCACAAACTGGTCTGCATTATGCTGCAAGGATTCGTCATTACCTTTCGTAGCTCAATACTATTTTGCTTATAAGGATGTTTATTTTCTTAATACCTATTCCCAGCTAACTCAAATTCTTGACATCTTGTGTTTTAAATTTCATGATATTAACCTTGTGCACAATGAGATGTGTTTGAGGAATTTAAAAAAAAAAAAAAAAAATCATGAAAAGCAATTTATAATCAGATTATAGTTTTATGATTCTATGAAGCTCATTTTGCTCCACATGCATCTTTCAACTCCCCTTCTCTTCCCTCATGCAGGAAAAATAAAAAAGGAACCACAGCTACAACAATGCAACTTCTCTCAATTTTAGTAATTCAAATACAAACAAATCAAGATTGGAAGTAATGCCGAATTTCTCCAAATGCAGTAAAATGATAACCGGAGATCTCCATTCTAAATTTATGTTTTGAGTCCTTAACTGTAAGTAACTTGAATCCTATCCAGTCCTGCAATCATATCCTCCCACAGGAGATCAGAAAGTGCGAGGGTTGCTTCTCCGACCCGTCCTACCACAATCAACAAATCGATCAGTTCCGATGCATGGATCTAAATAAAGTATAATTCAAGGCAATGTGAAGATATATCCACTTCCCAGATACATCATCTTAGCTGAACGTCTTGCCTCCTCAACTGTTATATGATCCCCTGTGCTCACACTCTTCAAACATCCCCTGTTCAACCAACTTTGGCGCCAGCCCTGAAAGCTTCCTTGCAGTGCAACAGCCAAGGATCCTGTCAAACGAGGGAAGCCCGAGCTCCTTGCTCTTGCTTATGAATGCAAAATTTAGATTCGGGCCTTCACCTGGTCGTCAACCGAAGGCATCCTTCTCCTCTGCTTCCATTTGAGAGAGGGCATTTGGGAGATGGTTTGCACTCTTCATTGTTGCGGAAAATGAAGGCTTCATTGGCACAGCGGATGCTATTACTCACCCTCATACCTTGTTTGGACTGAAAGATACTTGCTTTGATTACTGTCGCACAGAATGCAGGCTCTTGGCAGCCTTCCTTCCGGGGATAATGAGAAGTCCCCGGGACCTGTGTTCAGCCAGTACCTGACAATGCCTTCAGTGCACTTGGATGCTATTCTCAGCTGGAGGAGAATGTTTCGTAGAGTTTCATGAGGGAAAGGAAAGGAGATTTTTGATATGAATGCTGACCTTAAGAAGCGGTCGATGTGAGGATCTAACTCGTATCTGCAAAGAAGTACCTTTAGATCTTAAAGAGCATAGTAAAGTTTGACTTGCACATAAGATCAAAATTTACATTTATCGTTATCAAGGATCTTTAGAAGCTCAGAAGCGGTCGTGGTACAGTTGAATTGATTTCCAAAGCTGCGAATCTATGCCCTTTGAACACTAGATCAGCTCAGTATTGCAGGCCCTTGATAAGACAGTGTGTGGAAATGATGAGTAGTTAGAAGAGCACGCCTATGAAGTTTAACTTCCACGAAAAATGAATTACTTGATTCAGTTGTGCGTACAAAGACTAACATATTGACTGAAAAAATGACTGCAGTTGTTCTTTTTTAACAGGAGCATTGCACCTACCAATTAACAATTATGGCAGTAGCAAAGACACCATGCCCTCTGTGCAGGGCCGGCTCGAGCCTTAGGTGGTGTCCTCTGTGCAGGGCCGGCTCGAGCCTTAGGTGGTGTCCTCTGTGCAGGGCCGGCTCGAGCCTTAGGCGACTGAGGCAGTCGCCCAAGGCCCTCGGCTCAAGGAAGGCCCCGTTTTGCCATCTGCACAGCTACAGCTTTCACATCCGAAAGCTAGGAGTAGGAGGATGTTTGTTACGCCTGGCAACGCCGCTACAGTGGGTTCCCGTTGACGGACAGCGAGACAGGCTATGACTATAGATGAGTCGGTGACTGAGGTGAGCTACGAGCCTACGACAAAGACAATCAACGGACATTTCCTCCTCCCCTTCTCTTCTCCCCCCCTCCTTTTCTCTCCCAATGCGGTTTTTGTTTTCTGAACCTTCTGGGCTTTAGTTCTTCTCAGAATCTCAATGACTCAGTCCTCTCCGGCTCTCCCCCACCCCCAGACTCCAGTTCTTCTCCAGTTTCTTGACGACTCGACCATCGACGGCTTCTTCAGTTCTTAGGCCACCAGCCACCCCTGCTTCGGAGTCCAGGGACTGGAGTTCGAACCTCCTCTCTAGCTCTCCTCGGCTCCTCCGACCTTCGGCCTCCGCTCTAATCCTCCTCGGCTCCTCGCCGCCGGCCGCCCCTGCTCCGGAGACCTGAGTCTGGACGACTGGACCTCTTCTCCAGACTCCAGACTTTAGCTCTCCTTGGCTCCTACGGCCTCCGCTCCTCACCGTCCTCGGCTCCTTGCCATCCTTGTTAGCGGTGAACGGTCCACCATCTATGATCCACGGTCCACCGACCACCATCCTCCGGCTCCAAGAGGCAAGAACTTAAGGTTCGTTTGCCAAGTCCACCGTCCACGGCCCTTACTTTTTAACTAGCTTTGGGGAGATATCAGATATAGTATTCTAAATAAGATAGTGTTCTGTAGACTGTAGTTATCTTTCATTATTTTTTATCAAATGTACTTAATCAAAAAAGAAAATTATGATTAATGTACTTCATCAAATGGTATATAGTGATTAAGTGATTACTGAACAAAGAGATTTTTGGTCCAATTGTAGGTTGGTTGTGACTTCGACGGTTCGGCCTCTTCTCGCTATCGAATTCGGCACTATTCAGCCTCTTCTCAACACAGTTAAGTTCGGCACTACTAGTCGGACTTGAATTTGTTTTTCTTGACACAATCAAATTTTATCATTTTTAATTTTTTTTTATATTTTGATTTGTTTATGGTGTTTTTTTAGTTTCTTTATTTGATAATATTATTTTTAGATTAAAATGTCCAATAGAAAATATGACTGTGGGTACGAAAAACTTAAAAAAAAAAAAGAAAATTCGATAAACTCATTCAAACTTAAAAAGGAGCTCTAAATAGATTTGTTGTCACAAACAAACAAAATACTACATTAAATTCAACTTAGGAATTAGCAACAGAACAGGTACCCGAAATAGAGTTAGAAAATGAGATTGCTAGTGAAACAATATCTAATGAAGAGCACTATATTAAAATAAAATTTGTTGTAAGCTAGACGAATTATTTTTAAATAAAATTTAAAAGTATTTTATACTTATTAAAATTTTTTCATCATTTAAATAATAATAATAAAATGCCTCTCCAAGTGAGCTCGCCTTAGGCCCCCAAATGTATTGGTCGCCCCTGCCTCTGTGATCCATGTAATCATCCCTTGAGTAGATTAGGATTGGATCTTTGGCAATTCCACCAGGGACAGTTGAATACATTGCTAGGTACAGTAGCTCTTTCTCTGAATTCCGTTTCACCCGAGGCTTTTCAGGCACCTACAATAATTTGTCATGACAATGAAATCAAAAATAAGAGAGAAGCTATTATCTTTGATAAAAATGTCACACACAAACGCAACATTCTACTTCTTTGGTGAAAATATTTTTGGGCATTTAACTGACAGAAGCAGGGAAATATCTGCAGAAGACATGATTTTGTCACAAAGGTAAGAGTGTGTCCTAATCAAGCATTACTTTTTACCTAACATGAAGAAAATAAAAAATCTATTAACATTATGAAGCAATTAAATAAGAGAAAACTTGGTTGGAGAGAGAATTCTCTCCTTTCTTAGACATATGTAGCAAAATTTGTTGTTCTCTCACCTCAGTAAACTTGGCATGCCATTCAACGTTTAGCGGATATTAAGGGCTTGCTTTGAGGACCATGATTGGCTCCAAGTCTCTCAACTTTTTCTCTTAATGGCATCGTGAATGGGAAGCATTAGTGTTCTCTTGTGTAGGAGACAATCCTAAGAGAGTCTCTTTCATGAGGTTAAATTGATTTTGGTCATTGTTTCAGCTTTTCAGAGTTTTGCTTCAATTTTTTTTTCTTGTTTATGGCGATAGCAAACAATATCATATACATGTATATAGAAATTTCTGTGTCATAGGATTAGACCTACCAATCAATGACATTACGGAGGGCATCTACTTCTCCATAGGTGTGACACTATGCACAAACAAGTAGAATTAGTAATGCTATGAATGATCCAGTATCGAATACCGATAATAATATCAGCAATGAAAAAAGCTGACCTGGAGCACTGACCAGCATCTATACTATTTTTCTATAGTTAATTTCCAGCAAATCACGCTGTATAAGAATGTTCTCGCTGATCTAGCTCTATTGAGCCATCGTGCACTCCAACCGGATTCATTTATGGAGAAGTAAATCAAAAAATAATAGTTTTCGAAATTAGAAGTACGGTTTATTCTCTCTGCCTCGGCTGACGAGTATACTGGAATGCAGACATCCGCCGGTCCATGGTCTTGTCCTGCTCCAAAACAAAAGGCAAAAGAACAGAAATTTCAAACGGTCACTTGGAGAATGCCTGCAGCGGAGGATATGGAGTAGTTGTTAGTGAGGATGTAGTAGAAGACGAAATACTGACGAGCCGATAGAAAAAGGAAGGAGGGAGAACATAATAAAAAACATCGTCAGAGCGGTAGATGAGGGAAGGAAGGTAATATCACAGCTGCTGGTGCTCGGCCTCTTTTTTGCTCCTTTTGAGTTTTCCTTTTTTTTAATTATTTTTTCCCTTTTTTTTTTTTGCCTTTTGCTTCTTTCTAAGAAAAATAGTAGGGTCCAGCACCACTCTACTCTCCCTCCACTGCTGAGATCTCCAGTCTAAAAACCTCGTTGACATCGTTAATTGATTCCAACGTAGGTATGGTAATTGATTATCCAATTTCCATGTCATGCTTAGAGACACAAATTTATCCACTAAAAATGGCTAGCCTTTGTTTTTTTGATACTGGACAAGCATTTCATCGCAGACAATCGTGTTTTTATAAAGATGGCGCTGGTCCAAGTTTTGCCATAAGATTGATGGAGTTAGAGGAGCTTAGGAGGCAGCTATTCCTGCATGACTCTCTTCTCAGGCAACACGAGGTACTATGGAAGTAGAAGTCCAAGATACAGTGGATCAGGAAGGGAAACAGAAATACTATATTTTTCCATCAGTCGACGATTATTAGGAGGCAGAGGAACAAAATACGGGCAACCAGGGGTGCAGATGGCCAGACTACAGAGGACCCTAAGGCCATCAGATGGATTTTTTAGCAGTTCTACAGAGACAGATGGACAGAGCAGGTGAGCAGTGGGAGCCCGCAGAATGTGCAACCACCAGCCATCAAGGTTACGGAGGAAGAAAATGCGGAGCTGACCAGGATGATTACGGTTGAGGAGATTCAGGAGGCGTTCTGGTCTCTAGCTGAGGATAAAGCCCCGGAGCCAGATGGGTTCCCCCCTATATTTTTCAAAAGGTATTGGCCTATGATCAGACGTGATGTGGTTGAGACGGTCCAGTAGTTCTTCAGTACATCTTTGATGCTGACAAACTGGAAGAAGACCTCACTTTGATACCGAAGAGACACGATGCTGTGGAGCCGGGTCACTACCGACCTATTAGTCTATGAACCACCTTGTACAAGGCAACAACCAAGATATTAGTAGCCAAATTGAGGGGTATCCTACTAAGGCTCATTTGTCCTGAGCAGGGTGTTTTTATAGGGGGACGTAGTATATCTGACAACATCTGAATCGCCCAGGAGTTCATGCATGACCTCCAGAACGCTCCGTGCCGGAGGAGCCTTATGAAAATCAAGTTAGATATGGAGAGGACTTATGATAGGATGGGTTGGAATTTTTTGTAGCACTCATTGGTTGGATTTGGATTCCACGGGGACTGGATTGGCTGGGTCATGGGGTGTGTTAGATCTCCCTCTTTCGCCATTTTGATCAATGGCTCGCCTACACAGTTCTTTGAGACAGCTGTTGTACTAAGGCAGGGGTGTCCGATATTACCACTACTCTTCATCCTCTGCTGGGATGCACTTTCCAGAGGGCTGAGACATGCGGCGGAGTCCCGAGCATTAGAGGTATACAGCCCGGGGCGGTGACCATTCAGGTATCACACTTACTTTTAGTTAATGACTGCTTGCTTCCTGTGCGGGCCACGACGCAAGCTGCTAGAGCTATACAGAGGATTGTGGGGGAATATTGTGCAGCATCAGGTCAGCGAGTCAACCTAGCCAAGTCGGCGGTCAGTTTCGGTCCTAAAATCAAGGCACAGGTGAAGGCATCTATCTGAGAGATACTGGGTGTGGGGGAACAGGAGGGCACTATGAGGTACTTGGGAGTTCCGATCACGGGACGTCGGTTGAGAGGGAGGGATTATGTGGATGTGGAGCTTAACATTAGGCGCAAACTAGAGACGTGGCAAGCTAGAGCATTGTCGATGATGGGGCAGGGTCATATTGGTGAGATCGGTTCTTAATTCTATACCGTTCTACTTGCTCTCGAACACCATTGTGCCAGTGACCCTATTGAGGTCGTGGGAGCAGCTATTCAGGAGGTTTATCTGGGGCGGCCAGGGAGGGAGAAGAGGGATACATCTTATGGCTTGGAAGGTAGTTTGTCAGCCAGTATGTCAGGAAGGTCTAGGGATACAGTCCTTAGTGATAAGGCGGGAGGCTCTAGTAGTGCGACATGCAGCCAGATTTATATTAGAGCCAGAGTGCTTATACAGTGCCCTACTGAGGGTTAAGTATGGTGCTTACACGATGATGAGGGAGCTCCAGGCTGGTCGACGATCTTCTTTTGTATGGAGGGCAGTTTGTTCCCACGCACCCTTGGTGCAGGCTGCGGTTCGATGGGCGGCGGGAGATGGGTGTTCCATATATGCCTTGGAGAATAGTTGGGTATTTAAGCAGGCACTCAGCAGTATGCCGACCTTTTTCGACCCTTCGAGGCTAGAGGGTCAGCGAATCAGTGATCTGATGGTTCCGGGATGGAGCAGGTAGGATGAGTCACTGCTCCGGGAGATCTTTGGGGTGCAACTAGCAGAGACGATCATGGCCATTCCTCTACCAGTGATGGGGGTGGCAGATAAGTTGGTCTGTAGCTGATCCAGGGTACGGATCACAGACATTCGGGAGGCTATGGGAGGGGAGGTTGTGAAGCAGATGGATGGGAGGTGGATCTGGAGATTGCGAGTTCATACTTATGCAACCCTATTTCTATGGAAAGTAGCCTGGAGCTGCTTACCTACAAGAGGAGTGCTGGCTGGGCGGGGCATGGGGATCACTTCGAGTTGCGCTTGGTGCTCAGAAGTGGAGCCTATTAGTCTTGTGTTGCTTGGATGCAAGCGAGCAGTTTGGAGCTGTGCGGGTTTATTTCAGCGATAGGACACCCTATATGTAGATGGATTGTTATACCAGTTGAGGGAGGCAATGCGAAGGCCGAGGATGGTAGCGTGGGAGATTCGAGTAGCCTATATGACATATCATACATAGTTGGACAGGAACATACGGATCTTCGATGGCAGAAGAAAATCCCCATGGAGCATTGTGGAGAGAGCCCGTATCCAGACGGCTGAGATCATCAGGGCTACTATAGCGAGTTTATCTGGGATGGCTAGAGACATCTGAGACCCCCACTCGGCAGCTTCAGCGGCAGCTTTAGTGCCTAGTTTCCTCCTTATTTCTTGGGAGTCTCCACCCCCTGACTATCTAAAAGTGAACTTCGATGGCAGTGGTCTAGGAGCTAGCAGCAGGGGCAGGGTGGGCTTTGTAATCAGAGATCATGACTCATACCTGATTGTTGCGGACGGGAGGCAGATCGATGGGCTTTCAGCTACAGGAGCAAAGCTTCTGACAGTTCGAGAGAGTATCTTCTACGCGAGACAAAGGCTGGGGCTGAGCACATCATTCTAGAGGAAGATTCGGCCACAGTGATTGATTGGATACAAGAAAAAATATGGAGGGAATGAAAGTCCTCTGCTTTTTGACATCCGATTGATGCTAAAAAACTGTTGCGCGTTCCAGATTGTGCACGTGTATCAGAAAGTGAACAATGCTGCAAACTGGCTGCCCCCTCATTTAACTTCAATCATTCACTTTTCTAAGCAAGATCGATGAGAACAATATTACCAATCCTCATTTGCAAAGTTACTACATCTATTTGTTTGTATGCTATGATCCCTTCTGCAGTTGTAACACAGAATTATCCAGCAGACGGGGGAAAAAAAAAAGCCACAATCTCCCATTGGTCCTCAATCTGTTTTGGTGACCACAATAGTTCATCTCAGGCGTCACCCCTTGCTGGAGTGAATGCTTTCAAACCTCCACAGGCCCCTTACAGGAAGAGTCGTTTTGGTTTTGGTGTGAGCCTCTGTAGCGGCCACCACACGCATCCGATGAATGGTAGATGTCATGACCCAATATCCTGTAGAAGCATTGAAGCAAAGCTGCATCCTTGATTTCCAATTCACTAGGCATGTATTAGTGACAGAGAACCATAGAAGGTATATAGTTGGCTCATGGACCACTGACTCTGAGCTTCTTGCTGCTGCTCTTCCTGAGTCAAGCCTCTAGAGTAGCAGATCATACCGGCAGCAAAACTGAGACCACACACATTATGATCTCTCTCCCATGAAAATGTGGTCAGATATAGAGCATAATCAATCTTCTCGAGAAAAAGATATGGAGCATGATTCAGACCAGAAAAGCTCCAAAACACATGTTTAATTCTTTCAACTTGCTTAGCAGCTAATGATAAGTGCTGGACAACAATTCTCTCAACTCTCAATTAGAATAGTACATGCATTTCACCAACTTTATCATAAATGATGCAGTGAGCGTGATTCTCTCTTGGCACAAGAAAAGTAATAAAAATAAGAAAATTATTTGCCTTTTCCCACGTACATCACTGTCAATGATCTTCATGCATAACGCTGTTGAAACCCTTAGGCAGAAGTCGATATTAAAAGTTGAGAAAAATGAACAAATTGAAGTTAGCATAAATGATGCAGTGAGCGTCATTCTCTTGGCACATGACAAAAATAAGAAAATTATATGCCTTTTCCCAAGTACATCACTGTCAATGATCCTCATGCATAACGCTGTTGAAACCCTTAGGCAGATGTCGATATTGAAAGTTGAGAAAAATGAACAAATTAATTAACTTCTCCAGATATCCAAAATGTGAATATATTTTCAAATTTATGCAGAAAAGCTAAATTTTCTGAATCTATGTGCAGACAAATTAGCCTATGAGAAACGCAGCCAATATGTTCTATAATAAGATAATTGCATCACCATCAGAAGGATTGCATATGAATAATAGGAATAACCAATTCAAAAAGATACAATAACAGATGAAACAGTGAGAAAACAAGTACTCCCAGCTCGAGCAAACAAAGCTGACACTAGCTATACAAAAGAAAGGGGAGTCCTCTACTACTCTAGCTCAAGAAGCTCCAAGCCTGCAAGAATTTCTTTCAGCATTAGTTCAGACTGAAAAAGCTGCTAAAATGTTGCATCAAAAAGAAAGAAAGAAAGAAAGAAAGAAAGAAAGAAAGAAAGAAAAGAGAGAGAGAAAGAGAGAAAGAAACAGCTCCTAAAACATCATGACTGCCATGTTTAAACAAAAGAATTGTCAATACAGAATCACCTGATTCAAGAAGTCACTTGTAACCTATCCTTTTAAGTTCTAATTTTCTGGCACACAAAGATAGGCACTCGCCATACTTCCCAAAAATGGACACCGTAATAGACAAAGGAGAATTGCAAATTACACCAGCTACTAAAAGTGACTTGAGTGAAGCATCCATACAAAGAGCTGCTCAACGTGAGAGGTGATTAATTATTTACAAGAAGTGCATATCCACAAGCATATGTGAAAGCATATTGATCGCCAGAAAGGTTTTAATTTGCTAAAGAGTATAAAAGTGTGGAATTCCAGAACCTAGTACATAATAAATAAGCACCAGTTAATACTAAACTACATGAAGAGTTTCGTCCCTTCCATTTGGGGCTTATGTGGTCACAAGCAACTAGGCTGTCCGCAAGTACACTAAACAAACCTTGCATTTTTCTTGGATCCAGTAAGTACAGTTCACAACTCTAAGAGCAATCCGCAAGACTCAACTTACAGCCAAAAGTAGTTAGAATTATGAGATCAAGCATGACGACAAGATTTTTAAGCCTCAATTAAGAGGGGCTTCAAATCTTCCAAGTAATTGGAACTGCAGATGATGTAGGTTTATTAAAGACACAACTGTAAGAACAATAATGATACATTTCACAGAATCGACGATACACCTTCACTAACAAAAGTAACAGGTCAATCTCAACAATTTCACTTGTAAACAAATCTCCAGATGATTAAACAACAAGATGCTGAATTGACAACATATGTTAAATTATTAGATTACTTGGGCCGAGCTCGAGGCCTTAAGTAAGGACCAGGCTTTTGTTAGTGTAATTTAGGCCTGAATTGACAACATATTTTAAATTATTCATGTTTAGGCTTTTTATCTTAAGTTGTTGACAATATACTTAGGCCGAGCTTGAGGCCTAAGTAAGGACCAGGCTTATGCCTAGATGGTAGGCCCAAAGGCCATGCCAGGCTCGGGCCTAACTGGATTGTGTTGAGCTTTGGGCAAAGCTTAGCCTAAGCTCAGCAAGGCCCGGCCCATCTAGTTGGAATAATACCTTTGTAATTCTTATTCCCAGGGTGGAGGATCACAAATCATCAGTGCACTAGATTTATAATGCTTGTTATATGAGAAACAAGTCATACAAATTGAGCTAAGTAGCAGAGAACAATTTTGCTCTCTTTCTTAGGAGGAATATCTCTGATAACGTCATGATTACTCAATACCGGAGGCAAAATGAATAATGGTAAATCTAAAATGAGCCTCATGATCAAAGCAAACATGAGTAAAAGTTATGATTAGTAGAGAGGCAGTCATCATTAATGCCAAGGAAGCAATATGCTGCAACCATCTTCAGATCATCCATAGACTCTTCATAAAGCCGTCCTACAAAGCTGAAAGGCAAATCCAACCAGGATCCAGTACCCACCTCATCATTCTGAAAGAATTGTTGTCCTACAAACTATCTCCATCAGGCAATTTTATGGGCAAAGCAATTATCAAGTTTGCCAGATTAAAACCAAGATCTGCAGCATGCAAACATTTGCATTTTTATGGCTCATGCAATATCATGAACAGTATACTGCTTGAGCTGATTTAAGGGTGATGCAGTGTGACAAGGCAAATGCTTACCTTTAGCCAAGACAAGTCCTTGATAATGTTATCTTTTAAGAAGCAATAAAAGCTATAAAGATTATAGTAACCATATTAAAGATTTCAGAAGCTACCAAATATTGAATACATTTTAGCGCACTAACAACAGTTACTGAACTGATGATTAAGGGCTCTAATTTTCTAGACAAGAAAGTCGACTAGCATTTAAGGTTTTGGCAACTCAAAATCCAAGTTGCTGCTACTGAAGCCATTTTTCAATGCATAAATCACGGCTATGCCAACCAGTGGCATGTTCATAAATCATAACAAACTGTGTTAAACAGTTACCAGATACAAGTCAGCTAAAAGCTTCCAGTGGCTAATGGTAAACAATGGCAAAAGTCTGTATCTGTTACTTGCTGACAAAGTCTACCCTTAAACAGCTTAGAGGATTTTATAAAGGTTGAATTGAATATACTCATTAATTCCCATAATGTAACCATTCAAGCAGCCTAATAAGTTGAGAAGACAAAATTTGGCACTGATAAGCATATGGTGTGATTTCTGCCACAAGTCCTTGCCACTTAATCTATTATGAATTAAAAGTAACAAAAGACAGCAATTCCAATGGGTGATTGCTTTAGAAACAAAATCAACGAATAGACTGGCAACTAGAGGAAAAAAAAATGTTAGCAAGGATGGCATGTCAGCCAAATATGATTCATCCTACAACAGAGCTTGAGCTTACTAATTGAAAGGAGTAACTGGAATAAGGAGATTTCGCAGCAATCATCCCAACACTGCATTATGAAACGATAGCCATTCAATTTACTAGAAAGAGGATGCTCTAACATGGCCAGGCTCAAGTTACAGCTTAGGAAGACCTACCTATATTTATCAAGCACACCTGTGCCAAAGAGCTGATCCGTATGGTCAGTACTGTGGAAAATCACATCATCTTCCCGAAACAAACTTCTAAAATTGATTTTAGCACACGTACAATAGCAGAGCTAGAAATTTCAGGCCCAGAATGGAAAAGAAAGGGAGGTTCGATACTAATAAACTTGCATGATTAAGATTAATATCAAAAAGCAGATGGATTAACCAATTTAGATATTAGAGATAAATCCTTCTAACAATCAACCAATCTTTTCTCCTACTTTACATTGTATATAAGGATGTAGCTAAGGTTGAACAAGAAAAGGGACATTCATCAGGCTAGACTTAGACAACATTACAAGCATTGAAACTTTGAAAAACTAAAGACATCAAGACATATATCACTCTCAGAAATCAGGATGCTAATAAAATGAGATTCATATAATACCATGGTAATATGATCAAGGGAGTCTATTGCATAGACTTCTATAAACAAGATCCATACAGAAAGGCATTTGATGAACTTACAAGCAAATTTGAGAAGGCTCAACTGTTCATGCTAAAAAACTAATAAGAATACAGTTGTAGAAAAAATTGATTTTTTTTTTTAAAAAAAAAGCAACAGCATTGGAGATCAAGATGCATCTCCATAAACGGCAATAAATGAAGGCAGACTACTAGATCTTTTCACAAAGGCCTCTTGTTTTTTCTTTTTTCTTTTTTAGAT
>JAOXJJ010000725.1:7668205-7678489 GCA_025769935.1 Phoenix roebelenii | reverse complement strand
CTTTTTTTTTTTTTTTTTTTTTTTTTTTTTTGTTGGTTGGGGAAGGGGGGGGGGGAGGTTGGGTAGGTGTGGAGACTTGCATCTTTGAAACATGTATTGTCATAACCTAATAATCACCTTCATTGGAATCAAAACTTGCACCTTTGCAGAACCAGAAGCATCAGACGAAAACAAATGTACTATTTGATATTGAATGTTCCAGTGTATAATTGTTAAGATGGTAGTTTCCAAAGCTCTTAAATCATAGCAGACTAGATTGGGCTTGTCCATTCCAGTACAAACAAATTCAAAAGAAAGTTCTCAGGTTAGTTAAACACTTGCAAAAAGATTATCTTGCCAAACTGGCCCAAGACATACAAATTAATAGTGAAGCTGAGCTGTGGGTCACTAGTAAAGGGCCTTGAAAATTTAAGCATTAACTATTACCAGAGGTATCTATTCTATGATAACTGATCTTACACCTAATAAAATTCTTATATTATGGCTGAGAAATCATATTACAATCTGAAACTCCAGTACTCCAAACACATGATGCACAAGATCTCACTCCTAGTTTAAGGCTCTAGTGTCTTTTTTTCAGCTCTAACCTCTTTTAGCTTCTTTGTCAGTTAGCTATACATTACAGCATCAAACGACAGAACTTTTGTTAACATAAACTGAATCATGGGAAGATCATTTTACCATTACAAAGTACAAACTGCCTTGTGATCACCACTTGAAATATATAAATGTCAGTCTCTCAGAAAGGATATAATTCAAAAGCACATCCAAAACAACCCAAGATGTTAATGTTGATGCATGAAGAGAAGTCCCCCAGGAATATATTCATCATATTTCACACCATTCCAAAGACGTATTCTACAGGCCGAGTCTATCTCTTGAAACTAGATAGGTACATCCGCCAACCAAGTGTAGCAACGGAAAAGGAACTCTACCCATTTCTGACCTCTCACAATTAAGTGTTCAAAATTTTGGTGAAATAATACTGGAAGATTGGTAACAGACACTAGTGGAAAGAAAAAATACAGAGCCATAGCATCAAACAGAGTGGTACCAAATTGAGAAAAGATTAGCATCTCAGGAATTCAGAAAACACTGGGCAACAGAAACAAGAAAAATGGTTTATCAAGTTGGTTGAACTAGTCCAACCAACCACAATTACAAACTAATGCCTTGATCTATCATAATATGTGCTGATCTAGTAATTAAGAAGCTTATAAAACAATATAGAAAAAAATTTTCCCCTTTGACATGTGAAAACAAATCTCGCTAACAAGTAGAATCGGTAAGCAAGCCTTGTATAACTTGACCAAATGACAAAATCAAACATAACTATCTATACAGGCAATTTGGGGGAAGAAATAATCAATTTGACTGGAAAAAAAGAAGGCACAGGAGTGAGCTCCACAAGTTTGTGTGAATCGAATCCTTAGCTGTTAAGATTCTATTCATAGATGCTGCAGCCACTAAGGAAACTCTCTCTCTCTCTCTCTCTCGTGCATGTGTATAAGCTAGCAATAGAAGGCCATTAAGGAATCTCTCTCTTGACCCATAAAAGCATTTTCACTGGTTCCACATATTAGTCGGGCAAACCCTATTTATAATTCCATCATTCTGTTAAGTTGATGTTTGACATCTTTTTTACATCATTACTACCAAATGCATTGATTATTAAAAAAGAAAGAAAGAAAGAAAAAAAAGACATTATGAAGTAGAGTTTTCTCAGTTTGTTATATTGTCTTCTACTGCTTTCTATGCATTAGCTTCCCTACTTGTTTACAACACCGGGATCCTATTTGATGTAACCTAGCCTAAGTTTGCCAAGGACTCAAAAAGGTCAGAACATGTAGGACTTGAGAAGCTTGCCTTGCATATTTGTATTTGAGTCATATTTGAACAAGAAGATCAAGACATGCGACAAACTGATGGAGGGGTTATACTACTCTATAATTTTAGAGTTTTTAACAGATACAAGTGATGCTAACCCAAGATTGCATCGAAAGAAACAAAATCCAAGCTACACATGATCGGTAATAATGAATAGGGAAAGCATGGTCCTGATCAAAGATCCACTGTTATGAGTTCACTAACTGGAACATGCATCAACGTGGGTCATCTATCAAAAGGTTTTTCTGGTTGGGACTATCTTCTAAGAGTTACTTGAAAATAGAAAACAAGACAAGAGGGCCAAGATAATGAATCTGTCAATGATCTAAAATTAGACAGGATTGATGCAGTCAACAACTGGTTACGCAAAACATGACAGAAAAAGGAGGATTTTTTATTAGAAAAACAGGTATGAAGGCTGCCTCATGTTCATAAATGGCAAAAAGACTTTGTTGATGCTCTTAAGAAACTTACAAAGTAAATCCACTGAATTGTCTATCACCTTTTTATTTCTCATTTTTGGCTACCATATATTACTATTTAAAGCATCAATTCATTAACCCAAAAGGAAGCACAAGAAAACATAAACAGCTAACATAGACTTCAACATTAAATATATTTGTACATAATCCAGTTTATGATAATCATCTTGAGTGGAAGGTTGCAACCTAGAAGTGCAATCATGAGTTGGAGAAATCATAAGATCACAGACCAGTTTGCAAAAACTATGAATTCAAGAAGAAGCTCAGAAACTGAAAACAATGATCTATACCATGTCTTTATGGATTTGCACAACAGCAAATGCATACAAAGAGAATAATACAGAAAAAGCAAAAATAAAGTTAGAATGTAAATAAGGGCACAGAAATACCTCAAATCGCATTAGTCTTTTTCCCAGTTATAATACGGGATATCTGGAGACCTCGGCTGAATGCTTCATTGAAGAGAATCCTCGTTTGCATCGACTGGAATCCAGGCAACCAAGATAATAATGCCACAGGAGCCATTACAATGACTCCAAACATTATGTCATATAGCCGTGCCACAGCAACCACAGTATCCCAAACCAAGGTTGACTCAATAAATGGTCTGATCACTTGTGCAATTAAAATAAGGCCCCAACCAGTAGGAATAAATGCCAAAAGGCTTGTAAAAAGGTCAACAATCTCAAATTTAGTGAACTTGAGCAATATGATAATAACTAGTATCACCAGAATGATGATGAAAGATTGGACAGCCCGGTAATAAATGTGATCCTTTGCAGCATACTTGTCCCGAGCATAAGCTATTATCACAAAAATTCCACCAGCCACAACCACATATATCCAAGAAAGCAGATAAACTGCAATGCTTGTGCTCCCATTGGCAATTTTTACCTGGTACACAATCCCATATTGGAAAAAGAAAAACCGGAGATCTAATATTATTTCCAATAGCTTTCCCCAAAGACCAGTTGTCCGAAGATGATCCTGCTCCTCATACCACCAGACCTCCCAACTCTGATCAGATTTTGTGAAGACACTGCCACGGTACCAAATCCAGTCCATAAAATCATCAAAGTCATAAACAGTTTTCAACCAATCAAAACCTGATGGATTAAATGCAAAAGGAGTCATTATCCATGATACCACCAGGAACCAGCATGAAATTGTCATGACTATGTAGACAAAGGTGTTCTTCGAAAGAGCACCATAAGCTGCATAAACTGTCAATATCACCCCAAGCTCTATTGCTTTTATGAAATGGCTACGAGCATAGAGCCTGTAGTTCTCAGTAAAGCCCTTATGCTGCACAACAAAACCACGTCCCGTAGCCCGATACTTTGCACCTCCATGGAGTATTGTTCGCCCATAGTAATGAGTTTTAGTTCCCATGGAGAATGTGTAGAACATTGACGCAAGCTGGAGCTGCATTGTGAAGAAATCCCACACCGCAGGAAGGAATCCATGCTCAAGTGAATTTTCTATAATCATGGGCAATGCAGTGAAAAGGCCAAGCTGAATGATGAACTGCTGATTAAGAACAGTAGCCAGTGCTGCATTATTGGTAGAGTCAGCACTCTTCTTGATTGATTCCTCAAGTCCACTGAGAGCCAGATATAGGCGCCCCCACACAAATGCATAGACAGTCAGCACCACCATCATAGTGTTAAAGTAGAACCCCACAGTTGTGTAGAAGAAGGAAAGCATACGGAAGAAGTCCAACCTATGACCCAATCTATAAACATCTCGGCTTAAAGTCTGTTCACCATTGCCACTAGCAACCTTGGCTTCAAACATAGAAACCTGATTCAGCCCAACATCCCGTCCCTTACCTACCTGGATATACTCATGGTGGGTAACGTTGCCACCACGTAGGGTACAATTAAAGCCTGCAAATATGTCCTCACTAATGTTGATCACCCTGGATGCCTTACTGATACCACCACGACTCAAAAACCAGAGACGGTCAAAAACATCAGGATGGCCATAATGCATTCGCACCTTCAGAGGGTTTGCCAGAACTCGCTGTCCAAGGGTGACAAAGCTCGTCTCCTGTGCAGACATGAACCAAGCAAGAGAAGAAACAGAACCAGTAAAAACATGTTCTCGAACTCCCAAGATCGTGGGTTTTCGGGAACCGTAGTAATGAGTGTATTCTTCCAACAGGTTCCGCATCTTGAGGGCCTCCTCAAAGTAGTTGTCTTGATTCATATCTATAGTCTGCACTGCATCGCCCCTCGTGAAGATAAAAGCATGGTTCTGGTTCTCTGGCTTGCCCTCTCCAAGCTTCAAAGGCCCAGGCAGTCTGACCCGGTAAATCTCCACCTCTCGCTCCAATTGCTGATCATACTTAACAAGAACAGAGTAGTACTCTACTTCATTCCTCCCTGTGTGGACTTCATCAACATAGGCCACTCGAAGAGCTTCATTGTTCTTCATTAGATACAGAATATCTTCAGCATGAGAGTCCTTCTTAGCCTTTTGGGTCCCATATATCTGGCAGGCAACCACATAAGTGTATTTCATTAGCGCAGTCCCACGCTCATGGCCTTTGAACAATAAGCTCACACCACTGCTTTCTCTGCTCAACACCCGTGATGATGGAGATTTACCAGCATTCTCCAGACCATCTCCATCATTGTCCTGCCTCATTGAGGAACCAACTGAAGCAAGTTCCCTCGACCCTTCCCTTATGTCAATCTCAGAAGCGGAGTCAAGAAACGTGAGCATCTTGAGAGCCTTGTAGTAGTACATCATTCCCCTAACAGTGCGCGCTAGTGTCTGGCCCCTGTATGAGGCCCAAAGCCGGAGATCCCTCAACCTCTCAACCCACAGTTCGTTCTCATCGTCCATACCCTCTCTCTGCATACGTTCCAAAAAGTTTTCCCACTCATCATCATAAATCTTCTGCAGATAGAATATGATGGAGATGCCATCCTCATTATCGGTACGAAGCTGTTCCTTGCTGTACAAAACCTCCTCATTGTAATATGGAGTCAGAACACTAAAGGCCATCATCTTTTCAACTTGAGGAGCTCGGGGCATGTTCATGAACAAGGAGTTGCTGAAGAAAGCGATGCGGCGCCGGGCCTCCAAGTTCTTCGGGACATTGTTCATGGCATCCCTGGATGTGAGAATCGTATGCAACCTCCTCAGCTGCCTATAGAAGGTCGCATTATCTGTGCTGGGTAGTTCGATAGCATTCTCAAAAAGCAGTCTCGGCCTCATCGGTGCCAACCCCATCTGCTTCAGCTCATCTGTGCTCTTCTTATTAGTAAGAAAGTCACGGATGACAATGTCATAAAGGGTCTGCAACGTATTGACCAATTTGTTTAAATCTTTCTTTGGCTTGATTAGCGTGTCCAGGAGAACTATCAGTTGGGCATGGATCTTTTGTAAAACAGCCATCTTATACTCCACTGTAAACTTCTCCACGCCAATGGAATCATCAAACCCTAGAAACAACTGGTTAACAATAGCATGCTCTTCTGTATCCTCTCTGATGATCTCCAGTAACAGGTGCCTGACACTGTCATAGGCCTCGATGACCGCACACCGCCTGTACTCATGCTTGCATATCTTTCTCCAGTGCCGCCGGTCCGACGCCTCTAGTTCCTTTGCCTGGCCAAGAGCAAGCAGCAGCTCATTGCAGAGTAACAGGCATGGCCACCTGATCACCCGGATATTCCACGAGTTAGGTGGCAGCTCAAGAAGCTCCAACTCACGGTCACTGATGATATCCTCCTCCCTGAACGTCGCGATGATCTCATTCCATATCAGAGCGAACCTGCTGGCCTGCACCTGGTTTGATTCGATCTTTTTGTAGGGCCGCCCCAACCCATACCTCAGCTTGAGCCGGTGGATCGCATCATTGAACTTGCTTCGAAGTGAACCCCGGTCCTTAAACAGCTGCTCCTCCGGCATCAAATTGAACTGCATTGCACTTGCAAAGAACTGGAACCTCAGCCTCAGCTGCTGCACATTTCGAATCTCACCCAGGTGTGAGAACAACCCCACCAGAGCTCCCGCAAGTGAGGAGAAGATGGAGTACCATATCTGGATGTCCATCAGATAGATCAGGACGACAGGGATCCACAAGAGAACCACAGCAAACCTGTTTGTATGGGTGAAAAATTCATGCCACTGGTACTTGATAACAACAAGATTGTATATGGCTTTGCTTGTGGCGACCATGGGCTTGATCTGGAGGAAGTAGCTGAAGCTGAATTTCGTGGCAAGGAGGACGACCCAGAAGAGGGCATATTTTACATTGTCCACCAACCCTTCCCGCAGCCCCCGGCCGACAAATATGCGGCTCTGGAACCACCAAGTGAGCACGTAGAAGATCCTCCAGTTGGTCTTCTCGAGGAAGTTGCGGACCCATGGAAGGATGAATAGCAGGAGAGCAAGCACCTCCGGGAGGACGAACACGCCAGCCACCTCAAGGAAGGTAATTATCCTCTGGTTGGCGTCATAGGACCAACGGCGATCATGGTTCTTCTGGGCCCAGATCCGGGCATAGAGGACGCCGAAGGCGATAGTCCAGGCAGTGGCAACGATACTCTTGAGCACCATCCGGACTCCGAGCCAGAGGGTCTCCCTTGAGACGAGGCTGTACTGGGTGCCGGCGTCGAGGATGGACTGGAGGAGGCGAAGGCCGGCCCAGGTGATGAAGATGGTGAGGACGCGGACCTGGACGTCGCGGCTCCGAAGGTTTTGCCAGGGGAACGTCTTGCCCTCCCAGGCGACGATGGTGGCGGCCTGGAGGAAGAGGATGAGCATGATCCAGAGGCGGTCGAAGCTGCGGAAGACGTTCCAGAAGGAGCGCTGCTCGACGAAGCCAGTCTTGCCGACGCGGTTCGGGTTGGGCGGGGCGGCAAAGAAGTTGCGGGAGGTGTCGAGGGGCCAGCGGAGGCGGTCAAAGCAGCGGCGGCTCCAGAAGTACTCGTTGATGTCGTCGTAATTGCGCCAGGCGGAGTGTGGCGCGGTGCCGTTGCGGCTGGCGTCGACCTCGGCCTTGATGGTGGTGTACAGTGGGGTGACAACGCGGGTAAGGAAGGCGTTCTCGCCGGAGATGGCAGGGAGAGAGGGGCGGCCGGTGGTCTCGTCGATGTAGCCCTCGAGTATGCGGTTAAGGTCCATGGCCATGTGGTGGAAGATGTAGCAGAGGCACTCGGGGACGAACCGGAGGTTGGCGGCCTCACCCCAGATGAGGAGGTAGAGGGAGGCATAGAGGAGGTCGCGGCGGGGGTCGGCGGAGCGGCGGATGGCGGAATCGGAGATCCAGACGTTGGACTTGCGGCCGAGGTAGGCGCACCAGGCTGTGTAGTTGTGGAGGAGCTTGCGGCGGAGGCGGCGGACGATGGAGTGGTCGAGGGCGTCGATGTTGTCGGGCGGGGGCTGGATGCGCATCTGGGCATTGGCGAGGAGGAGGACAAGGTGCTCGCGCTGGTTGCGGACGTTGTCGCGCTGGAAGCCAAAGAAGGCGCCGAGCCAATCGAGGAGGTCGAGGCCGTCGTGCCAGCGGACAAAGGGCGGCTTGCGGAGTTCGCCCACGGTGCGGAGGGCGGCCATAGCGGCGCGGACCTCCGGGAACCGGAGCGACGGGTGATCGGCCAGGAGGTTGTGGATGGGGATGATGTTGTAGGCCTCCGCGCCGGCTCCGTCGTCGGCGGTCTCAGGGGCAGCCGGGCGGCCGCCCCGGTTCGTGCGCTGCCGGAGGCTGCTCATAGATGCATCAGATCTGGCAACAGACGCCTCTTACTTTCCTCCCGTTTCTTCTCGATCCTCCAAACGGCCGTGCAAGAAGAGAGGAGGTGGGCTGGAAACGAGGAGCCTGCAGGTATTAAAATATGGGACTGCTGTGAGCTGTGAGAGAGTTTTTATTTTAGTCTATAAAAAGGGATTCTATTAGGATAAAGAATAGTAAGAAAGCCAGGTCTGCGCGTCAGGATGATGGGCGACGCCTTCGATTGGGGAGTTGGTCGATTGCCTTCCACTACCGTTTCCTTCTTTCTATCTATAAATTTGAACGGAGGGCTAATTGGGTGAAGAAAGAGAGGGAAGGCGAGGCGTTCCTGCCTCTTCTCAGGAATCAACGGCAGCCGAAGGCAACGCGCTTCCGACGCTGCGTACAGGTGCAGTCGAAAAATCGCAAGTGGCTATCAATTTCACTATTTTTCAATATTTACCAAGTCTTTCGCATTAAAGAGAAAATGCCAAAAAATAAAAAAACATATCATTGCAATAAGCCATAGATCGAGTGAGCAAGGTTATACTCGGAAGGCCCATAAAAGTTTCCTATGCTTGTTTACATACCGTCTGATGTCAATCTGACGGTGCTAACACGAGGAGCGAATAATAGACGGCTTCCTTAACGGCTAGTGGGTCCTGGGTCGTGGCCTCGGGGGACAAGGGGATGGGGACAATACTTTCGGTCGTGGGACGAAGGGATAGGAACGATACGATCGGAAATAGGAATAGAGGTTGTATGTTTCGCGTGAAAGAAGGATTAAACTTCCTTCACGGCGAAGCCACCGTTCGATCGCGCAATGGCGACTTCGAGAGCTGTGCAGGCGGATGATTGACAGAGTTCGAAATGCTTTGATATTGTGCGTGACGCAATCCAACGGTCATCGTCGCGTAAAAAGATCGACCATTTTTCGGGCCAAAAATACAACCCGAATCCCGAAAATAGCGGCAAGCAGCAGGTTCACCGCCTCCATCCACCACGATCCCACGCCAAGACCCCTTTTTCATTTAAAAAGCAAGATTTGACCAAATTACGAAACGCCACTCATACGGTTTTCGAATTTAGACGCTCCCCGACCCCGAAAAAGAAAAGAAAAAAAATCCTTCACCGATATCTCTCTATATTCAACTTGGAAGGGCAAAATAAATTCGAAATTTTCCCGATTAAAATCCTCAAAAAAACCGAGAAACATCATTTGCCCAAGAAAGAAGTGCATACCTGAGATCAGAGAAGACACCGGCTCGCGAGCTTCAAACTCGGATCTCAACGCCGTTAATCTGTTGCAAAATCTTAACCCTTGTTCCCCAACAGCTCCGATGTGGTAATTAGCTTCGGAATCGAGCCACTGGTGACGCCTCTGGATCGATCCACTGAAACCCTGCGAAGATTGAAAGAAGGGAGGAAGAAGGGGTGAAGAATAAGAGGTGAGATTGGGTATGGGAATGCGGGGAGCAGCGGAGTGAGAGCAAACGATACCCTTACCGTGGCCCAAAAAACCCTAAAATTAAAGGCTGCTACTGTCCCAACTTGAAACCCTAGAGAGGAATCCCCTTTTCTTTTCTTTCTTTTCCATAATGGAAATTTTTTTCTGGATATGGTACGAAGAACCGAATCCAGGGGCGCTTCACCAGCTTCCCTTTTGTTTCCCTTCAAAGGCCCAAGGAGTGTTGTTTAAGTCTCCCGGGGTGGGCCCACGACGGAATCGGGAAAAACGAAAAGCACTCGGACGGGACCGGTGTGATGGAGCCATTTTGGAGGGCAAAAAATATTTTTTATATTTTAAAAATATTTTTAAATAATATTTAATAAAAATTTTGAAAAATTATTTTAATTTTTTTGATAAAGCTAAAAATAGATTTCGGAAAGAAATTCTATTTGAAGCTTTCCAAAAAAATTATTTTGAGCTTTATCGAAAAACTTTCTTTTACTAAAATATTCATAATAAAATATAAAATTATATACTCTGTACCTTTATAAATCTAAAAATCTGCTGGAACCCTAACAATGAACCTAGTCGTAAATCAAACTCCCTTCTATGCAAAAAAAGTATTCATGTTTCTTATTATTATTTTATATTTTATTATTATATTATACTATAAATATAATATTATATTATATTATATCATAATACATTAATATGTTATGTTAAATAATTTAATATTA
>JAOXJJ010000725.1:7630232-7663874 GCA_025769935.1 Phoenix roebelenii | reverse complement strand
ATGTATACTTTCTTTTGTTTTATGTTGAATTTTAAAGCTTCAAGTTAACTTTTGTTGAGGCTTCACAATAACATGTCTTGGGGATGTTTGCTAAAACTACAAGTGTTTAGAATAATCAGCATTTTTTTGGATTCTCCAAATATCATTGTTAAACAACTCATAGTAGCCTAGAGTAGAGGATGCATATTTTGTTTTAGCAAATATCCCCAAAATCTAGGGCATCCAAGGGGATCATCCTGTCTCTTTCTATTGCCAGAGTCCCATGATCCCCAAAGTCTAGAGCATCAAGAGAAGGATAGGTTGTTCCTCTTCATCATTTGCCATAGCATTAGAAGGTCGTGAAAGTAGATAAGCAGGAATGCTCTAGTTCCCTCTTCTTTTTTTGTTTTTTTTTCCTGTTCATTGACAAGAGTGGGAGTGAGAGATGGTGGGAGTCCTTAATCATGCAAACAAAGGAAAGAGCCATGTCTACGGCATGTGACATGCATGTCGTATCATGTCCAAGTTGATTTTGGCCGTGTCCAGGTAACACTGACCACCAGGACTCAAATCCCTAATTGGAACATTCAAAAAACAACAACAGGCATCGCATGGTTGGCTTCTGCTTCTTTGAGCAACATGGAGTTATTTATAGAAACCAAGCTACATTTTTCCTCTTTTTCTGAGTGGGGGCTTGCAAGGTAGAGGGGGTCAAAGCTTTCTGAACCATGTCTTTTTTATAACTTAAGAAAGGGAAGATGCCTACTTATAAGAAAAGGGGATGCTAATAACTTGATGCATAAGCATAAACCCCAGGCACTATTGCTTTGGCTGCATTAATATTACATATTAGAAGGGACACTTGTGCTGTAGCAATAGAATTGATATTCATCATAAAATCCAGGGAATTGCATATAAGAATGTGTATGTGCATAGTTCATTCACATATTTAGAATGTGCATTTGTGTGGGATGGGAGGGAAGACTTGGCAAGGAGCGCTAAAGAGGAGAACTCGGAGGAAAAAAAGAAGGATAAAGTTGAAATAGAAACCATTATGTAAGAAAAAAAGCATTATAAATTACCTGGTGTTGGAACAGACAAAATATGCATCCTCTACTCTAAGCTACTATGAGTTGTTTAACAATGATATTTGGAGAATCCAAAAAAATGCTGATTATTCTAAACACTTGTAGTCTTAGCAAATTAAAATATGCATACAAAGAGGGGGGTCCTTGCTAATGTCATGGAGTTCGGGATGAATGCGATTCATGCTAGAGAGAGGGCCTAGGGCGGTGATATTTCATAATGGGATGGGATGGGATGGGTTAGGTGCTGAGGGCTAATAAGGGTTAACTCATATTGGGTTGTTGTTTGTGTTGGACCTACCACCAAATTAGTATAATAACATTGGCCCAAATAGAATTACAACCCAAAACTATTGCTCACGTAAAGCCTGTTTTTTTTGAAGCCAACATAAATAATATAACAACGAAAATAATTTTAAATTAATTATATATATTAGATTGTAAAGCTATGTTTGCGTATCTAGATTTTTTACGGATTCTTTGGGACCCTTGGACCTTGACACCCATGTCCCATGTTCAGGTAACACTGCTGGTGGGATGGTGGGGTATCCCTTTGTCCCAAGATATGTTGTACCGATACCAGTAGGCATACCGATCGCCTACCGGACTGGTACAATTTCGGTTCGGTACCGGTTCAAAACTGAACCGGTACCGAACCGGCCAACAGCGCAGCGCGCGCAGAAAAAAGCCCGAATATCAAGATATGGCATATGATGTGTCCTATTCCATGAAATAATCAAGGCTAACTTGTCTTCCAAGATTTGATCCTTGGGCTTCCAATCTATTGTCATGAATACTATTTGGCAAAAACTGCTCGGTTTAGTGAAGCCATATAATTAGAATACATTTTTATTTTATTTCTAATTTGTATCTTCTTTTAATTAGGAGTGGAATTCAATCTGATTTGAAGTGAACTTCATTAGCATAAAAGAGGAAAATTTTCATCTTCTTTTAACTAGAAGAAGAATTTGACTTAAATAAAGAGAGTAGACCTCTATAGAACATTAGAGTACTTGTAACTTCACATTTTTTAGCTGCAAGAAGAATCCGGCGATCCGGCATACATAAGGAGGACCTTACTACTTAAAATAGAGGGCTTATGCCATGGTTCTGGAGAATGGAATAGGGGGAGCAAAAGCAGAAAGCATAGATTCTACTTTCTACCCACAAGAACCTTAACCAAAGGGAGTGAAAACATAGACTTTTACTTTCCAACCATGGTATGTACATTTGGGGATCATGAAAAACTAATGAAAGTAAAGGGCTTAGTGCCTCACTTTCTAAAATTCTTAATGTTTATTATTTTATTCGAGAGATTCGAGTTTAGTGGGTTGAAGAAAATCCTTCCTTCTCCCCGATCAGATCAATTGTAGATAAGAATGTAATGTTGGGCGTAATAGTTTTGGACAAATTATTTTCATTTCTTTAATTGTTTCATGTTTCTCATATCCATGCTGGTTTTGCCAAAACAGGTGAACTTCTTTGATTTTTATGGTCGCAAATTAAACACTTGGGATGTTGGTGTTTCTTGCAATTCAGTAGGCACTTTTTTCTTGAAGAGTGATAAAGGGTATGATGGCATCTGCAGACTTTGTAGAAAGGCTGTTCATGTCAATTAATTTCCTGTTATTATAAGAATATTATTATAAGAATAGAGCACTTTATCATATTTTTCTCTTGCTATTTATAGATTTATGAATGCTGAACGACCATATCTTCTTTCCATCGAGGATCCACAGGTGTGCTGTTTGCTGCTCAGATTTTTGTTTTATTCAATCTCCAAAAGCTAGTATTAAATGTAGAACTTGTTTTGGATGACATTTTGAATGAACTAGGCTCCGGACAATGACATTGGGAGGAATTCTTATAACTATTTTAAGGTAATCTATTTTTTGATTCAATCATGTTTCTCTTTTAGTTGTTTCTTGTGTACAAAGGTAGCACCTACTCTTTCGGTGCGTTACTGTTATTGCCTTGTGCTTTATGCTAAGGACCTGCCTACGTTGAGGATCATGCTTTTAAACCACTGTGTTGCTTTTCATATGAGCAAGTGGAAGTTTATTGGTTTGTATGATGTTGAGGTTCATTTTCCTGCCCTGGTTCATGTTTTGCTTTGTTAGTGCAATCTAAGTGTTGCATCTTTTTTAACTTTAGAAGTACATTTGATCTGTCATTGTTTGACAGCCATGTTCGATGCTCAGTTGTGTTCTTCCCAGTCTAAACAATATATGCTATGATGTTTTATATGAACTAAAAAGAGGTATTCTTCAAGTTTAAACCAATAATGGACTATTTAGGTTTTTTGAACAAAATGACAGACTATTTAGGTGGTTGCATTGTTTGGGCTAACCAGACTTCTTTTTTACCAGAATACACTTCCTTTTTTCTTTACTGTTTTTCTTGGTAACCAGAATCAACTAACTTTTGGTCAATATTTGGCCAAAACAATGTACACATAATGTTTATGTGGATGGGCATACATCTCTGTGCATGTGCAGCTGCATGTATATGCCATGTGCCATCTGTGTTTTCCTGTGTGCTCTGTGCACATGCAAGCATGTGCATGCCTGCTGATACATGGACAGATCATTCGGCTGCCCAAGTTGTGTTTCAGAACTGTCAAACCATGGCTTGATAACCTTATCCATCTCATGCTGGATTATGCATGTCAATTAGTAAAAGTCTGCAAAGAGTTTTCTGTTCACCTTATTTTAAGAACTAAATTTGGGATGCCGTAATGAAAGCAATTTAGTGATCATAATAACTGTAATTGTTGTACTGTGGAAATTGTCTCATGGTTCAGACATCTTTAATCGACTTTTGGGTTTTAAATAGCTACTTTTGGAGTTCAATTGACCTGTCACTTGACTCCTTACATTCTGTTCAACTCCATAGTCTCTCTCTCTCTATCTCTCTATCTCTCTCTCTCTCTCTATATATATATATATCTCCCTTCTTTTGGGTTTTAAGTAGCTACTTTAGAGTTGACCTGTCAGTTGATTCCTTACATTCTCTCCGACTCCATTCTCTCTCTCTCTCTCTCTCTCTCTCTCTCCCCCCCCTTTTTTGGGTTTTAACTAGCTTTTGGAGTTGACATGTCAGCTGATTCCTTACATTCTCTCCATCTCTCCCTGTATGTGCATGCGTGCGTGTTCATCTATGTTTGCATGTGCTTGAGTGTAATGTAGTATGGTTTTGGACCTAATGCCAGTGGCGGCGGGCTTTAAGTGGGAATTTATGTCTTTTTTGTTACATTCATTGCTGCAGGTGAGGTCAGCCTTTGCAATGGCTTACTCTTTACTGACAGATACAAAAGCCATCATAGGCTTGGGCCTGAACAGGAGCATTCTAGGGACCATAATTAGACCAGACCCAGTGCTTCTAGAGCGGAAGGGTGGAGATAATGGAGAACTTGCTTTCAATAACTTGCTTCCAGGGGCAGGTGAACCAGTGACCCAGCAGTTTGAGAATGGGAGTGATGTAATATATAACTGGCAATTGGTGGATGATGAACCACTGCCAAGGGGGAGAGTACTTCTTGATGATGATGGTATATTTTTTAGGAAGAGGGCCTCAAAAGCAAAACAAAGATCCAGTAAAAGTCAAAAGCTGGAAGTTTGGGGGGGTATGCATGAAGAAAATGGTGTTAGGAGCGCAAGAGGTTTGAGAAAGCAGTGGAAAGGATCTCGAGATGGGGATGAATCTACTAGTAGCTTCCATCATCACTCAAGGCGAAGTCGCTGATTACTTGCAGCTATGCTTCAGTGCCACATGTTTGTTAATTCCATCTAGCAAGGTTGCAAGCAGTGACCCGGTAGACAGTGAAATCAAATACTGAGCTACTGATAAGACTTGGTTGTGAAAGTGATAATATAGATAACATGGCCAACTATAACCGGTGAAGTTTGCATGTGCTAATCAAATGGTACTAATCAAAGAGCTATCTTTGCTTGTGGGGAGCAGCAGTGGCATTCTGTATCATGGTTTTTTGGCTGCTACCATTTAACTTCATGGATAGAATGTTTTATCAAATTATTTTTTAATTTGTAAATAAAGACATGAGCATTTGATATGATAATGCTTTATTTTTGGCGAAGGGAAAAAGGTATTTCTTTATCACAATGATTATACTTTTGACCTCTGTTTATTTTCTTGACAACATAATATAATGTGGAAAATGATTGGCTCAAAATCAGCTCGCTACTTTTTCAGCCAGCAGAGGTAATTGATGATGATGGGATATTATAGATAGTAGAGTGTGAAAGGTGGTGTTTTATCAAATAGTTTTTTTCCCCTTTTATGTGTAAAAACATACATGAGCATATAATATGCTATTACTTTGTTTCTGGCAGAGAAAAAATGAGGACGTTTCTCTATCACAATGTGAATGTACTATGACCTCTCTTCATGGGCTTGGGAGGGATTGTGGACAAGGGAATAGGCTCCAATAATATCAGCTCACTGCTTTTTCAGCAGGCAGGGGAAACCCATAATGATATATCAGATTCTTTGCTGTTATCTTCGTTCCAAAATTTGTTTTTGGTATGAATGGAAATGTTCACATACCAGCTGACCACAGTTATAGTGTTTTGTATCATTCATGGTTTAGAAACTGATCGAGTTGACTCGAAACTGAGCTTTGACTTGGCTAGTTTTCAAGTAGATGGCTTGGTTTGTGTAAAATCTGAAGGTTTGGATCAGTGTTGACTGAGCTAACTTACCCAGTTACTTGAAATTCAGTCAGGATCATTTAGCTCAATCGAATTTGGACGCCAGCTGCAGTCCATTTCAATGCTATTTTTTTCCCAACTTTTCATCCTAATCAAGTTATTGTTTGATATATTTAGTGCAAAAATTAAACAATACAAATAGAATAGGAAGACTTGGGGCTTCTATTCCGCACCTATCATTGTTCTCAGTTCTCTCATTTACCCCGGTAACCCCATTATTCCCAATTCTCATCACGCATTTAGATGGTTCGGCTGGCCTCTCCCTCCTAGCACTCAATTGCAATACGTAAATGGTAATTGATAGCATAGCATGTAGTCATTGATATATCTTATTTTTTTCATTTTAATTATTAAATTAACGTATTGATTGTATGTTTTTTTGTGGTTGCATTGATTGTATTTTTCATAACAAATCATAGATAGTACTTACATATGTATATAGTTGCGCCTTGATGTGCAAGACTTATTGGATGCTTGCCAGAGTTTTTGAGTTGACTCTACTCAACTTACTTCCAGGTCAAGTTTATATATAATTATGTGTCATTTATTTCCTATAATCATATCTAACCCTATGGAGAGAGAAATAAATGCTCCATTGCTGATTCACATTCATCTGAATGCCTACATGGCAGTTGTGGATGGCCAGTCCCTTGGCACCAGTTGATTGCCCCAGCTAAACTTTTATAGACGCTTCACAATTTGCACGCACTTCTAATGTCAGAGACAGAGAATGGATGCTTCGTCTGCACCCTGAAGTTTCTGCTCAGCCTGAATGCTTCAGGCTTTCAGTATATCTGCATGCATCTGGATGCTAAATGTCACCAAATAGTACTGCCACGACGTACTTTCAGATGTTAATACAGAGTCGATTAATCTTCTGCTTTAAATTTCTTCATGTACCTTGGAACTCAGGAAGGCAAATGTACTTAAGTCATTAAACCTGGCAGAGAAATAATTGAACACAAATTTCACACATCAAACTACTAAATGATGCTTTCTCAAGAAAAACAAAACAAAAAAAAAGGAATGGTTTGCTGACAGCCTTTGCCCGATCCCATAGTCTGCTGTTAGAGAGTAGACACGATAAATTTACAGCTCAGTGTGTAAATTTTTGTTGTTTGAGATCCGCGTCTTGATAGCACTGCTTATCCAAGTTAATAAAAGACGATCCAGCCTGGTTAGACACCAAACGTCTGAATCACTGTCACTGAGTAGCACAAAGATTGAATACTAGCCCCATCGCAACAACAAAAATTGAAGGAATGCAATATTGAACAAGGCAGCTGTTTTGTCTGGGAAGAGCATATTTGGATATGGCCGGAAAGGAAATGGAGAGAATCCCCTAAAATTTCATTGGTTCTAGGAGACTACAAAAAGAAAAATATCCATGCTGTAGCCATTTATAACAACTGCGATCATGCTCAACAAAAGATGAAGGCTAATTTCTAATTTTGCATAATACATCCCAGCAACACATTCACCATCAATTTATATAGTGATTCCGTTGGCACCACCACCATTCATGTGACCGCAGGAATTGCACGAACGCTCATACGAGCATCCACTCGTATTTACAACCACCATGAACTTAACGATAACGATTATTTTTGAACATATGATAACTAGAAGGAAGCATTAAAAAGCACCTCCTTTAGGATATATTGATACCTCTCCATTTCTGCATAAAGCCACCGTGCTAGCCCGACCATACTCGTGTGGATCCACCAGTAGCTCGGCCATTGAGCATATCAAGCAAGGAATTGAAGTCCATGGGCTGACCACTTTCCCCCACCCTCTGGATCACACTTGCAACATGATCCCTTGCATATCCCATGCTGACAGCTTTCTCAATCATTTCTCCATATGGGTGACTGCGCATCAGCTGTGGGCCAGGATGATGGACCCCAACAACATTACCGGGTGGCAGTTGCTGATTCTGGGCAGCTGAAACATTGCTTGGAGGATAGTTGTATGTTGTGTTGTAACTCTGAACATTCAATGGTGGTGTGTAAGGTGCAGGACCCACATAGCCACCCTTGCCCGGCGGTGGTCCAAAAGAGCTCTTGCTAGTTGGAGGCTGTGGCTGCCGTTGTAAACTATGCTGAGGCATTGGTGGCGAGACTGTGCTGCTTGGTTCTCCATAACCAAATGGCACAGCTTCAGGGCGACTCCCACCAGGCTGAGAAATTGTGGAGTAAGGAACCTGCACAACCATGCTGCCAGGGTATGATTCAGGAACACGATTGACAGGTTGTGGGGGGTAAGGAGGGTAAGACGGTGGTGGAGCTTGAGTTCTGATCGGAGCCTGCGGAGCAGGTTGCTGCGGCCGCACCACCTGTTGTGAAAACTGCTGAGGCTGCTGAGGCCATTGCTGCTGGTACTGAGGGTATGGCTGTTGAGTCTGACTTGCAATCTGAGGCTGCTGCTGTGGTGCCTGGACTGGAATGTCCTGAATTTGGGGCCTCTGTTGCACATATTGTAGCTCAGCTTGTAACGGTTGGCTTTGTTGATCTTGAGGCAAAGGTTGATGCTGTGAGTAGTATGTGCGTGCTTGGTTCAACATAGAGCGATCTTGCTGCACAGGTGCTGGCTGCTGCATGGGTAGCGATGCTGATGATTGACTGACTGCCTGGTGAGGCAGAGCAAGAGCCAACTGGTGGCTTGCCACATTTGGCTTGTCATCATGCCGTTTGGTCTCAGATGATGATGGAACAGCAGCCTCTTCATTCTTCAGTGTAGACTCTTTCTGCACAAGTTGAAGTTTGGCCAGCTCTTTCTGAGCTTCAACCAGTTCTTGTTTGTCCCTAAGAATTTGTACCGACCTGTGGACCTTTGTCACGTACAAAAAGCTTAGGCGGTTAATCAACATCCCTCTAAAACTATTAAGCAGAAAAGAATCAAAAAATTTGAAGAAACAATAGTTGCGTCCTTCGAATAAAGATGGTTGCCATTAATATGGAGCTCGAAGATCCAACTTAGAACAAACTACTGAGGCAAACAGGACACTTTATTTTCTTGGTTTTCTTTTTCAAAGGTGGAGGGGAGTTGCACCTTCCTGAAGTAAGAACAGGCCAGCATGTCCAAACTTCTGTTATGAGAACTAAACTGACTAAGCACATAACAATCAAGGGGGAAACATCTAGTGGTAACTGCACAGAGTGATTAATGTGTCATACAGTAATAGCGATCTGAGTTAGGAGTATAATTGGATCTAAATTATCGGACAGAAAAAAAAATGTACCACTATTTTGGATCTGCATTGACCACAATCAAGCTTCATGCCAACTGTTCAAGGTCATCTCCAATCTTTCCTAAAATTCATTCAAATTATAGCTACCAAATAAGTTTGAAAAATAATTGCATTTCACATGATTTTGATCTAAATGGTCATAGAATTTTCTCCTCTTCGCAAGACAGATTCTAACCACTACAATTACATGACTATGAAGTTGATACATTATACATGTTCATACTACCACAGCTGGTCTGCACCATGCAACTCTTGCAACCCCTGAAGTGAATATGGTTCAAACATATCCTTTTTTGATTTAACCATACATCTACTTCATTATTCTCCTCTATAAAGGAATATTGGATGTGCTTGACCCTTGTTTTCCCAAACACCGATTACAACACATTTTGGCCCAGTCTCTTTATAATTTTCTCATGCATCTCAGCAAGCACAATAAACAAACAACTACAGAAGCCCTTCCATTCCAAGTCCATTATATAGGTCTCAATTTCTCTTTCTTATATATAAAATCAACATAATTTGAAAACTGATTATGCTTTTCTATCTCATGGTTATCAAATTTCAGCTAAACCATGGTAAGAAATAGTTTTATATTTACACCTCTTCAATTACCTTACCTCGAAGTTATCTTGGCAAATATGATCTCTCCCTATTGCAAACTTAAATTTGTTAGAACATGTATAAAGATAGTGAATCTTTTGCGACATTATGGCCTCAATACGAGTCTACTCATAGGTTATTTGTAAATTGTAAACACAAGACCTTGTGGGTAGTGAGAAGCACACATGTATGCGGTATCATGAGTCATGACAATGCTGTTTATCATTGATGATAGAGTTTCTGACTTATGATGATACAATAGGCTACCAAGGAAGGTGGAAAATTTAGATTTACATTATATCGTGCTTCATGTATCTATAGAAGTATGTAGTATACAGTGCAATTATTTGCTCTGACTATCTTTCAGCTCATTATTCATTAATGTTCCCTATATGTGCACAACTCATGCACACAAACGATTGATAATTAATGCAAGTTTAAACAATTTAACCCAATTAAATAAGCAATTAAACATGACTTGAAGATGCCAAGGTAAACATGTTACTTGCAATCAAAAACCCTGTGACAAACATTTAAGGAGCATGCAGTGTATATCCATAAATCACTAGAAGGACTTGAATATTTGAAAACAGAAGTAGTTTTGAGGTGATCAAAAGTAGTTTCATAACACACTAGGTCCTTTCTAAATTATTATACATATCAACAATGATACCTTATATTTCAAAATATCTAATGATCATCTTTTCAAGCTTAATTATACATTTGTAAGTCGATAAGCTAATACAAAATCTGCAGGTTTAATGGTGGCAGATTATGTAAACATCATAGGTGAGGTAAGGAGATTAAAATAACAAGATCTGTCTAGGCTTGCGAATTTGGATGCATCATGCAAGCAAAGGAACCTGCGATATACTAGAATATACACATCACCGCCTTCCGATATCAAACTTCCATCTTAGCACAAATTCCAGCCTAGGAAAAGGAAGCAATTTCTTTCACTATAAAGCTTCAACATGGCGAGAGCAAAAGATGATACGGCCCCCTATCCCCTTAGCTGTCCAAAACCGTTTGGAGAATATTTCAACTGCCTAAAATATTCTAAGAAATCCAAATCAAGCCCAACGGCCAAGTATTTGTTGCATTGTATAAAAATAACCTTGCCCTCCTGGCATTAGTACAAAGTCTTTCTTGTGTAACTAGAAAACAATAAAGTAAATAACAATTGTTGGAAGATCTCGTGTAACCTTGCCCTAAAAGTCTTTCTCAGTTGACCACAGGTGTCTGTATTTATAACAACAACAACAACCATACCATGTCACAAAAAGGAGTGGTGAAATACTATTTTGGCTTTGAATGTTTGTAAAAACTTTTAGGGACTTGCCCCTGATTTCCCACAAAAAAAAGGAAGCCAGAAAATAGTCTCATGAAAAAAGAGACTTTCATATGAAGAAAATTGTTGGCATCTAGTATAATCACATAGTATAAATTTGAAATCAAAATCAAGGTTTGAGGTGCTGGCACTGTTGATACATGCCAGTCCATTGTAACAGGAACCTACCCAAAAACCTGTCCCTTAACTTGCTTCCTAAGTGTTTCCATATTTTTTTTATATTTGTTAAGGGAAGCCGGAGTCTCCCATAGCTGTACTCAAGATGTTTCCTGCTCTGACCCACTTTACGTAACTAAGTGCTGGCTGACACGTTCCATGGCAATCCAATCGGTCTACGGGCATGTTGGCATGTCTGTGGGTGCCACAACAATATTGTACAGGTTGGAGATTGGCATGCACACCAACATCAGTACCTTAATCTTTGATAAAATGGAAGCAAACCATTTGCAACAAATGCAGCGAAGTAATAATAACTACTAAAAAAGGAATAACTTCACCACACGAAAGAGTGCTAGGAAACAAGCTATTACTACTACGCCGCAATCCAAGACGCTACAAGACAAATTTTTCAATCCTTGAGAAGCTATTCAAGATAATGAAGCCTCGAGCCGTATCCTCACTCAGACCGAACTTCTCAAAAAGCTCGCAGTTCTTACATCCATGTCTCCCACCATGCAACATGAGGAATTAAAGATAAACCTTCATTATTTCTCAGCGTAGAACAGTCCCATGCAATGACCCACTATTCAATCATCTTTCTAGGTGGAAATCCATGGAACTCAACAATAAATACTCATGAAGTAACACATTCAAGGAAATCTAACAAGTTCTTTTTGTGAATACTGTTTGTTTGACAAATATTAAGTAATATAAAAAGGTCGACAATTTTATATAAAAAATTGTCCAGAACTTTACAATGGCTTGGTGCCACTTCCCTTGGGTGGACTAATATTCAAGCAGACCTGACATTGTTGAAGGGCTCGGATTCTAAAAAATAAAAATTAAAATGGATTATCTGGAGACAATCTAATCCCAACTCCTTGAATCGGTAACACTTACGATAACCAATAAAATGGGTTATCTGGAGATAAAGAAACCTAATACTTAATTCCAAGCCAACAAAGACCCAAACCTGATAAGTACATTATTTTGGCTATTCATAATATCATTCAATAACCAGTGGTAAAACAGCAAATTGACCACTTATTCAGGATAAAAGCATTGGGACACCAAGTTTGGACCCACATCAAGCATATGCAGCAGCTCATATAAAAGACAGCATTAACATGTTGGTTCTTATCATGAGGAAATTAAGTATAACTGAGTAAAATTCTATCAACAAAAGTCTTCTGATCTTTTTGGATCATAAAGAGTTTTCTAGACTATCTAAAGTACCACTAGGTCAAAGAGAGTTATTGGACCTCTTTCTGTTAAAATAAACTGAGGATTTTAACAAAGAAAGACCACTATATGAAACAAAAAGCAAATCTCCTCTCCCTCAAGATTGCAGATGGAATGTGAACAATATAGATTAACATAATGAAGTTCCAACCAAGAAAAAAACCCTTTTTTTGGCTCAATCTTTTTTTTTATTTTGGTTAATAAGCGCTCCATCTCTTCACGACAACTAGCAACAAGATGGATATGTTGCACATCCCAATTACAAAATGCAATATACTCCAACCTTAACATTAAGCAATAGGTCCCATATACAGTATAGCAAAAATTACAATACACTGTTACAAGAATAAAATCACATTCAATGCCAGTATGTTTCGCATCTCCCCATGATTACTCCATAAAGTCCTAAGTTCCGTTAAAGAATCTCCAATAAAATTTAACAATTTCCCAACTCACTGCAAGGAGCTCCAGACCTTTTGTGAAATTACTAAAGGAAGTTTCAATTGAGATCTACAATCAATGTTCATCTAGTTCAAGTTGTATAATAATTTCTAATAATTATGTCAAATAAATTTTTAATATTCAGCAAAATATTACTTTAATTATTCTCAATAATCTCCTATAAAAGACTGCTACCTTGAAAACGTTGAACTACTATCCATGACGAAGTACACCACAGCTTAAGAGATATTCTAGATCTTTTTTATATCATGCGTAACTTTCATCTCATATTTTTTTGCCTCTAAGATGGTTGACAAAAGGAAACATACAGAAGTTCACTTGCCCCCTAATTCCATTAAAAAAAAAAAGACAAAAAGGAACATCTATGAATCCAACAAAAAAACTTAAATCCACATCACAACAAGCTAATGGATAAACAGACAGCCCATCAACATGTCATTTTCTTTGCACCTCGCTCAAAGAATGTCTTGGAAATTTCATATATTAAAATGATCGTTCTTTCTTTGACTCTACAATGCTCTATTCCTGTTGTTCATAAGCAAATTATCTATATGAATAAACTAAAATGTTACATTTAATCCATAAGGTTTACTAATACTCCACAATTATTCTTAGCAACACCTAAATTACCAAACTATCATGTTACGGATACACAGACAACACTTGATATATAACCTCTTGAATCAAGTTCCATCCATCACTAATACTATAATTAGAAGATTACATTGCACAATCAGCTGGTTAAGCTACATGGCGCACAAATTGACAATGTGGCAAGAAGTAGACTCGGTTGCGTTGCTTTTGAACCTAAGTGAAAAAGTAGAGAACTCTTACCCATTCATAAGGCTGCAAATGGGTCGGGTTGACCAGTGACCCAACCCAACCCAACCCAAATTTTAGGACCCGCGAGGGCCGGGTCGAGTCCTAAATTTGGACCCGTTCTATTTTTCTAGTCGAGTATGGGTCAACCCAATCTCGACCCGACCCGGACCCGACGTATTTTTTTTGGCTCAATTTTGGATCGTTTACCAAAAGACCCGATCCGACCCGACCCAAACCCGGATTACTCCTTTAGATCCGCAGGCCGCAGCCACATGCCCGCAAGAAAAAAGTGTTTCGAGTCCCGTGACTCCTCAGGCCCATAGGCTCTCAACCCGCTAGCCATAGCCCATAAGATATAAGTCCCTTCTTTGCTTCCGAGTCCCCTAGATATGGAGAAGAGGAAGACCATGTCTGGTTGCGACGGAGGAACCCTAGATCTGGAGAAGACCCTGTTCGGATGCCCCTTCTTTTCAAACTGATCTCCCCCTTCTGTGCGCCCGCGAGTCTCTTCAGTGTCCGGCCAGAAAATATTTTTAGGATAGGCAGGGAGGAGGTTCCGGCAAAGGGGCTTATCTTGTAAGAGGGCAACGAGGCCAGACTTGAGGGAGAGGGAGAGGGAGAGGGAGAGGTGGGGGTCATCGAGGATAGTCGGGAGATTTGGAGGTGGGACGGGAGAAGAAGAAACCCATCTTGCCAGCGAAGAAGTTGAAGGATCAAAGCTTTCCATGAAAGCGAAAGCGGGAGAGAGAGAGAGGGGCGGGGGTCAAAGCTGACATTTTTCTCTTTGATTTTTGGGGGAGTTGGGTCTTGCCCTTATTAATGCCTCCCATTGGAAGTGAGAGAGGATTGAAATCGTGAGAGAGGTGTGGCTTTTTTCCCCCTGATTTTTGGGGTTGTTCTCTCCTTGTCTAGCTTTGCTATGTGTTTTTGGATTGGAGAGGGGCCGGCAAAGTGATACGGGGGCAATGTCGAGCTCGCCTTCTTTGTCCGCGGAGAAGAAGCACTAGTGGCTGAGCAACAGGCAAGTGGGTGCAAGGTTTCAGCCTTCTCTTGGTTTTCTCTGGATTTTTGGCTCGGGTGTGGAGGTTTTGGGATCAGGTTGAAGCCATTGGTCTTTTTCTTTGAGAGAAATCAGCCATTGGTCTTTATCCCAAGCTTCCTACTTACAGCATATTTCTTTTGAAACTAATCCTTGCATCTGGAATTTGCTAGTTAAACATAAGTCACTGTTCCTTTTTGCCTCTTCTGTGAGATGAACTTTCACCAAATTAATTTCTTAAATTCAAGAAAGGTTGTGAAAATTGTGATCTTTTTAGGTTGATTTGGTTTCTCGTCAGGGTATTTGGGGACCGGACCCGGACCCGGACCAGACCCAACCTGGACCTGAATTTTTTGGGCCGAGTTTGAGTTATACATGGATCCGACCCGACCCGAATGACCCGTTGGGTCTTGTAGGTCTGAACCCGACCCAACCCGATCTTCAACTGGGTCAGATCTGGGTCCAAAATTAGAATCCGAACAAGAAATCGGGTCGGATCAGGGTGACTCAGGATCTGACTCGACCCATTTTGCACCCCTACCCATTCATGACAAAGTACCTATCTATATTTACTAGAAATTATGTTTGTGAAAAATATAATACAAAGTTAAAAGGTCAAAATTAAATAATTGCAAGCTCAAACAACCTAATAACGAAAAGCATATTGAATATGGCCAATAAGATGTCAATAGCACATATCTGCCTGCTATGAGTCCGAAAAAGAACAAAAATGTACGATGCAATAATTATCAAGGAAAAAAAAACATTAAAGAAATTGACATAAAACATAATTGAGTAAAATGGGAGGAAAAGGATAAAGAGCACACAGACATATCAGTAACCTTTCCAAGAAAAGGTTGCACATTAAGCAATAACATGAAACATGTGAGCTATTAGCATAAGCATCTGCACATGGCACACAGAAGGTAATCCATTACTAAATCAACAAGGTTGTCCATCCATCTTGATTCTTAAATTAAGTTTATCCATCCTATTTCACCATTCGTGCTATTGTATCAACAATAATTGTGTCTTCAAATAATTTCTTGCAACTAAATATTTATATCATGCAATCACATTGCCAAGCTCTCCTCTATTACATGGAATATTCTCTTTAACGGGGTCATCTTTGTCCTCAACAAGGACACTCGTGATGCCTCAAGAAGCTGTCTGTCACTTATCCTATGTCTGTCTCCCAGCTACGTATGACATTTCGTGCAATTTGAATGTCTATACTTAAATTCAAACATATACAATTTAAGATAACAGAAAAAAAACACCCTGATTGCAATGACCTTGACAAGTAATCAAGTTAAAAAAAAGCTATAAATTAACACCAGGTGAAGAATTGGAAAAAATGCCAAAAAATACTTAGAAAACATGGTGTTATACTGACTTAAAAACAATGATATTTACCATGATAGAAACAAAGGTCATGACGCAAATGTACAAACTAAGAACTTGGGAGACTAAAAGCACAGAAAAAAGACAAAGTTACAAGATACGGTTAGATTTCTCAGAGAATGACTTCCATTAGTAATAACAACTAAGCTGACGAACAGTGATATGATGAATATTATAAAAAAGAAACTTGCGTAATTTAGAAGTAATGGTTTTAGCAGTGTCCTTACTGAAGATAAAAACTATCATCAAATGAACAATTTAATATTCTAATGAAGACGACAAAGATATTCAAGATTTTAGTTGATGCCAATCATTTATAATTGTGGTTATATCAGGTTCAGATGACATAGCAAGAATAAATATTTACTTTGAATAAATTTGTGCAATAAGCAGGAAGAAGCATGAAACGAATCTCAGCTGAACTTCTTACGACGGCTATATTATTAGAAATACTTGGCAATATATAAATGTGGAGGATCACTAGATCAACAAAGGCCCAACATCAAAATCTTTGTTGATGCAGCCAGCATAATGAAAAATTGTCCAATTTTCTAGACAAAATGGTGATAAAGGTCAATCCAACCATAAATGGATATCTGTTAGCAAGTATTTTTAATGTTCTCTAGTCTTTTTAATGTTCTCTAGTCTTTAAGTCAGAAAACAAATATAGAAAAGAACTATGGTCATGCAAGGCAGACTTGTAATCGCCTTATAAGGCTTGTAAAATGATCCTTTTGCAGGGTTAACAACTGTCTAGTTGATGCATGACAAAAACTTGTTTATTCAATAAGCCAATAACCACATAAACAGGTGGAGAACGATCCATGCAGAAAGAACTATCTAAAACTCAGGAGAACAATAATTTTCAGATCAAACGTAAACTTACTTCTTGGAGATGCTTCTCAAGAGACTTGAACTTCAGTTCTCCTTCACTCTGATCCCGAATAATATCTGATCGAAATTCCCCTATCGAGCGCTCAATCTTGTAGCAATATAACTCCAGCTGAGACAGTCGTCCGCTAATTCCCTCAAGATAACGGAGTAGATTGTCAGCATATTTCTTCATACACTTTTCAACAGCACATATCACCTTCTCTTTGGAATAGTCCTCTTGCTCATAAATATTAACCAATGGTCTTCCCATTCTGCTCTCATGAAAATCCTGCTTAATGGTATAAGTCAATTATTTCACAAACAATCAAAAGAATCATGCATTTCAATGTAATTTAGTGTCTAATAAGCAGATCCTTATCTAGATAATAACTTAACATATTAAAAGAACACCATTCATTTTAAACGAAAAAAAATAGAGGAGTCGGTTAAGTAGTTAACTAACAGAGTAAAATTAGCAGAAAATCTTGGTTGACTATTTGATTTCTGTATATAAAAAAGATGCAAATCTTACAAACCTGGCACGTGATAGAATCTTTACTAAAATGAGAAAAAGGGACCGATTCATTATTTCGACACTGAGTCCACATAAACAGTTTTCACAACCAAAGGCATGGCAGGAAGACAACTCTCGCCAAGAAAATAAACCAATATTAAAAATTTCAGAGGCTATTGTATTTGGAAGACAGAAGAAGCGGGAAGAACCCTGATTCCACGAAATCCACAAGATAGCTTCTTATCATAATCCAACAAGACGGTTCTTTTCCTATGCGTCCAATGGAATCTTTTAGACCACAGCAAAAAGATCAAGAAATCAACTCAACATCATCGCCCATTTCCAGTATAGATCCAAACTTTCTGTTCCAATTCCAATCCAACGCCAGACGCCTCAAAGTTCAGAATTCAGAAGCAATTACACGCAAGGCAGCAACTATTGAATCAAAGAAACGAAAAACAACCTATTCCCAAAGATGGCAGAAGAGAAGAGAACGAAGAAAAAAGATACCTTTCCCGAGGGATCCGATCGCTTTCCATTGGAGTTATCCTGCGCGGCGTAGTCGTCGTAAGAGCAGAGAACATCATCGGATCCGAAATCGAACGAACGGGAGCCCGATCCAGATCTACCGGAAGACCCACCGGACGCCATGGCCGCAGAGATCGATATCTAGGGTTAGGGTTTTGGAGTCTCTCTCTCTCTCCTCTTTCTTGGCGACGAAGGAGACAAGAACGGCCTCCCGATAGCTATTGCTGCTAAATTTTGTATTTTTATAAAAAGAAAAACGTGACGGAGACTCCCGGCGCGTGAAAACAAAAGGCTGGGGGGGTTAAGATATGGCTTCCAAGAAGTTTCCTTCGGGCGAGACCCATAAATAAGACAAATTAGGTGCGAATGGTAAAGACTCGGTTGGGTAAATTGTATTGGTTGTTGTGGCTAAGATAAAAAGTTCTGGAGAAGTAACTGACGTCAGGCACGTGAGAAAAGATTTTTTTTGGGGACTTTTTTAGGTGGTGGTCGGTGGGGATAAGGATGAGAATATTGGAGCTTTAACGTTCGTACGATAAACAATTAAATAGTACCTGGTCTGCTGCACCGCAGGTCTCATTGCGGTTATCCGATTACCAGTTGGTATAGGGTAAGGTGGAGGGCTATTTATTATTTGTCAAGCACTCGAGCCCAAATTATGGGGGAGTGAGTCCACAATTTCACCAGCTTTTTCTCCCCACTGCTTTCTTTCACATTGGCCCAAGTAGAGGTTTCTTTTAGAATGCCTACTTGGGGGATTTCAACTAACATAAAATACTGCTACAGCACCTAATCTTTTGTTTAATTTAGTTAAAAAATGGTACCCGCACGATGCATAGAGAGAAAATGAAAACTGAAATATAATTTTATGTGATAGAAGAATAATAAAAATTTAAAAAATAGAATGAAAAAAATATTCTATAAGTGAAATGTATTTTGTAACTATCTGCCATTTTACTTTCAGCATCTTATTAATAAAAAGAGCACTACTAGGAGAAAAGATAATTTGCTTGGCATAATTGTTGAATGTTTGTAGTGGGGTAAATGAATATGTGTTACGTGGAGATGTCCGATCCTTTTTTTGATTTGATGCGGAAGATTTTGATTTTTTCTCTTTTGAACTTGAGCAATTATTATCATTCCGATTGGAGCATTCATCTTGTGATTATTTTAATCTATAAAAAAATAGGGAAAGAAATTAATAACATTTTTATGCTTCAAATGAATAAGTAGAGAAATGATAAAGTTATAACCTGTTATCATATTAACTAATAAGTTGTAAAAGAAAATAACCTTTTTGAAATAGATCCATTTAGAATGTGCCACATACAACTTAGCTAGACTTTGCGGATGAGGAAATGTTTGTTTCGAATGTTAAAATAAAGATGTGCCTCTATTTTTATTTTATTTTAACATTTCAAGCATCATGCGACATGTGAATTGGCATCAGGTCGTGAGTTTGGTTTATATTAGTTATGCAGTCTACTTTTAAAATTTTTTGTTCATATAAATTTGAGCATTACAGTATGCTTTTTTTTTTTGGCTGGGTTGAATTGAATATTGAATAATATTCATCCCACAATCTACACTTATCTTATTCACTTCAACAATTCGAGCATCATATTAGATGTAAATTAACTTCCATAGCATGGTGACTGTATTATTTTACATGTTGAACCAATAAAAATTCAACTTGCAAAAACTTATAGGAAAAAAATAATTTTAGAAAGCCTCGTTCCTTTCAGAATACTTTCCTCCATGCACATGGAAGAAAATGAAATCGAAATAAATTTGTGGCACATCTTTGCATGACCCCATGCCGGTGGATTGGGTGCAGAGTGGGATCCACAGGTACTAATGGGTCGAAATCTTATCCAGTATATGAGTAATTGAAGCTACAATGATTCATGGATACTATTTGATTGTGCCCCACAAATTCGTGGCGCATCCACAGCCATCATCGCATTACGATGAAATGTTTTCCTCGTGCGAGATATTATGTTTCATCAGAGGGAAAACATTGGTGTGAACATCACTTGAGAAAAGAACATCGCTTGTAAACATTGGTGTGAACAGCATTTGAGAAAACATTGGTGCGAACATCACTAATACAATTTAACAGTTCTGATACATCAGGAGAGATCATATTATGGAGCATATGCCAAGGAATAATTACATATCATATGATGAGTGCTTGAATCTTGGAGTATTGTTTTGTTTATTTGTTTCACCTTAGGAAAATGGGCATACGAACCAATCTTAACTAAAATCATAATCGCCATTTTTTTCCACCAAACATATTTACATGAAATGGAAGAGTTTTCCCAGCATGCAGACATTGTCATTCTTAGCATCAGAAAGAGTACAGGCAAAATGAGCATGAAGTCATACAAGGGGAACATCAGTTAATTGTCCAATTCTTATTAATTGAAATGGTGGGAAGAGGATTCCTGAGGCATTTGTATGTGGAGAAAATGAGGAAGGAAAAGAGTAGAGAGAAATCACAAGTTGAAAGCTTCCTGAAAATTCATTTTGCGAGTCAAAATGATATCCGGAAAAAGAAGAGGAAAAAATGGAAGTTTTTTCGACAGGAAAAAACTGCGAAAAGTCGACAAAGCAAGGCAAAAAAAAGGTCACAAATTCTGCTGCAAGGCTGGCCCATGCATGGTGTGCAATGTTTTAAACAACATCGGTATGATCATGCATCAAATCTAGCATGGACCGACATACTCTTTTTTCTCAACAAATATGAGCTACCAGATCATGACTTTGGACAGAGCAAATAGGTCTAAGGGAATAATGCAGTAGAATCCAAGTATCCCGAAAAACCTGAACCACAACACAAACAAAATGAATATTAGGTGAGAAAGAAATTGATTAGTGATATTTAAATTGGTTGGTTTGCAAATCAACACAAACAGATAAGAACCCCTTTCATTTCTTTGGTTCATAATACTAGAATTCACATAGAAAGATTTCATGCTAACTGACCCTTCCAATCAGATCCTTCTTGACATTCGAAGACATTTGTCATCAACCACAATTCATTGACATATTCTCTTCTTCTTTTTTTTGAGTAAGCATTTTGTATGCTTTTCTTTTCCCTTTCCTATAATTTATCGATCTCTTGAATATATTGTACAATGTTCACACTCATCCACTTCATAGCTCCAGGAAGTCAACCAAAATAGATAGAAACTCCATTTTCCTGGGAAAACATAAAGAATGGAAAGAAAAATGTACCTTTCAGAGAAATTGAGGGATTAACTCTGTGGAAAAAGAGGAGAAGAAGAAAAAAAAAAGAAGCTGGAACTAGACCATTTGGTGCCCAAAGCAGCTTGGCTCCAGGATAGACGAAGACATAGGAACAGAAAATTAAGATAACTAAACAGAGCGAACAGACTGTTAAGAAAAAGACCTCGTTAATAACAAATCAATGCAATCATCTGAATAATTTATTAATCTCTTGCTTTTTTTTAAGTAGCTGAAATCACTTGGAACAGACTGTGACCCGGTAGAAAACCTCAGGAACTGCTGTAGACCTAAAAAATTCCTGTTTTGAAGCAAGAAGATAGCTCATATTGTCGAATGGATGACTGAACCACGAGCATCAACTCCAAAGTAATGGCCAAATAATGAGGACATAACACTTGTGATTGACCTTTGTATATGCCCAGCTTGTTGTTAAAAACTCGACTCACATTGACTGTCCTATCGATGAGTTACCAGCTACGCAGAGTCATCCTATGCTCATCTTCATTGGAAGGTTACTAATATCCAAAATATTATGATTGACCCGTTTAGGGAGGGTATCACCAATAATCTTGGCAAGAACAGAGGCCCTTTTTAAAATGATGGAACCGATGCTTGTCTCTAACTATTATTTCTCTATCAGCAACAACTGACATGAACTTAATAGCCAAATGGCAATCACCACATATCCGAAGGTTCTTCACAATTCTAATCAATGTCTTGTTACCGGTACTCATGAGCCCAAATGCTACCGCCAGCTTCTCACTGTGAAATCTAAGTGCAAACTCCCTCTCCTCCTCCTCCAATTCATGAAGCACCGAGTCGGTTTCTGGTACATATCCTGCTTCCCTGATCCTATAAATCAATTCCTCCAAATATTGGTGAATTTCGACGGTCTGTGGATGAGATGTATCTCCATTGCGAAAGACATGGGTTACGCGATTGATCTCTATCGAGCTATACCCGGTGTTCTTCTTCAAACCTCTGCGAATCATCACCTGTCTAATTTTCTCAACCCAGTCCATCCTACCAGCCAATGCATATAGATTAGACAGCAACACATAATGAGCAGGGTTCTCCGGTTCGATAGCAAGAAGCCGCCTCGCCACCTCCACTCCAAGGTCAAAATCCTTGTGCATCTTGCAGGCCCCAAGCATCGCCGTCCAAACTTCTGGCCCCGGTTCTCCTGGTATCCAGTCCCTGATGAATCTGACTGCTTCATCAAGAAGCCCAGCCCTTCCAAACATATCAACCATGCAGACATGGTGCTCCACCCGAGGGGCCAACCCATAGTCCTGCTTCATGGACTTAAAAACTTCATGGCCTTCACTAACCAGTCCAGCATGAGCACAAGCAGATAGAACTGCAACAAAGGTAACATCGTTCGGCGATGGGCCTTCAGTTTTCATGCAACGAAAGAGTTCGACTGCTTGATTCCCATAGCCATGCATCCCATACCCCGAAATCATGGCGGTCCAAGCAACGACATTCCGCTCTTGGAGCCCATCAAATATCTCACGGGCCTTCTTCACGTACCCGCATCTAGCATACATGTTTATGAGAGAAGTCCCGAGAACCACATTGACATCCAAACCATTGTCAACGATAAACTTATCCACCCATTGACCTAAACCCAACGCGCACACATGGGAACAGGCAGACAACAAGCTAACCAACGTGGCCGAATCAGGCTCAACCCCTTCCGCCGGCATCCTGTGAAACAATTTGATAGCTTCCTCAGCAAGCCCATTCTGCTCATACCCCGCTATCATGGCATTCCATGCAACAACACTTCTGTCGGGAATTCTATCAAACAACTGCCGAGCAGTGCCCAAGTCGCCACATTTTGAATAGAAGACCACCAATGCAGTCTGAACGAAACAATCCAAGCCAAAGCCATTAGCAAGAACATGAGAATGGATGATTCTACCGATCTTCGATGCCGAGAGGTCGGCACAGGCTTTGAAGACGGAGGTGAAGGTGTAGTTGGAGGGCTTCAGCCGGGCGAAGAGCATGCGGTGGTAGAAGAAGACGGCGTCGGAGGAGAGATGGGATTTGGAGGCAGCCCGGATGAGGGAGCCGAAGAGGAAGGAGTCGGGGTTGGGGACGGAGTATAGGAGGCGGCGGGTATAGTCGATGGCACCGGCGGTGCAGGCGAGGGTGAGAAGTTTGGTGAGGAGGGAGCGGGAGCGGTGGAGGCCCGAGACGAGAATGCGGGCGTGGACTTGGTGGAGGGGGCGGAGGCGGGGGCCAGCTCGGAGGAGAGCTTGGTAGGTTGGGGAGTGGGAGGAGGATGGTTCCTGGGGGGTTGGTTCCATTGGAGAGGAGCCATGAGCTTCAAGAGACTCAAATCGGCATTTTCAGCAGCTTGCACGGGTGATATCGGCGGGAGTTCAAAGCCGTTGAGACCTCTCAGCATGCAATTTCGGCAGGCCACCGAAAGGGCTCGGGGCTTGAAAATTTTTTGAATTTTTCTTTTTATATAAAAAAAGAAAAAGTAAAAACTTCAACCTTGCCGAGAAGCTTTCTATTTTCTGAAGCTTCTTATTTTTTTGATTAAGTTTCGTGGATCCACAATTTTATGTAGAACTTTTTTTTATACCTCTAAAAAGTTGCTAAAATTACTTATTAATATCTTTCTTACTCCTATCTGCAAATTGATCCAAACAAAATTACGTTTGTTCGTAATAAATCTCTTCTGCCAGCTTGTTGTCTTTTTTGTGAACCATAAGCATCTGTTCACTCTGGAGATACCGTTAGAGTTGGAGAGAGAGAGTTGGATGGTGCACTTTAGAATTTATTATTTTTCAATTTTTTTGGCTATATCTATACTCATATTGTATAATACATCTGGTTTAGCAAAAAAATACCATAAGCATGGGTTAAGTTAATCAGCAGCACTAAATAATAATTTACATTACTCAACCATATGGTAAGATCAAAAAAAAAAAAAAAAATAGTGTCCAGTCTATTGGAGAACAAAGTTTTCAAATCCCTTGATTTGGTGTTTAAAGTTCACTCGGGTCCACTTAAATCCTCCACCTGCTCTATTTTGGATGGTATCGTCGAGGTTATTGATGCACTTTGGCTCCACCTACTCCAAGCCTCCAATCATGACCATTTGCAGAGTCCTCTGCATCAGGCTATTGGCAAGCTCATCTGCCGCTGCACACCGAACCCCACCCACGAATATCCTCAAGATCACCATCAAATACATTAAAGAAGCAAATAGCCAAGCTTGGGAAGCAAGTCACCATGCCTTGGTAGTATTCAATTCTCTCTTTTTCTCTTTTATGTCTTGGTAGTACTTTTTTTTAATGGATATTTGAGATTGTTTGGTTTTTATTTCAATTGATTCGAGCAATGTAATTTGTCTAGATCTATTTCTTTGATAGTTTGATCTCTATGTTGTGAAAATATGAAAAATTTCTTCAAAAGAAAAAACCAAACAATTGCTCGGTAAAATAATAAGGAGAGAAGGGAGAAGAGAATTAAAGAGAAAGCAAAGAAAAAGCCCTAGGCATAGAGAAAGAGAGAAGAAAATCTCAATGCCTAAAGCATACTAACATGGAAAAAAAAACCTAGAGAGGAACCTTTTTTGAGAAACAACACGAGGGCTAAAACTTTAACTAGTTGTGTTTGTTATAAATAAACATAGTTTTATCTGGGTCGATTAGCAATAGGGATAAGAAGAGGTTTAATACATAATCATAGAAAAATCTTAAGTACTTGATAACGATACATGAAAAGTACTTCTATAAGGAAAAAAGTGTTTCCTTGAGAAGCTAAAAAATCTAGCTTCTATATTCTGGTTTTGTGGAAAGAACTTTTGAATGGTATAACCCATAAACATGCACCCAAGCTATCCCACTGTAAAGATATTGTCTAGCGAGATAACTGAGATATCTGAATAAGTTGTGGATAGCCCTCAACGCTAACTTTTTCAGAGGTCAGAATAGAATCAACCAGCAGCTGAGCCCCTCTTAATTCTCCTTTTTAATCCCAAAATTATTCTTGGGGTTAAGTTCTGTACGGGCTGGTGGTACTGTTGATTTGAACCTATTTTTTTTGTCCTTTGTGGTGCGTGCATGCATGTCAAGATTTGGTCCTGGTCCAGTGTCTGATTTCAAAACGGACTCGTTTCCCTTGCTGTCGGCTCCAAAATTAGTGAAGGCCTTCCATAAGCTAAGGCCTCTTTGTTCGCGTTCTAAACTTCTAATTTTACCTATCTAACTCCAATTAACAACAATCCTATTGCCCAAGCTCTAGGGATGAGATGAGATGGTCGTCGCCTTTCAACGGTGATTATTTTTAGTTTTTTCTTTCCTTTTTTTATTAACTCCAATTGGTAAGCATGAGCTTGTCCTATTCGATACAACTCCTATTATTCGTTAAGATTATCGGTTTTTATTATGTATTAATATCATTTTTTTAAACTAATAGGTTAACCTATTAAGAATACTAATTATGATGAAGGTGGAACTGGAATCTATATATCCGATATGGGTGCTTACAAATTGTATCCTTCAAAAATTTACAAGCTATGGGTATTATAGAAAACATGCATGCATGAAATTAGATGCATTTCTCATCAATTAAGGGTCTATTTGGATGATTGGGCTGAAAATTTTATGAAATTTATAGGTTGGGCTAGTATAACCAACAAAATCATATAATTGATTACAAGCTGGGTTAGACCTATAATCATAAATATCCATAATAGTTTTGGTTAGATAGTGCTTGGTTTGGATTTATGGGTCGGGCCAGTACAATCAGTAAAAAAAAAATCTATTTTTTTTTCTACCTACGAGATTTGGCTGACCTACACCAAAGTTATTTTTGATTATTTATGAATATAGACCTAGCCGAGCCTAGTCAAAGTAGTATTTGAAGCTTATCTGTGCGCACCACAACCATTTATCCAAACAGCAACAGTTGCCAAATCCCACCAATGACAGATCTTTGATACATCAGGGTAATCAATAGGAAAAAAACAGATCACTTTCTCATGTCCTTGACTCCATTGGCTAGCAACGCATAAGGGATCACTAAAACAACTACACATGACCTATGTTAACATTTTTAGTGTTTCTGTTTGACTAAATCCTTTAGCCACCGAATGTAGCATTATGAGGGGACACGTCAAGGCCAATGAACTTTTCAAGTGAAGTCACTCAGAGAACAAGAAGTCGAAGATCAGAAGTTTCCAAGCCCCACCATTTCTTTCAATCTTTCTTTCTTTTACCAATGGAGGCAGCCCACACATGTCGATGAACATAAAAGCATTAAGTTTAAGCAGCCAGGCCAAGAAAATTTGTAGTCCCATGATCCTTTCCAAGGTGACAATTTATGATCCGACTTATCAATCCATACCACAAACAATCTGCTTTAACTAGATTTGTGATTGACATAAATAGATTTGGATCGTAAATAAATTAATCCGTTTTAACTTATTTATTAAATAGGTTTGGTTCAGATTTAAATCTTTGATCCATTTAATCCATTTTAATCTGTTTAATAATTGAATCATGTCATAATTCAATCTGCTTATCTGGTTTAACTTATTTTTTAAAAATGTAAGCCGACCCATTGAATCTGTTTAATCTGTTTAAACCCATTTAACTCGTTAAAAATCAGTCTAATCTGTTTAACCTATTTAATAAATAAATTATATGGATCGGATCAAATTACCTGTTAAATAAAAGATCGGATACAAATTAAAAAAAAGTTAAATTATTTAATAAATAAGTTAAATTTAAATTCATAAATTTTTGATATGATTTGCATCGCATTTGACCCGATCCACTCTGAGTGTCATCCCTAAATTTCTATCCAAGCATGTTGCTGTGTTAACCAATTAAATAGGAGAAAACACTACCCGGTGGCAAGTATTAGGTGGCTTTTTTGTTGTAAATCAGAATAAATATTTCTATTTGCCCCAAGTGATGGGGACAACTTTCTCTTGTACACAAGCAATTATTATATGGACCAGATTCAGTGGATCAGTCCAAATACTGCGGTACATGTATGCAGATACCAGGCACCTCTAATTTCATCTTGAATTGCTTAAATATAAAGAATAATGTGCCAAGTGATCATTGAACTGGAAGCTGGTCCATCTAATAATTAGATCTTGGACACCTATGCATGAGCTGAAGCTGAGGTCCCGGCGCATATCTGGCACTTGTGGTCTGAAGATAACGAAATTTTAAATTGATAGCCGAATCCAATATCTTTGATAAAAGTCATCTGATATTACATTAAAAATAGTAATATATTCATTACGAGCTCAGATCCATCAGTCCAGGTTTGAACGAGCGATTCAGTTCTTTACATCCTAGATATATATCAATAATAGTAATATATTTCAATGATTAAATAGATCCGAACTTAATAAACAAAAGGAAAGATAAAAAAAAATAGAGTTGAAGCATTCTGTAATAGATAGATATAAATAGACACGTAAAAGGAATTCAATCCAATCACCGGTCATTTCGTCTGTGGTTAGATCTTTCCAATTTAATCCTTGGCGGCGGGGGAGGATCGCTGCTCATTTATTTTAGCTCAATTATTTGCACCTTGTAATATTATATAGTAAAAAAATCGAGTTTCCATCCTAAAGATAATTATAGCAGGCGACGATAACGGTGGAGTAGCGACACTTGGAGACGGCGTCAATCTTCGATGTGATGTTTGATCCGAGGACATTTTCTCCACCGATCTCTTCTATTATTTTTCCCTTGCCTACTGTGACACTTCTCTTTCTCAAAATTAGAATCTTTTCCCAGCAGTAGGGTAGAGTGATAGATGGCGATTTGCTCCCCCTCGTCGGAGTCGTCGTCGGCGACGAGCGGTCGGGCCTGGGCTATCCACGCGCTGGTCGCCGTCGCGGCGGTGGCGGCGGGCGCCCACGCGGGGTTATATTTCAAGTGGTTCAGGAAGGGCCGGAGCCGGGTGGTGGGGATCATCCCCGCCCGGTTCTCTTCCTCGCGGTTCGAGGGGAAACCCCTGGTCCAGATCCTTGGGAAGCCCATGATCCAGGTCCGAGATCCATTCTAGGGTTTGATGCGGTGGTTTGGTTAAAGTTCTCGTATTTTTTTTTACTGAGATTCATGAGAGTTTTTGGTTGTTCGATGTTTGCTTTCTAGATTTTACCGTGTGAAAAAAAGAGAAAAGGCGGGTTGTTTGCTTGCCCTAAGTAGGGAAATTGAGCTGCAAATATCTTAGGTGGAATCACTCTTAATTTTTGTGTTGGAATTCGAGTTAATGGAGCGAGCTTCTTAAGCCCTCGTCTTTGCTGATGTTTCATTACAATAATGTGAATAATTTGATTAGTTTACTGAAAACAGAGTTAATACTTTCCTAGTCATGAACTAATCGTGCAAAGAAAAACGCTAACATGGAAAAACATATTCCTTTTGTTTTCTAACAATTTGATATAAAAATAATATGTAAATGATTTATGTTTATTATTCAGAATTGGTGTTCTATGAATTTGATATGGTAGCATGAGGATTTTGGAATAATTGGATTCAACTGATCTCTAATAATTGACGGATCTGTGCATCTTTGTGCCAGTCATGATTCAAGGAATTGTCAGAGATTCTGCAACTACGATAATACTCTAGTGCCTTGTTGGAGATATATAATTTGTGCCTTCACCTTCATTTGTATCTTTCTGATAGTATCTACTGAATGAGTTGTTACCGTTCTGTTCCACTGACTCTTATGTAATGGCTTCACAGAGAACATGGGAAAGAGCAAAGTTGGCTTCTACTTTGGACCATGTTGGTAAGTTTGAATACTTGTGCGTACTATTTTCTTGTATGATGCCGATAATAGTATAATACTCTACAAGGTGCAGTTTGTATGTCGAAAGGACCTTTTTGGACAACTAGATTTAGCCGTTGGATGGACCATTTAACAGATGATAACCAAGTTCATATTTTTAATCCATATGTACCGATACTGTAGCTCAGAAGATTAATATCATTATTTACTAATAAATGGCATTATAATTTGATTAAAAGGAAAGAAGAACTTACTACGAGTTGGTAACATAATAGAAAAGCCCTTTGAGGAAAATAATACTTATGTGAAGTCTAAACCATAATAGTCAAAACCATTTGTCTTGAGGTATAGAAAGAAACTCATGAGCGAACTCCTTTTGCTCAACAAGGAAGAGAAAAGAAGGTTTCGTTTGATGTCATCAGACATTTGACATTTGTAACCAGAAGACGTGAAACTTGGGATTATGAACATAGCAGTGTTCAAGCTTAACCTCGTAGATAAAAATAAGTGGAGATTAAAGAGATGAGGAAACGTACTATCGTTAAAGAACAAAGGATATAAATTGAGAAATACATGAATCTAATAAAAACACCATCTAGTTTGGCAATCAATAATTTACATACAAAGTGATTAATCAGTATTTAAGGATACAAAATTTATTTTCTGTGCCATCGCCCATGCTAATCATGGCATGAGTAACTAGGAAAAAGCCTAGGCTATCTACTGATGAGCTAAGCTGTCTCTCTTGAGCTATGCAGCATAACAATTGCTAGAAAGACACATTGCTCTATTTCAGAGTCTTGTGGTGGGAATTTTGCTAATGCAACATCTGAACATCTCTTTCAGTTCGATGCTTTACTTTGTTTACTTTTACCCCAAGTAATTTTTCCCTCTTTGACACTAGTTGTGGCAACGGATGATGAGAGGATTGCAGAATGTTGTAGAGGATTTGGAGCTGATGTGATAATGACATCAGAATCATGCAAAAATGGTAACCTCTTATTTTCTTGTACTGTTTTTTCAAAAAAGTAAAGTTACTCATATATTATCATAAGCTTTGTTTTATCTTCAGGAACTGAACGCTGCAATGAAGCACTTCTAAAGCTCGCAAAACATTATGATATTGTTGTCAATATCCAAGGAGATGAGCCTCTTATTGAACCGGATATAATAGATGGCATCGTTAGAGCTTTGCAGGTGGTTACTTGCACATTTATAGCCGAATTTCTTCTCTGTATTTTTGTATATGTTGTGTTAGGTATTTCTGAATTTTTGGATGCCATTATACTGCAGAATATTAGAGGGGCAGAATTTCTTCTGTGCTGCCTATGCTAACCATGTCGACGATATTTACAGATTTGTCTATTTTTAGAAAACACACCGGGACAGGAATACGTTGCCTGTATAAAATGTTAACAGCTTGCATGATTTAGAAACTTCTTCTGAAGTTATTCTTCTAGCATATATATACATACATACATATGTGCATGCAATTAAGTTAAAGCATCCTGATTTTTCTTGTAGTAACAAAATGATTGCATAATATCATGATTTTGAAATTCATAATGTAGGAGAGCTATTCGAGCTTTCCAAAAATTTTAAGAAGCTAATTCTAAAACCAACTTGAAAACAGAATGGAAAAAAAGGTAAACTACCACCTTTAAACCAATACATAAAAGGTACCTACAACTGCAGTTAAGTGTTCCCTTAAGTGAACCAGGGTTTCTCCATCTTTTGTTTTTTTAATGAAGTTAGGCATTAGTAAATTTGAGCTATTTCTCTAGAACACACACACAAAAAAAAAAGAGAGCTATCTCTACAATGTGCACATTACCATGATTACCAAATTTTCCATGGATTAACTTTACTTTTTGTTTGGTTGATAGGACTGGGTTTGCTGTTGCATTTTGTTTATCTGGTCTGGGTGCTAACTTTTGCACTTGGGGCTCCCTCTTTTGCTGTTCCTGTTTTTATCTCTCTCTCTCTCTCCTGTCACTGACATGCTTATATGAATTACAGCTTGTGTCTTGGATCATGCCTTCTTTATTGAAACGAAGGACATAATATGAAATCACAAATTTGATGGAAACTGACTGAATTCTGAATCATTGTAGCAGCTACAGCTATGAACATATATTCATTATCTTTTATTATTAGATTCTGTTTCTTCCTTGAATATGTTTTCCTGTTTTCAGTTAGCTAATTAGTTTAAAGCTACATTTGGTTTCTCTTAAACTGCAAAAGTTTATTTCAAAAGTCATGTGTAAGCTTTTCTTTTGCCTTTTACACTTTTGATTTTTGTCAATCTTATTATGCATTAACACCACTAAAAGATAGGGCTTGTCATCCTACCTAGGCTTGGGCTGTCATTTTTAGCCATTATTTCTCCTCAAAAGGAAAATAAATTTCTGCAAACTTAAAAAAAAGGAGAAAAAGAATGAAAAGAAGAAATATCAAACAAATGGGAGACGACTGGTAATTGGCAATTGGAAATTAAAAGGTTGGTAAATGGCATAATGTGTATATCTTTGGTCAACAAAGAATTATGCCAGATATGACAGTTGTGATAGTAAGCATTATTCTCGTTCTCAGTGTAGAGCAAGTTTGTTATTTATGATAATTTCTTCAAGTTCCAGGTGTCAATTTTCCTTTCTGTATGTTATTTCTAAAAAATTATTTCTTTTGCAGGAAAGCTACTTGTTTGTGAGTGGTCTTCCTGATTGTAATAAATCTGAGAGTTTATTGTCTGTCCTCTTGACTAGGTGGTTGATTATCCTCACATTCACAGTAATTAGTTCCTGTTAAACCATGGTGTATATTAAACATGTACAACCTGCTTTTAGTATTACTAGATTGTAAACGTTATGTGATCCAGTTTAAGAGAGCATTCCAATATAGACGAATCAATCTATTCTTGCAGTTAGGTGTTTTTAGTTCAAATGTTGTCAAGCTAACTTAAGTACATGTTCTAAAAGGGTAACAAAAGCCGAGGTATTATCTCTCAGTTATATGACGATGTTTCCTTTCCAGCAGACAAAAACAAGTGATGCTTAATATCATCACTTTATTTTTGTTAATGCCATTCTCGTGGTAGCACCCTGTAGCTATCATCTTCCAAGTTTCAATTAAATGACAAAAAGCAAGGATTCATTTACCTGCTGCACCATCACACTGAGAAATTCTATCTATTTTAGACTAGGAACAATGCGCATTACTCCCATTTTTTTTTTTAAAAAAAATATTTTTTTGTTCATTATTTAACTTAGTAAATTGTGAAAGCAGGGAGCTCCTGATGCAGTTTTCAGTACTGCAGTCACATCCTTGAAACATGAAGATGGACTTGACCCAAACAGGGTAAAGTGTGTCGTGGATAATCGTGGTTATGCAATCTACTTCTCAAGGGGTTTGATCCCATATAACAAGTGAGCTATTCATGTATCTTTGTTTAAATGTTCTGTCATGAGATATATTGGGTATATCCTGATCCATGCATTTCTACTTTACATTTGTTTGCATATATTTCAGGTCAGGAAAAGTCAATCTGCAGTTTCCCTATCTGCTTCATTTGGGCATTCAGGTTTGTATTCTACTCCAGGATTTTATATGTCATCAAATTTGCATCATGATGCTTGTCTGGTAGTGTTTATGGTTAGATATTTTTAAATAAGAGTTTATTTTATTGCACGTCCATACAAGTAAGAAATTGATTTCATGTAGAATTTGCTAATATTAGTGTTCTTGTGTCTGGCCAGAGCTTCGATTCAAAGTTTTTAAGGATCTATCCGCAGCTTCCACCCACTCCACTGCAACTAGAGGAAGATCTTGAACAACTTAAAGTTCTTGAAAATGGATATAAGATGAAGGTAATGCCAAGATATCCAGATTGATATTTCATTTTAGAAATAATGCAAAGGGCATTTGTTGTCTTTGATATTGCTAAGTTGAGTTTGTTTTCTGGAACCCCTGTTTTGTGCATAACGTATAGACTTGCTGCTGGGTTCAATGTGACATACGATCTCCATATTTTGCCTTCTTTGGGCCCCTCTATTGGTCTATTGTTATTTAATTGAAACAGTCCTGTAACAAGTTTTAACAACACTCTCCATGCAAATCTTAGGCCTACTCAAGTTTCAAATCTTGTACCAGTTAGTTGAAAATGATATTACATTCTAGATTGAACCTTTTTTTTGTTTTATGAGATTCTTTTGTTTTATTATTATCTCATTATATGCATCCTAACAAATTTTAGAGAAACTTAGGCCATGTTTGGGGGAACTGTTGGCAGTAGAACTTTAGAAAATAGATCCGTTGGAAGTAGAGCTTTTATAAAAAGCTGTTTGCTGTTTGGTAACTATATTTTCAAAGTGCTGTGGCACTTTAACATGTGTTTAGTAAACAAACTGAGAAGGTACTTTTGTATGACAAAATTACCATAAAGGATATTGCATAGTATTATACCATATAGCATAATAAAATATAACATATATTAATACATAAATATATGATATAGTATAATATTATTGTAATGTAATATAATATTATTATAATATAATAATAT
>JAOXJJ010000725.1:7615790-7630166 GCA_025769935.1 Phoenix roebelenii | reverse complement strand
ATTATGATATAATGTAATATAATATTATATTTATAGTATAATATAATAATAGAAAATAAGAATACTTTTTCTTGCATGGAAGAGTCTGATCCACGGCTAGGGTTCTTTGTTAGGGCTTCAGCAGATTTTTAGGTTTATAAAGGGACAAAGTATGTAATTATTATATTTTATTATGGGTATTTTGGTCAAAAAAAATAACTTTCCGACAAAGCTCAAAACAACTTTTTCGGAAAGCTCTAAAATTGAGCTTCTTCCAAAAAGCTATTTTTAGCTTTCTGAAAAAGCTAAAACAGCTTTCTGAAATTTTTACCAAACACCTTTTTTTTATTCCAAAAGTGCTTTTGGAGGGCTAGAAAGTGCTTTTTGGCCCTCCAAAAGCTCCCCCAAATGGGACCTTATTTATGCACATGCTGTAACAAGGTTTTAGATCTCCATTATCGCTGTCTTGTCAACTGGATGCAAAATGTGATGTATCTCTGAAGAATCAGCTTCAGCCCTTCAGAGCTGCTTAAAGTTGTGTTGTTAAAAATGACTGGGAAATAGGCGTATAATAGAACGGAAAAAAAATTAAAAAAAGCAAGATGAGATTTTTCACGGAATGTATTTTTTCCTCATCAAAACTATTTTATGATGAAATTTTTGTTGAATGCTAACTTTTTGAAAATGAAAAATACTATATATCTTTTAATATTTCAATTGAATAGTGAACACAACCAAAAATATGTAATGATGATGTAATTTGATTTATTATCTTGACAAGATCAAGAATGCTAATAGAGAGAGCATAGAAGGGAGAGCAAGAGAAAGCATAAGTGTCATGCAGTTCTTCCAAATTCTTATTTTAGGTGTGTTTCAGGGAGTTTGGCATAGATGCGTGGTGTTAGTGTGTGATTGCATGCTTGTGTGTGTCTTGGAGTTGTTGGGTGGGTTTTTTTTTTGTGTGTGTTTTGGGGGAGGGGGGGGGGGGATTTCAAAGGAGCAATGCAATCCGGATCTAACAACTAGGAAGAGTGGGACGGCAAATGCTCTCAACATCAAGTATTTCAAAGGAGCAATGTGATCCAGATCTAACAACTAGATTATGCTAATTAATCTAAAGGGAAATAAGATGTTTAATAGTCCCTCTTAAGAGTTTATTATTATAGTTGTTGTTGTCATCATTGTTATTTAGCATATAGTTCCAGAACTTCTGGTGCCACTGATTTTATGATTTGTTACCTATTCTGGTGGATGATGGAACTGACCCTCTGATTACCCCATTGTATCAAAAGCTGAGTCTTCATCTCAAGTTACCTGTAACCTCTTGAAAATCTATTATAAGTACTCAAGACAAAGACTTCCCTTGTCAGTTGTATGGTTTGCTTCCTAACCCAATGCACGAGGCTCCCACCACTGCATGTGTTTCGAACTCGTGGCACCGTAGTCATAATAGAGCAACCTTATTGTTGCGCCAAAACTTACCCTCTTGTATGATATGCTTCTCTCGTCCCAAAAATATACTGTTAGACTTATTTTGCCATGTAACACCACCCCAACTTAGCAATGTAAGAGAACAGATTCATGTGCTAGCACACTTGCAAACACTGTGAGCTGCGAACTTTCCCAGATTAATTCGCCATCCCCCCCCTCCTCTCTCTCTCTCTCTCTCTCTCAAAACACAAGCGCACACATGCACCATTCCTAAAGTTTGCTTTCCTCCAAAAGTTTGAGTAGGACAATATTTGCAACCAAAAAGGAAAAAGTGAGAACAATACTGATTGGAGTCACCCAAACTGGCCAAAGCTGGCATCATTGGAATGGTTTCTGCAAAATGTTTGAGGGTTAAGGAAACCAAAATGTGCATCAAAACTGAAATTTCTATCCGAGGCACTTCTTCTCCACAATAAAAACACATTTTTTTGCTAGTTCAGTGGCATGTAGTGTGTTAGCCAATTTCGTGTTGAACACCATAAGCAAACTTTCATTGTTTGGAAGCCCTTGCTTGACAAATTTTAGTTTATAATGTATGCCATAACATGTGTATCCACAAGTCATTGGCGGTAGTGCATGAGGATCAGGTTATCAGAATTAAGACATTTTGTTGTCATTGTGCATATTACTTTTGTAGAGATGTTACATGATGTGTCTTTTCCTGTCTCTCTCTTCTTGCTTTGTTACAGGTAATCAAGGTTGACCACGACGCCCATGGTGTAGACACTCCTGAAGATGTTGAAAAAATAGAAGCATTGATGCGAGAGAGGAACATTGCATAGAAAAGAAAGCATATGTGGAGAAAGAAATGTGATGCATACATCTGAAATAAGGCCTTGTTTGGTCCATTCTCCAAAGCAGGTTGACATCATTCTTGATTTAGTTGTCAGCTATCCTCAGGTCTCTGTAATTTATTCTCTGTTCATGTTGTTTATTTAGTTTTTAGGGTGTGGCCACATTTGCCATGACTTCAACAATCCCAAATCAATATAGAACACAGAACCGTTGGTGATTTCCCTGTTGGATCGTGTGAAATGCTAGTGTTTGCGTTCATGAAGGAAATGGTGTCAATGGGGATGTCAATATGGTTGTTGAGATAAACAACCTGACCAAATTCCATGCCTTTCAGCTATTATGCAGCTTCAGGTTCATGATCAGAATAATTGCTTCTGCAAACTTTGAGAGCTTCCAGGCTAGCTTTACGACACATCCATAAGCCCAGTTATTTACAATGATGTTTGTGATATGAATAATGAGATACAAAACATCTGGTCCTTGAGTTGTTTGCCTCTGCCACTGAACTTCAGTGATGGCTTCCTTTGGTTAAGAAGTTGCTTCAATGCAAGGAGAATGGGTGGAACATGGTCTATCCTTTGAACTTGCTGCTTTGCTGGTGTTTGTATATGTGCTTTTTCTGTTTTCTTTTTGTTTGTTTTAGTGAGATGCAAAGTTGCACCGCCCTTCTGTAAATACTGCCTAACACATCGGCGTACGGTAAATCTCGCAGCAATGCCGGAACTGATATGGTAGAGTTGGCCACATACGAAGCAACTCAGTCTGTAGCATCATTAGCCTTCTTACAAACATGAACTATCTTGTGGCCGCTCTACCCTGAATCTTGATCTCCTTCAGGTCCTCCAAAAGGGTGGTTGTGAACTGTTGAGGTGCTCTGGTTGGGACCCTTAGTCAACGGCATAGCTAAGGAGAGAATCTTTTCGGTCCAGTCATTGCCAAAAGCTTGAGCAATGGCGTCCCTATTCCACCTTCAACGAAAAGATTTGTCACTTTCAAATTCTCCGGTCGGTTATAATCAACATTAATAGGCATGCGGGCTAGAGGAATCTTAGTAAGCTAAGGGTCTAGAAGCACATTAATGGACCTGCTATGGCTAAATCTCTATTTGATACTAGGGACGACAATGTCAATACACGACTTGACTGTATTCTAAATGAAAGATCCTATCCTGAAGTCACTATCATTTCCATCCCCATATTTGGTTCTCATCATGGCACTCCATATGTTACCAGATTCCAAAAGAAATTTTACAGCATGCTTTGCTAGATTGACTTCATGACTGGCTGTTAGGTCGAAAGGGGCTAGCACTTCGAGTCCTAGGCAATCAAGTGAACCTTTCTTCCTCCATCCATCAAACCCCATAAAAAATTCCTCATTATCTGTTCAATCTTTAGGCTAGCTAGGTTTGGGAGAACGAAGTTCGCCATTAGATAGCTTGGGATGGTGCCCAACACTGATCTAACTATAGTTAGCCGACACATCATTGATAGCACCCTCCACTTCCATCCTTGTAATCTGCCTTGAACACTATGGACCAAACTGCTACAATCTCGAGATCTTTAGTCTATTGCTGGTGATGGGGATCCCCAAGTATTGTCATGTTTCGCTACGCTTTGCTATATCCTAGAAGCTTCTGATTTGCTGCCTTAGTGCCGCTTTGATCATCGGACTAAATTTTATTACCAACCTTTGTATGTTGACACTTTGCACTGAAATTCTACAATATTCATGAACCACTCTTTGAAGTATAATAACATTGCTAATCAAAGCTCGAGCAACAAGTATGCAATGATCTTCAAACAGGAGATGTGATAATGTTGGCACTACCATAGCTAACTTCTTCATGGAGTTTGAACAAATAATAAAAAGATAGTGCGACAAAAGACAACCATGGTGAAGGTCCATCATTGATTGGACATACTTTATGGGAGTGCCATTCACCAACTTGGCAAAAGAGGGCTTCATGACACCTTTGACCCAATCAATCCATCCCTCATGGAGGCCAAACTACCTCAAAGAGTGAATTAAGAAATCTCATCTGATCCTATCTTAAGCTCGCTCCATGTTGATTTTTAATGCCATCATACCTCTACATGGGGGGGCTCTCATGAGATCATACATAAATTCTTAAGCTATGAGTGTATTGTTGGAGATGCCTTACGCCTAATGAAAGCACCTTGTTCCAGACTTATCAATTAATGCACCAAATAGAGGCTGTTGTTTTGCCACCATAATCTTTGCAATTAGCTTATAGAGAGTGGTCCATAGGCTTATGGATCTACACTGCGAGGCCTCCGTAAGATTGTCATTCTCGGAGATGAGGACGAGAAAGGTATTCTTTCATGCATTAGGCATTGCACTCGTTTCGAAGAATTGTTTGACTGCCCTACACGCAGGACAAAGCTTCTTAAAAAAGAGAGGAGGGATCCATCGGGTCCTGGGGCCTTATCACTTGACAATGATCTCCAGGCCTCTTGAATCCCTCCATCAGTCACCGGCTTCATTTGGTTCATAAGTCTTCGGAGTGGGATGGGAGTATCAATGCTTACTATCGACCCTGCACCCTCCATCCACCTGACTTTAAAGAATCGGAACAGTTTCTTTTTTGATTTCCTCAGGGTCATCCGAAAGTATGCCTCCTATATAACATGTCTTCAGCAGTCCAACCCAGTTTTTCGTTTCCTGCAAATGGTTGATTGATGGAAGAACTTAAGAGTTGAAAACACCATCCCTAAGCCAAGTGATACGGGATTTGTGTCTCCATAAGAACTTCTTGCTGGTGAAGGAGAGAATCATATGGATATATTATGACTAATTCAGTAACATAGCCAAATTCTGAGTTTGGCGCAGCCTACGCATCCGAAGTGCCATGCATGCAAGGTCTGCAGTTGGTATATATGCACCAAAGACATATAAACCCTGCATCGAAACAGATAACACGGACATGCTTATGAATGGGGATCTGGCTGAGCAACCTCAAGGCATTGCATCCTCGCTGACATGAGATATGTAACATTGGCAATTAGATGAATTATTTTTCAGTTGCTATCAGGAAACCTGATGACAATATTTGAAGACAATCAATCCATGTGAAAAAGTTTGACGTACTACGTTATTCTAATAAGGCTTGTCCCTGAGTGGAAGCTAGCCTGGAAGGGACTTTCACAACTAAAAACACCTGAGAGTCTTTAGTCCTGGCTTCTCCGACAATTATCATCCAAAAAGCTGGGAATACGAATATCCTAAATATTGTCGGCATTTCGCAGCTGGGATAGCATATTTTTCCAGCTACATACGAGATACGAGCTAAGAAATCTTTGAGCTGTCCATTTAGAACTCTAGTCCAGGAAGCATAGTTAAAGAAAAACAGTAATATATCTCATTGCCGAAAGCCTTCAATCATGACACAGGAGTGCTATTCCTCGCACCATAGCCACCAAACTAGCTAGAACAAGCTTTAGTTACACGATATTTAAAGATAACCTAGTAACCATTTAAGAACCAACCCCCCCCCTCTCTCTCTCTCTCACGGATACACACACACGCACAAACAGACACAGAGACACACACACACAAACACACACACATGCACGCGTGCAGATACATATCTCTTCTTCTTAAAACAAGCGTGTACGCATGCACGCACAGGCAGCGTCATGATGGTGGTTAGCCATGGTGCTGAGGGTCTGGTCCTCCTGGCACTTCTTTCTTGTTGTCGCCACCCTTCAAAGCTCTACGGATGTGTTCATGCGCCCAAAGCTTGACGACTTGGCCATGGCCGCTTTCACTGTCATTACCGTTCCAATGCTCATGAAGCAACCGGGCTTCGGGCATATCTACAGGTTCCCTGCAAATAACCAATAGCAGCATCAGTGCAACGCGGATTGCCATTGCTAAGCTCCACAAGTAACCAGCTCGGCGCATGTCGATACGCCAAATTCCTCGCCTATATATGGAGAGCCAAGGAGTGGTAGTGGATCTTAGAAAGCTCAGGTGGTTTGTGCAATAGAAGCAACCATCTCCTCATGCCAACTTGTCCAGCACAGCATACCGTTAGCAACCTCACCCAGCCAATAACTTTCTTTGTGCGCCTCCTATCCTTTATATCCGTTGGGACTACTTTTACGTTAAAGTTCAACTAATCTATCATGGCTCAATTACGTTTCATTGATGAGTTGAAGCTCTATCTGGCTTGGATTAAATTTACTAGCTCCAATTGGATGTTCTTATTGCAGCACTATTCTGGGTCCAATGGCTGTGAAACACTTGGACTCCATGCGTGGCCAAGTTCTTCATCATTGCCACTAGGATCCCCATGCTGTGCTCCAAGAGTAGGTAAAGTCGTGAAAAACCCAGATTGCTCGCCCTAATTATATGGCCAAGTTCATCTCCATTGCGACTTGGAAAGCAAGGTGATTTCCATCCCATTATCTTCAATGCATTTGGTGGCTATATCTATCTCTTATTGCCAATTTAATTTAAGATTAACTTATCATTCAATATCATTCCAATTATCTGAATCTCTATTTAATCCTAATTACCGATCATAATTCCCTAGCTTCTTTTCCTTATCAAGTTTTCTTATTAATTCCACAACTGAAAAATCTTTTTCTCTACACTGGTTGAAGTTAGAAACCAGTGGAAGTTACTAGTGGAAGCCACCACAAGCGTCCAAGCGTATGATCTCTAGTCCACTGACCCCTTCGATCCGTTCCTTTCTTGCCGTAAAGTTACTTTATAGGATATATTCAGCTACAAGAACAAACAAATTTTGCATGCATATGAACGATAATATGACACCTCCAAAGGAATTTGTTCCATACTATGTTAAACTCATCTCGTTTCCTCTCACATCGTATCTTTCTTGAATATTTAGTAAGAACGTACAGCCGCAAAATTTTTCTACGTTGGAAGAACAAATTCTTTTGACGTAAACGAAGAGCAAATTTTAAACTTTCCAGTGCCTTTTTGTTTAATTTGTCCCTTTGGTCTCAAAGCTTGCTCGGCGTTGCAACGAAGTAACGTAGTGATCTCCGAGTAAGCAATGACAGCAGTCATAAGATGATGATTGATTAAGAAAAATTAATGGAGACGGGATATGGTGGCAAGAAAGCCCTACCATTATAATTATATACTGTGGTTAATATGTGGATGAAGGCCTTTTCTTCTGTATTGGTTGATGATACGTCCTCTTACAGAGGACAAGTCATTGTGAACGTTGAGTCACTATATTTTGTTTGGGCATGTACCTCGGACCCACCTCCAATCATATTGATGGATTAAAATACGAAAACCGTTAGTAAGCTAGAGGAGTTTGTTGTTGAGAGAATAAAACTAGCAAAAGATGTTCATTTTTATATTTAATATTTTGTTTAAATATGAGAATAAATTTTAGCATAGCTGGTTGGCGCATCAAATTCTGCACCCGCACGAAAAAAAAAAGAAGAAGAAGTTTATGGTCCATAAATTTTGATCGGGCAATTTCATAATCAATCAACTTATCAGACGACAACAAATCTCGTGAGATGCACCAATCCCTATGGATTATAAGACAGGAAAACTATAATAATAGTTATAACAATATAATTCAAAATTTTTAATTTTTATATTTCTTTTTTAAAAGACAAACAAATTTCTTTTTTAAAAGACCATACAGATAATTTTACCAAGTAGGAGAATAGAAGGATTATTATATCTAAAGGATATAATTTTATTAGCTGATATACAAGTTTTAGGAATTAAAGGATTCATATATAAATAATATTTTAGGGGTTGATACATAAAAAATCTTAAATAAAAAAGAAAAAAAGGAGTTGGTGGAGCCATTACAATGGAAATGGCCTTAAAGGTTTCAAGCACCTTGACTTTCCACAACAAGATTGGATATTAGAAATATGACATGTCAATGCCACTTTGAGCCACTTATGCAATCCAATTTGAAGCTTGGCTGGCCTCAAAGCTTAACCGTATATGGCTTGCATGGATATTCATATATTGGCCCTACGCGATCATCCATCATATGTATCACTGTCAAATAAAGTTGAAAAGTTTCAAGATCTTTTGATGACTTTTGTCCATTATGCTTTATTTCTAATTTAGCGGCAAGAGTATCTTCATTACTACGAAGTTTTTAAATTATTATTTTGTTTTAATTTAATAATTGAGCCATAAGACTTATATTATACAATCTGGTAAAAGGTTTATAACAACCAATTCCATCATCTTTCATCGATAATGCTGTATCCACTACTTGGTAGTATTTGAATGGATATCTTTGTCAGCCAATCCACGATGGCAATCCCTTCTCCGCGAATAGGGGGGGGTATAATTGAGCCAAGCTTGATTAAGCATGGATTTGATCAAGCTTGTTTTGAAAATAATTTCGAGCTTAACTCGAAGATCAAGATTGATCGCCGAGCCAAAGATGAGCCTAAGAGATCTACTTGATATTTCTAAATCAAGCTGAAATCAATTCAAGCTTGCATCGGACTTGGTTCAAGCTTGATGTCCAGCTTTATTTAAGCATGAATTAACATTTAATTGATTCAAAGAATAAACTAAGGATGCTAATTAAAACCTCAATCTAACTTACATTATCTATAAAAATATTTGATCCTTATTTAGCTGAGCCTGATCGAGCTAGGTCAACTTTTGGTTCAAGCTTGACTTGTTTAACTTGAATCAAGCTTGATTCGAGCTTTTCTCGAACTGAGAGCCTGCTCAATTTGTTTGTCAGCCCTATCTGCAAATATGTGAAATCTTGAAGTCATCCGGCTAATCTGTGACATTAGGATCATGGCTTCATTCAACAATAATGTGCCTCCATTTTGACACATACTTGGGGCTTATAGATGTTAGGGAAACTGTCCAAGCCTAATCACAAACATTGCCCACATACTGAGTGCCAAAAAAACTGCTGGAGATTAGTGCTAAAGCTTCGGTGCAAGCATTTTTGAACTGTTCGCGAGAGCTGGGAAAAAGAAAATCTGGTAATTTCTTATAAAATTAGCTGGAACTAATTAGAATTTTGACATATTCTGGAGAATTCTTGCTTGTAAGTAATGAATGAAGTGGACAAATTAATTCATCTAGTGAATTCAAGAAGGATTCCAAGGAAGTAAGATAGGTAACTAGCAGCCTGACCAACTGAAAAAGAGATCCTACCAGTCATATATATAGTGCTTAAGGAGCCACAGCCATAAAAGTCAGGGCCACAAACAAAAAAAGGGAGAATGAAACTGTATCCTTTGCTTCCTATATGGCAAAATGCTCAAGTGAAATTCTTATTTCTAAAGTCCTATGCCACCATGCTGCTATACCTCCTGCAACCTTGGAGGAAGATGCGCCATATGGCTGCATCTGGCTGAAATGGCATGCCGCTGATCACGTGCTCGGCTTCCCTTAGATGCCCGTATTTGCACAATAGGTCCACCACACAAATATAATGATCCATCTCTGGTTCAATTCCATAATCACTCCTCATTTGTGCAAAGAACATCATGCCTTCTTCCACAAATCCACCATGTCTGCAGGCTGAAAGGACTGCGAGGAAAGCAACCCGGTCTGGTTCGAACCCTTCCAATTCCATTTGCTTAAATTTTTCCAGTGCCTCAACAGTGCAACCATGAAATCCCAATGCCGAGATCAGAGCTGTCCAAGATATGAGATTTTTTTCATCCATTTCCTCAAAAACTCTTAAACAGCTCTCGAGGCTACCGCATTTCGCATACATGTCTAGCAACACATTATGGACGAATGTGTCAGAACACCCTGAATTAGTCTTAATGATAAGCCCATGAAGCAAACTACCAAGATTGAGGCTATTGATCTTCGAACAGACGCTCAATAGACTTACTGCTGTGTAGTTATCAAAAAGATACCCTGAAATTTGCATTTGTTTGAACAATTGGAAAGCTTTGGAGCAATCCCCACCACGTACACAAGCAGTCAATAAGATGTTCCATGATATGTTATCTGGCTCTTGCAGCTTGGACAATAACTCCTGTGCCTCTTTGTATCGACCAGCTCTGTTATAAACACCAGCCATGACATTCATGGGGCCAACAAAGGACTCTGAGACTAGAGCCAAGGCATCACAAACAGTGGCATGAGAAGCATATGATGCAATAAGAGCACTTGAAACATACGCATTACTATCATAACCCATCCTTATTATCAGCGCATGAAGCTCCTGGAGATCCAAAGCAGATGCTTGTTTAAGCCCAGACGAGAACGTGAACTCATTGGGTCTAATCCCTGAGCTTAGCATTTCTCTCAGAAGAACTAAGGTGGTAGGTAAACCAGCATTCATATATCCTGAGATCAAAGCATTCCAGCAAACGACATTCTTCTCTGCAATCCCATCAAACACCCTCTTTGCATTGCCCAAGCTCATGTACTTGGCATAGAAATCAACAAGTGAACTTCCGACGAAAGCACCGGTGTCGAGCTTGTGCTTGATGGCTTTAGCATGGATGAGCTCTCCATACTTCATTGTGTCTAAACTAGCACAAGCATTAAGGATGCTAGCAAATGTGGATTCATTGGGCAAAAGCCCTTCTAAAGGAATCATCAAGAAGAAATCCATAGCCCTCTCTGGCGCCGCACTCCTAGCAAAAGCTGCTATCATGGTGTTAAAAGAAACCGCATCTCTAATTGCCAACTCATTAAAGTATTGTTCGGCCGCTTGCGTTCGAGAGCAACTGGAGTACACACGAAGCAGAGCGTTCGCAACCACGAGGAATGAATCCATTGCGATTTTGACTGCAAGCCCGTGAATTTGCTCCATGAAGTGCAAACAATCTGACGAACGGAATGCAGCCAGAACGCTAAGAAAAGAACATTCTGAGGGTCCAATTCCTGTCCTTAATAGCTCTCGGAACAGGAACATTGAATCATGGACAAAGCCCAGCTCGGAATATCCAGAAATAATACAATTCCAAGTGACCACAGTCTTTGCAGGCATTTCCTCGAATAGCTTGACCGCATCGTCCAATCTGTCATTTCTCGCCAAAAATCCCATCAAAGCCGTGCCCGAATAAGGGTCGGCGTGAAATAACCCAGACTTCAGGATCAATGGGTGCAGCTGGATCCCGACACGGAGTTCGAGCGACAGCGAGGAGAGGATGGGGCCGAAAGTGAAGCCCGTGGGCCGGACGCCGGCGACCATCATCCGGGAGAGCAGCGCCCAGGCGTCCTCCGCGCAGCCGCGCCGTGCGGTGGCGGCGATGATGGCGTTGTACGAGACGGAGGTCCGGCGGGGCATTCGTTCGAATACCTGGCGGGCGGAAGCGAGGTCATCGGCGGCGGCATAGGCAGCGATGAGGGCGTGGTGGACGGTGACGGGCGGATTGGGGGCGGAGGAGATGGAGAGGGCGTGGAGGGCTTTCGCACGGTGGACGGCCGAGATGGTTTCAGGGTCGAAATGGACGGCATGATGGGAGGAGCAATGGAAGTAGTGGGATATTATGGCCCGGAGGAGTGGTTTGGACATCCAATAGCATTGAAAGGCCTCTTGGTTTAAGAATCTATATCATTTCTATGATCAACACCCAGCTGGGGAGAAACAGAGAGAAGAGAAGAGTAAACATGTAAACAAATTGAATTTCTGGGAAGAAGTGGAGGGAAAAGTAGAGAAAGCAATTATTTCTTTCCAATGTCACAAATTTGTTTCTGAAGAAAAAAAAATCAGATACTCAAAATAAATCTATGAATTGAGTGAAAAGAGATCTAAAAATGACACCATTATCTTTTTGCTATCATTCAATATTGTCCACTATGACATGATTATAATAATAATTAAATTTTAATAATACAGAAATCATATATTACAAGATAAATACAATAAATTTAATTAACATCTATCATAATACTGTCATTGAAGTCCTAGCTTTATGTTCAACTATATATTTGATTTTGCATCACGGAGCACTTGCTCGGATGGGACTAAATTGATAGGGTTTAGTTCTGATTGAAGTAAGCTCACAAAAATTGAGAAGAGTATAAGATAGAAGGTGGGCATATATCTATCTCATATTTTTGTTTTAAATTTATCTGTGATGAGGTAAGTTAGTGCTCCAACCTTGAATCCCATTGCAAATATGTTTCAAAGAGAACGGCCTTAGGGTCCACAAGAAATTGTCTAGAGAGCAACATCAAACCAAATGATGTAAACGGGCTCTTACAATAACTATTGCATGAAGACACCCATTTACATGCACCCAATCAGGCCCTACATGAAATGAAACATGATGAGTATGCCAATTTTTTCTTGATCTGGAAAAAATAAGAAAACAATTATTAGAAGAATGTCAAAACCAACTGATTCGCAGGGAGCTAAGCCATGCTGGACCTAAGAATCTATCACCAAAGCGAGAAGAAGAAGAGGAATATATCTACTTTGCTCTTAGGATACATGCTGTGTGCTCATCATGTTATATATCTACTTTGCTCATTAGCTCTTTGGCATTAAAAATAGCTTGGAGTTTCCAATACCTGAAGTAAAAGTTAAAAACTTTGAGTTCAGTGTAGGGTGCTTAATAAAAAGTTTTTGCTATTTAAAAACTATATTTTTAAAGTGCTAAAAAATTTAAGCATTTATTTGGTAATTAAACTGAAAAAGTAGTTTTAGTACGAGAAAATGATAATAAAGGACATTAGTGCTTTTAATTTTTTAACTCTTGGTATTATATGAATGTAGCCCGTTTATTTGTACAATCTCATGTTGATCTATAATAACAAAATTTATCTACCAAACATATTGGAGATCGACGTCAATTAGATAAACCATAATTACTTGCTACCCAACCAAATTGTCCTACTATATTTATCCGCCGACCTAACCGCTTGTTTAGAACATGGAGCCAGGCTGCTCAGGCCACCATCCTAGCCTAAAGTTTTGAGCTTGTTACACCAGGTCAAGCCAATTCTTTTGATACAGCTGGCCAACAAGAAAATCTAATGATGATTTAAACACATGATTTGGAGTTCCATTAATATACACTGCAAGACCAGAACTGAGTCCGAATACAAATTGATTTTGGAATGTTTAATTTTGTTTGAGATGGTATGATAATGTGATTGCTTATTTAAGGGCCTAAAAAGGGAATTTCAAATTGTATGAAGCAAAATGAAAAAGAGAGTATCTGAAGGGAAGGTCTGACGAACTTCCAAGAGAAGAATCTAATTCTGATGAATGACATGAATTAATGGTCGCAATGCTTACTATTTCAAGAAAAAAAATATGCCAAGTTGCATACTTTTAATCTTAATAAGTCTAAGGCGCAGATTAAGGCCTTGATATCGATCATATTATGCCTTTCAATTGCCAATGGGTTGGGTGGCCCAAAATCCTTCAATAACACCAACACAAGGCTAGCGAACAAGCCTGCCTTCAGCCATGGTGTCATCATAAGAGAACACAAAGCCATGACAGTGAAACCAAAACAAGAGGTTACTCCATTATAGAAGATATCTGACAGGAGTCACAGGACTCAACGGTTCCATCAGGAAAAAAGAAAAGAGGGCACTCAAATGTAATACTGGTCTTAGGACACCCAGAAAACCTCAAAGTCGCCATTTCTTCTCCTTAGCTGGTGGGCCTGCTGCTGCCAAGCGCCGGGCACCAGCTTATATACCTATAGTTTTAAGTCCTAAGCACAAGTGGAGTCCAAATGTGTGCACAATTACCGTATGCATGTGTTGGCTTTTTGAAGGGAGGAAATAAAAGGTCTCACAAATGGGTTTGGGTTTGCCACTTTCCATGCAAACCACCGCACACGTATGGTCCTCCATTAATCTAAAGCTCCTAGCGCCGAAAGGATACCTCGGACCCTTTGTTGTCATCGCGCATCACTTCATTCCTTTCATCCCTTTCATTCCTTTTCTCCTTGGTCTATGGAAATGGACAAAATGTGGATACAGTCACTTCACTCTGGTGCTCGGCTATATACAAATATCTCATTTCCATGGTGGATGGACCAAACAATCATGCCCTACTCTTGTGAGCATTCCCAATGGGACCTGGGTTGGATCTTGTTGCTGGAAACGGGACCCGGGGGCGATCACTCGGCTGAGGAGGAGGAGGAGCTCCGGTGTAGGCAAGCGAGCGGC
>JAOXJJ010000725.1:7567185-7611402 GCA_025769935.1 Phoenix roebelenii | reverse complement strand
AATATCATATTGAATACTATAGCATAACAATACAACATAATATGATACGGTATGATATGATATAATAATATATTATTAATAGTACAATATTACTACAATATAATATAATGTAATATAATACTATATATTAATATTGTAATATAATATAACAATATAATTAAATATAACAGATTAGAATCTAATCTAATAATAGATTAGAAATAATAGATTATATTATACTATAGTATGATAATATTGTATTATTATAATATATGGATGTGATATTGTTATTTTTATATTATAATATTATTTTCATGATTAATATAACATAGTATAAAGTACGGTTAATCTATAATTTATATATTTTATTTTTATATAAATATTATTTTTTAAAAATAATGCAATAACTATAAAATTTTAGAGTATTTTAGTCATACAGACAGCTTCCAATGAATTTCAAAAAGCATTTATGAAGAGAAGTTTCAATTTGGAGCTTTTGCCAAGTAAAGATTTTTAAGCATATGGAAAGAATAGAAAGCTTGTTTCAAGTTTTTTGTATTATCAAACATCTGCATATCACTCATAAGTACTTTTTGGGCTCCAAGAAGCGTTTTTAGCTTCTCCAAAAGCAATCCTGAATGGAGCTAAATCTCTTACATAGAGAGAGGGCAATGCAACTACTCCTAATTTAGCCCCAGCATGGCAATAATCTTTCAACTTGAAATTGTTCCAATCCATATTCTTTACTATTTTTTTTTTTTGATGGATAGCTCACCATATATTATGTGATCGAAGCCCACTTAACGTGTACGATTTCATGCCGACCTATAATAACAAAGCTTATCCACCAAAAGTACTAGAGACCAGTAGATAAATCTTAACTACTCACTACCCGACCAAGTCGCCCCACATTATTTATCCTCCAACCTAACCACCCATTTAAAACACAGCACTGGACTGCTCAGGCCATCATCCTATAAAGTTTTGAGCTTGCCGCATCATGTCTAAACAATTCTTTTGATGGAAATGGCCAACAAGAAAATCTAATGATGATTTGAACACGTATGGTTTGGAGTTCTATTAATATGTATTGCAAGACCATAACTGAGAATTTTTAATTTTGTTTGAGATGGTAGGATAATTGTATGAAGCAAAATGAAAAAGAGAGCATCTGAAGGGAAGATCCAACGAACTTCCAAGAGATGAATTTGAAGTTGCGATGCTTAGTATTTCAAGAACAAAATACGCCAAGTTACGAAGTTTGAATTCTGCAATAATAAGTCCAAAGCACAAATTGAGACCTTGCTATTATATTAATACTTTGTCAACCGTCAAAGGGTTGGGTGGCTCAAAACCCTTTAATAACACAAGCTAGCGAAACAAAATAGTTTATTTATACTTTGCATCGTTGATGCAAAGCGATGACAGTGAAACCAAAGCAAGAGTTTACTCCATTATGGATATCTGATAGGACTCAAAGGTAATACCGAAAAGCCTCAGCCAACATCCAATCTAATTAGAAGGATCCCTAGAGTGATGCTGAGGATCCGGTCCTCCGGGGCTCGACCGCTTCGAGTCGTTCACGACCCGCGTTGTCTTCCCTCGCATCGGCCCTGTCACGAACACCATCGTTTTCCCTGCCTTGGTTCCCACGAGCCCGTTGGTCAGCTCTTTTTGGCTTAGGACTCGAGATTCGGAACTCCATATGGAGGTGATCACCAAAATGAGACACACAGAAAACCTCAAAGTCCCCATTTCTTCTCCTTAGCCGGTAGGCCTATTACTACCAAGTGTGCGAGGGTCTTGCGTCCGGATCCAGCTTATATACATGTTAGCACCGACCTCAGCCTATAGTTTAAGGCCAGAGTACAAGTGGAGTCCAAATGTGCGTATGGGTTGGCTTCTCGTGATCAGAAGGAGAAGGGAGGAAATAAAAGGTCTCACAAACGGTTTGGGTTTGCCACTTTCCAAGCTGGCCCCTACATATATACGGTATATATGGTCCTCCATTAATCTAAAACTCATAGCACCAAAAGGATACCTCGGACCTTTAATTATCATCGCTCATCGCACATCGCTTCATTCCTTTCAACCTTTTTTTTTTTCTCGGTAGTCTATAGGAAATGACTAAAGTGTGGATACAGTCATTGGTATTTGGCTATACATATATCATCTCCACGGTGGATGGACTAAATATATAAGGGTGGCCAAATCATGGCATACTCTTGTGAGCATTTCCGTAGAGGCACGCAAGTATGGATACGTTATGGCCTGCTCATTCATTTCCACTCAAATGATAGCCTCTGATCCGTGCTTTCTTAGCTCTTGCTCATGCCTATCCAGTATTTCCCTGCCTTTTCAAGATCGCAGTGGTGCGAAGCTCAGCCAATGCGGAGTAGGACGAACCCACTTACCTACTAGTCGATTGAGTGGGATTCGATTCGATCCAGGGCAAGCATCGGCGGCTTTTGAGGCCAAGAGACGGCCAAATGCGCGCGGCGGACATGGCGTCATACAGAGTTCAGTGTTATCATGGTTCGAATAAAGTAATTGGCAAAATAATGGGTCTAAGGTTTTATACTTTTATCACCTCACCGTGTCTTCGACAGCTTGATTATGATTTAATATTTACGTTCTTCGAAAATGACTCTTGGTATATATTTAATGAAATAATGGAGAATTAAGTATTGTGTCATTTTGGAAAATGACTCTTGAAGTCGTCGTCTCAAAAGCAACGCAACTGTCGCCTTGGAAGAGAAACTAATCATATGGAGGACAGCCAGCATCAAGCTCGAGCAAATAGTCAGGTCATACCAACGCCTTTTATTTTATTTATGTTGCACTCTATGATATCCATGCGTTTGTGGTATAGACCATCTAAATGCCATCTATGTTCAACACGACCTAAACCTAACTAATGATCAGAATGTCTCAAAAAAAAAAAAAAAAAAAAAAAGGCTAACAAGGTCTCCAGCATCACAATAACTTCGCTGCGTTTATGGTTAGTATTGGTAGTAATGGAAGATAACCATGCTCCTGAATTTAATAGTTCTAAGGCCAGCTAATAGTCCTACATCCCTTATAAAGTTGTGGATCTCCGGGACTTGGCGGCATCAATGAGGTCAAAGTAGATGCACGAATCACCCGCTAATGGAATAGGTCGCAATAGATTGCTCAAATAGTACATGGACGCTTGAGCGATGCAAGGTGTCTGTGGCACAACAGTGCTAGATTGACAGGCTATATATATACATATTGTCCAATAACCATGGGACGTGGTGCATACAGCGCAAGCTAATAAGCATACAACTGGAAAAATTCTACTTCAACCGGCTTAAAAGCAAACAAACTGCTACTTAGATGTCGTAGCATTGAGAAACGATAGAAATAATATGGACCCAGCAAACTTGAAATTTATAACAAAAATGCGGACGTCCTATTTCTCTTTCGACTCGTGAATGGCACTGCTTCAATTCGTGGCCGTTTTGACTAAAGTGGAACAAATGGCCTAAAGCAAATATTATGCAGGGAAGAATGTCACAGTTGAAAATCAAAAACTCTCTGAAAGATTTTGAACAGAAAACAACATGAACATTCACACTGATGCATAGAACAGCTGTCCTTTTCTTTTTCTTTCCCTTTTTGGAATATAACATTTATTTATATTCCACATTCAAAAATATTTCAATAATTTTACCTTCAATATTGCTGTCTATCCTAATCAAACCATCATCTAAAGATTCTTCTCCAAAAAACTAATCAGATGAACATTTGAAATCTGTAGGAAAAAGATTCATTCATCGCATGAATCGAGTTTCAATCAACTGTTCCATTCACACGATCACAGAAAATTAAGCTGTAGAAACACCCTTCCACTCAGCAATTCACCATCATAATTTTTCTTTCAAAGCTCAAGTACTAGCATGAATGGTACAAAGAGCTTACAGCAGATCAGCTGCTGGTTCATATAGGTGGTAATAGGATATCACCTTTTTTTCAGTACTCCTTAGACTGCAGGCTCTTAGCGAACCTCTGAAGGGCACGGATGTACTCATAGTGAAGGTAAACAAGGTTAATATCTGGTTAAAAAGAAAAAAAAAAGAAAAAAGAAAAAAAAGGAAATACGTCAAAGATATGGAAGGATATCTTCTCCTCAAATTTGGGATGGTTCAGCATCAGCAGTGCATTGTTGTTTACAATTGCACGGACTAGTAATTCCTTGGCTTCCTCGTGCTTCTTTTTGAGAATGTTGCAGATCTGAAAAGATTATCATCAGAACTTCCATACTTCCAAGAACCAGTGGCAGATATCAGTAAGCAAAAATTTGGGTGAAAAAATATGATTGACTTGACATTTCTGCCATGTAGGAGTTTTAGATTGGTCACAGAATTCTTATATTTTGATAGCATGACTATGTGGAAATCAAACTGATAGAGCTTCCCTCCAATAAAAAATCCATACAGACGAAAATAGAACGGAGATACTGAACGGAGATTCGTGTTCAACAGGCATAATAGTAAGATTGGCCGACAATTGTGCAATGACTAGAAAGACTCGCTACCGACCAATCTAAAAAATCAGCACTAGATTGGGATAGTCGATTTTATGCATCTTCTCAAACACCAGGAAGTTTTGAATGAACCAGCAAGACTCAATTAACTTTCATTTTTTTCCAGCTTCAGTTCATCACATGATGGACTAATAAGGCCTCATAATGTTTCAGTGATCACCTCTATCAGTGGGGTTGCAAGCCAGCTGGGCAGCTGGTTGTCAAGCACACATAATACTATTTATTAGACCACATAATGGAAGACTGCAACTAGACAAGCCCAAATTGATACTAGCTATTACATCAAATCAAATATTCTGGCCAATTCAACCAGGATTAAGCAAGCAAATTCATGATTAGACAGGTAGAATTATAAGATGGTCCATGATGTACGTGTGGCTAAGAAGAACACGAAAGACAAAAGAAAGCAAAGTTCACTGAGGGTAGAAGATGTAGAAAATCCCACCTAACTTTGATACCATGTGGAGAAAACCACACATCATCTGACAAATATGTAGAATGGCACAATGACTTGCGCAATAAAATCAGCCGGATCAGGATCACCTTGAAGAAGCACCAAACACAGATACAAACTCGCAAGAAGAATACTTACTGAAGAGAGAACAAATTTGAAGAGAGAACAAAATTATTTTCTCATTTAGAGAAAAAAAATATAAAGGCCACAACGAACAAACTCGGGTCCCTATTTTTTAAGACACCAAAACTTTCCATAATAAAACAAAAGACTGCTCTCTCTTTCTTTCAGTTAACAGGGACACCTTCCCACAAAAAACAGCTTCACGTGAACCTCTCTCACGCTATTTTTCTTTACATACATACATACATATATAGATATGCACATACATACATACATATAAGTATGTATGTATATCTATCTATCTATCATGCCTCCCCTCTCTCTTATTAACAAGTCCAGCCCTCCTTAAAACTTACACGAAAACACTTAATTGGGACACCTCAGCCCCTAGCCCAACACAACTAGAAAAAAAAGGAAACTACTATTATATTGTTATGTAAACCAACCGACTCCCACCAGTAGTAGACTGTGTCTGTTCAACCTAAGGTTTAATCAAGCTAACATAGACCAGCACTAAAACCAAAATTAAAAATATGGTATCAATGCCAACCGCTATATGCTGGATACGACCTTCATCCAAAACTTACTGCCTGGTGCATTCAGACATAGCAGTGAATGAGTCTTATCAGATCTATCTGGGTCATCCTTATAAAACCTTCTTCAGTCTTCATCTTTGGAACTTCAGAACTAATAAGATTATAAACACAATGTTTTCAGATATATTCCTACACTATCTGGGTCTTTTATTGGTCTTCATTCCTTTCAAACGACAAGTCTGAAGAAATTTGAACCCTGCACCTTACTCAGTCTTTTTGATCATGCCCATAATATCACAATCTGTTATTTCTGCTTTTGCTTATTATTTGTGCAACCACTAACTTTTACTGAATGTACTCATTAAAAACTTCATTTTAGTTTTACCAAAAATTTTCATCTCCGCCGACCTCTCAGTTTGTCTTGGTATAGGGCACCTTCCAATATGAGATATCAAAAATATCAGTCCCAAAAATCTCAGGCTGATACAAATGATAAAATCCAATATATCAGTTGAGATGATATGAATATATTGGGCGAGAAATTTTGCCACATAAGCAAAAATGTAGGCCAAGGTTAAACAAATATATCGATATTATCGAACAATATTTTTCTTCATATTAGACAATATTGTAGAGTATTATTTATTTCTTAATTAATTCTAATTGATATCTCAGAGATAATCTGATACCTCAATATCTTGACCAAGATGAAAAATAGGTCATATAATTATATATAAAATAATTTCTAACATAAAATAATTTGTAACATAAAATAGCTCATATAATTATTTATATTTTATACTTCTATATAAAATAATTGTTCTAACACAAATACTTGAAATGACGATTCATAATATTTATATTTTTCTTTATTTGTTTTGGCATTTATGCTCAAGTAAATGAATATGCAACTTTTTCTAACATTTTTTGATGTAAACTAGTAATCCCGAACTAAAATCATTTTGTTTGGAACATAATATTTCTGCTAATTCTTAAATTTATCTTAAAATTATAATAACTTTGAATACTTCAATTTTTATATTAATCAATAATGTAATATATGTGTATCTCGATGTGTCATATATTTTTCATCTTTATTTGTCATTAAACTTTTACAAGGATGGTTACCCTCCATTTAACTATCTGCATAATTTATTGCATATTCAATATTTTGATACAGGTTGTTATTATAATTTTCTATATTACATTATTATATAATGTCTTTTATTAATAATTTATTTTCACTCTTTAAAGTTATGTGATATTTACTATTCCATATTTTATATGCACTATATATAAATATTAGTAAAAAAAATTAGCCAAAATCTAGCCTTGGCCAATCTCATGATATCTCAGTCAAGATGATGAGATCTAGTGCCCAAGATATAGCGCAACCTCAGTTTAAGAGACAATTAAGTCAAATTTCACTAGTAAACAGATTATCTTGGCCAAGACAAACCGAGATCTCGATTTATCTCGATATCAGCCCCTGCCAAGATGACCAAGATCTCGGTCTTTAAAACCCTTGATTCCACCACACCTACCTTACTAATGCAGTGGTAGACTCATTTTCATTATTTCACCGATACTTTTCCACTAATCTCGTTTATTAAGCATAAACATGGTATTTCACCAAAGGTTTGTTACAATAAGATGCAACAAAATATTTTGAGAACCAACCTAAATAGGCAAGGCATGTGCTTGAGTCCCTCTTAGATATACTCTCTCCTTGATTTTGCTAGTACAATTAGCGATCTCAAAAACTACTTTAAGATATATTGAAAACATTCTTAACAATTCAAGTATTGTGCCAAAAACCTTGAAAAATAAGAACTTGAATTATGAAACATAAGCAATGTGAGTATACAGTCTTTATGAGAGAGGAAAAAAATATTGAAGCAACAAGATGATTGGTGGTTAAAGAAAATAAACATTAAATCAGGTTTTATATTTTGGTGCTTGATTTTTCTGTAATCCTTACTTGCTGTGTCATGAAAGAGGATGCCTATTTGCAGTAACTCCCTGCATGGCCTTCCTATCATCTACCATAAATTCAGAGGGGTCCACAGTGCTCTTGCATGGTTAGAGGTCTAACATTGTTGGCATAGACCTTCTATAAAGCACTCGTCATGCTCATATCTAAATACCACGAGAAATCCCTTAGATTGATGAAAGTTCTTGCCATTTCTCTCTCCCAAAAACTAAACCCCCAGTTTTTTATCAGGGTGCGAGACAGCATACAAAATAGATTTCTCCTCGCATGCACTCTTTTCCCTTCCTTTTTTTTTTCTTTTTTCCTCCAACAAGGGTGATTCATCTGAACCACTTATAGATTTCTACATTCTCCCTCTTTGCGATTTTATTCAGGAATTCAGTTTTACTGAGATTCTATTCTGTGACTTTGGATCAATTTTCTCTATTTCCCACTTATAGATCACTAGGTTGTTCATAAATACCAAATTTCTGATTATGCACAGCAACATGTGGCCTAGGAGAGAGCACTAGCTTTGGCAATAAGTGAAAACTACAAGAAATATATATTAGCTATGCTATCAATTAAAACATATAAAAAATTAAATAATGCAAAATCAAAGGTGGCATACTAATTAAACATCTGCACCAATGCATACAATCTAACGAAAACTTGAAAGCATAAAATGATCAACTAATGTTGCATTTAGTACAATATCTTCAGTTCTTATTTTACACACAAGAAAAAGATGGCTTCTTTGCTTTCAATGACAAAAGAGTCCTACTTAGTTTACTGTTAATAAAGAAACGGCAAGGGAGACACATGGGACAAAGTAGGAGTCTAAAACTCATGACATGGTAATACATATGGATGCTCCTATTAAATAAGCTTGTGATTGTAATTTTCATTATGCAATTTGAATATTAATAAGAATAGGAAACTGTATCCATCCCTAATGTTCTAGAAGAAACGAGGAATTGACAGAAATTGGTGTGCTGTTGCAACTCATATTTAGGGAGTCAGCAGCTAGAAAAAATCTAGAGTCCAATCAAGAGATGCCATGAAGACTAGAAAGCCCCTTCAACATAATTTAGTGCAGTGCTATATATCAAATTTAAAGCCAAACTTAACATTTAATCGAAGTTGTATTTAGAATTATTTTACCTCATACAAAGAACTAACAAGCAACAAGTATGAAATACATAATATACTCACACCATCAAGCTCCTCTGCACAGGATTCAGCTTTTTCCACATTTCCATCATTTTCTATTAGTACATGCACTTCAAAATCCATCATGCTTCCCGCCTTAGGAGCACCATTAGGAGAAGTTCGATTATCAACAGACACACTGCTGTGAGGCGCTTCCAGCTTTTGAGTTTCTGGAGGCTAACCATTGAGGAAAGCAATATAAATAAAATGATAATATTAGACTTATTATCATCACAATAAATATGATTTGCAGTGAAGGGCCTTGAAAATTAATTTTTAAGCTTGTTTTAAATATCTACCACCTCACTATCAAGTTTTGGCAATGCTTCTGATGGTTTCCTGCATAATATGACAGCACATTCATCATAATCAAAGAACTTGCTACAGTAAGCAATGATCCTCAATGTTCATTAGTGCAAAGGAACCTTCTTTCACTAGAAGAGTCCATAATACGTTTTAATGGCTTTAAGGTCTCTACATCTGCTCTTGCTTCCTGAAACAATATACAAAAATTGATATCAGTACCAACAGTATACAGACAAATCTGCCAAGGGAAAAAAACTGAAGCTAGTTATTTGCTTTTCACACAAAAGCACCATATGATTGCAGAATATGACAAAATATATTCATAGAACCATGGTTCGCCGTATTGGCCCAAACCTGAACAGTATTGAACGTACCGTACCGGCTCGGTATTGGTACACAATACGGAAGGCATACTGGCATTTAGTATGCCAAAAAGACCCCATAATGTACCGACACAGTCACACAATTCTAGTGTGATATCGGTACGGGGTCTGATACTAAGACAGCAAACTTTGCATTAAAAATACTTATGCAAATATTACTAGTATGCCCAAATTCTCGATTTTATAAGTAGCCTGATCACGAAAAGATGCCACGTGATACATGAACTTAAGGCAGTTACATTTCGCATTTTATTCCTTAATGTTACACCTGCATAAAGAAACACATTGAAAAAGAAAAATATTCGAAAAATGGATTAAAGACCATGGGCTGACTTCTGTTTTTTTGTAGATAATAGAGACTTTCCTAATGCCTTTGTAATACTCTATAAGATTTTCATAATGCTAAATATCAAGTGCCCATTTCGGATGTCAACATAAGAAATCAAAGGTGATTAGCGGTCCAACCAAGTTGGCATGGTAACGCACTTAACTGATAAAGGTGATGATATTGATGATGTAAAGTAAAGATAAGAATTGCAGAATATGAAACAAATGCGCTAGAGGAAAATTAGTATTTAACAAGTTGGAGGTAATTTGTTCAGGAACTTCTTTTTTCAGTATGTGCTGCATAAGCCAGAGATAGCCTAGTTTAAGAGAGTGCTTGTGATCTGTGTTTCAGGGATCTGCAAAAAGAAAAGAAAGCGTAACAAGTCTGAATCGAAGGTAAACTTTATGGATACCTGCTTTGATAGAAGGATATAGGTATGCAGCCCCTGACATGAACGATGGCTGAGATGAGATTCACAATAGCTGGGATGAGGATTTTCTTAGAAATTTCAGTTGTTTTTTTCCCCTCTTTGTATCCATTTTGAGTTTTTTCAATCATGAGCATGTGAAACTTGTCCAAACTTCTCCGAAACGGATCAAAGTAATGAGGCAGACTTACCACTCAAAAATCTAGTCTTTTCAAGCAATCAAATGTTGAAAAAGGAGGACTTTTCTTTCATACAACCTAATGTTGTTACTGAGTCCTTTTAAATTTCATTGATCCTAATAATGCTTTCCCTCTATTAATACCCATACATGCTGACTTCTAGCTTGCACTGTTACTTCTCTCTCTATAGCTTTGGTACATATTATTATATTGCATCACCTTTTTTGTCAGAGAACTGCTATATTATTTTTTAACCCTCAAAGCTGGTCTTCCTCATCATCTTCATAAAAGGGAAAATCTAGTTTCTTGTTAAAATTAGAGATTTTCTCATGCATATATTGGCACCATGTATGTCTTAAGCAATAATGAGAAGTAGAAGCAGAAAATTCAGTCGATCAAACACATCCAGTGATACAAATTTGTAGAAGATAATAGAATAAACACCATCTATATTCCACTGGTTTGCAATATTATACAGATACCAAGTGAGCAAAAGTATAAAGGACCTCAAGTGTCTTGCGCTTTAAAGATGGGCTTAACAATGCATGTTTCTCTGTGATAACAGTGTTGGCCACCTTGGGGGTTAAGTTTCCCCCCAAAAACCTTACTGATTTTATTTCTTTCTGCACCGTGGAATTTGGAATTCTGCTGTTTACTTTTGTTATCCTACACCCATAATCATTCTGATATTAAGAAAATCTTCTATCAATCAGTGTCAGCAAATCAAACCAATTAGTTGGAGGGAAAAGGTGCAGGTGTTCTACCTTGAAGTCATTGAGCCAGATATATCACATTTTTTGTCATCTTTTGGAGTGATATCTTGCCCTTCAAAGGAAATGTTCTTGAAGCCTTTTAAAGGTGCATAGCCTGAAACAAGATTAGGAGTGATACTCTTTGCATTGTTACTTGCAGTAGGCTGCTCATGCAGGTTGGAAGGATGAAGTTGGAAACTGCAAGGAATACATACAGGCTCTAAGTGCAAAACGGTCATCATATTCAAAGAATAAAAATCAAAACTATATGCAGGTAAAATATTTGGCTTTGATTGAATTATTAAAAAAGTTAAATTAGAAAAATTACAAAATATGTTTCATGAATATCAAGACCATCAGATTGTATAATAAAAATGAAACACTGAATATACTAAAAGTGAAGAATGAAAGAATTTGTTATACTTAAAAGAAAAGAAAGAAAATGTGAAATAATATTATCCAACCCAGAATGACAGTGTTAACTGCTCATGTCAATTAGAAATAAGTGTAAGAGGCAGTTGTAATTGGAAATGTTTATTAGGGCCCATGATGGTTTTGGGCGATCGCTGTTATAAAGCCAAATCATCATTACTAAAGCCGGAGCTTAGTTAATGATTTAAAGGGATAATTTCCATCGTGTGGTTACCAACTTTCCCTTAAAAAGTTGTGGTAGAATACTTGGGAGACAGTGAGAAGCTCTTGTAGTGATGTGCTAATAATAGACCATGCCTAAACCAAGCATCAGTTTTCTCTAGACTTAGAAAATAAAAAACAAAATTATTAGAGTGCTGAAAGTGCAATTCAGACAGATAATGCCTGGCCTGTTTCTTGGATCTTCTTCTGTTTCTGTTATAGTGATGTTTTGTTCGCTTTTTCCTTTGACCTTTTGGCCTTTCTTTCTTTCATTTTGCTCTCTCTCCAAAGTGAAGGTAAGGGTTCTCCCCAAATTCTCATAATAGAATTAGTAAAACACGTCATGCATTTCTTATAGCATTGACATATCCCTAACCCTATGTTTGGTTGGGGTCATGAAAGGGAGGATGGATGGGGTGGAAGGATGGATAGCCCCCAACCACCATTTGGCTCAAACAATCTTTGGAAGGATGGATGATAAGGAGGGATTATCCATCCATCTTGGCTCACCAATTTGGGAGGATGCAAGGAATGATGGATGAAGCATGTGAGAGGTAAATTTCTACATTAATAAAATTACCCCTCATTATTTTTTTAACAAAATCCTAACACTATTCTTATTTTTCTATTTATATTCACTATTTTTTAATTAACAATTTATATAAAATCAATCATTTATTTAAATTAAATTATAAATTAATTAGTTATTTATATAATGAATATATAAATAAAATAATTCATATATAATTAATTTATAAAATTATTTATTAAATTAAATTAAATTAAATATTTATTTCCCTACTTTTTAAATATAAATAAGTGTTATAAATTGATAATAATAATACTTTTTTATCAAAGGATAGTTTAGTAAAAATGTCATACAAATATTATCCATCTCCCCTTTCATTCCTCCTATACTAAACAAATAAGAAAATTATTCCCGTCCATCCTTCTATGTTTCACCAAACATATGGGAGGATGGATGTCCCTCATCTATCCTTTCTCCGCTATCCATCCTTCCCCCAATCCATCCTTCATACCAAACAGAGGGTAAAAGTTATTTCTATGTGGTCTTAAAGAAAAAGCATTGCCAATAACAACTAGCTCTGAAAGACTTAGATTATCACAGTCATGTTCAACATAATACTTGAGCATATAAACAGATTGTTTAATCAGCTTGGGCAAGTCATATAAGGGTTCCTCACTCGGAAGTTTCACTGTCTTTATGACATTGTTTGCTTTCCAAAAGAAATGACACACTTGTTTTTAAAGATATATCATCAGACTTCAAAATGCCACCCTCCAGATTCTGAGCTAGTTCATCATTTGGCTTGGATTCTCTGCAGTAGGAAAAGGCAGAAAAAGATAATTTATTCAACCTATTTAGACAGTTGAGAGCTTAGATATTGGAAACTTACTGTAGTTTACCTTTTTAAACTTGTAGGATACAAATGCATAATTTCCATTTTCTTGTTCTGCAAACCATGAAGATGCTTTGGTGTTGATGCTGTAGTTCGTTGAGATAGTCTGCCTTCTGAAGTGTTCACAGATCTTAATTGTAAAGCAGATGCTCCTTTCTCTTTTGTTGACATGGACCGAACTAATCTGGAAACCCTACATAGAATATGCTGCCATATTCAGCAAAGTAGCCCTAAAGCAGGTTCTACTGATAATAGTCTTCTGAACAAAATATCCATCGAGCGACTTTCATGTAAGTGTATGCTATTTTATCATTAAATTCTCCATTAACATGTATTATAATATTACCCAGGAGATACGGGCATGCAATATATGGGATAACATAAGTGATTGCATAACAGTAATCAGTAGGATAACATTTTTTTCTGATGCAATCTTGTGCTGGATATTTTGTTTAAAGGCCAGATAATATAAGATGTTAAAAGACTAGAAAATTATTGGGCAGGTTAAGTCATAATGCAAGAGGTTGTGCAGATTCTATTGTTAAATGAATCAAATCTTGGACCTAGACAATTTATCAGTTTCAGCCAAAGAAATGATAACATATATTGTGAGAGCAGAAGTGTTTCCTGATAGAACTGAATTATGAATGCCAATACACAACTCACCTATTTGATGGTAATGGAAGAAAATTTGACCTTTGGTCCTGCTTCTTTCCAGTGTTCTTGATTGCAGGAGCATGTTTCTGTGAGACAGAAGGATTTTCAACATTCTTTTGATCTTGATTTGACTCACTACAAGATGTGCTTGCTCCAAAAACCTCACTTTGGTTCCCTTCATGATTTTGGAACTTGTGACTAGTATCTAGTGATTCTGCTTTACTTTTTGGCATCCAACATCTTGAGTTATATGAGTTTGCAGGGCTAGAATTCCTGGATTGTGAACTATCTACAGATTTCGTACTACTTTCTTGTTCTCTGGCTATATTTTCTTTTGCAGAAACAAAAGTAACAAGTTCGGCTTGAGTTTGATGAACTTTTGCTTGTGTTAAACCATGACCAGATATAGAGAGGAGAGCTAAATCTTGGGGAGCTTTTTCGGCATTTGGTTTTATGGGGCATTTTCCATCTGATTGTTCTATGTGTTGCTGAATAATATGAGTTTCATTTTCATTTTCTCTAATAACAGTTTGCTTCTCGGTAGATGTCTGTGCTTCAGGACACACATCATAATGATGTAGATTTGAGATGGAAGGCTTAGCATTATCTACTATGCCAGGCTCTGTCAAATGAGCAGGTTTTGAAGTGGCAATATTTTTTTTATTTGGTATTATCTTAGTGCCATTGGAATTCATGATTGAATTACATCTCGAATCTATGCCCTTGTCAAGCTTTATAGAACAGTCAGGTTTAATATCATCCATGCATTTACTAAGCTTCTTTTCTCCTTTCACCATCTTTGAGTCAAGATCAAACTTATCCAACCTGGATCCAAGAAAAATATATGGATTAGAGAATTCATTCTCGGACATACAGACTATTTTGATAGCAAATTTATCACTGCAAAATTTATGGAAGAAATTCCAACAGATAAACAAGAAAGATCTTCGACATAACATGTGTGCAACACACATACTCATTAAAATCAAAAGAAAAGGAGAATTTGTCCTTTGTTGATTCCTGCTTTCCCAAAAGAAGTTCTTTGGAAGACTTTTCAGTGGTCTTTGCAGTCTTGTTTACTGGGCTAGAGAAGTCCAGATCAGATATATCCATTTTGAATGATGATAGTTTGTCAAAGTCGCTGCCAAGCTCAAAGTCATCCCTGGTTTAGAGGCTGCACTGTTAGCATCCTTTTTAGAAAAGTGGATATTTTTTTTGGAATATAGGTTGCAAAAATGAGATGCTTGTTCAGATGATCAAAACTTTAGCTTACTGATAGTTAAATTAAAGCAAGTGGGGATACTATTAAAAGAACACACTCACAGTTTGTCAAAGTTAAAGGATTTTTTTCCGATTAGAGGAACTGTTTCCACATCAAAATCTATTGCATCTTTTCCCATTTTTGCTGATGACCACGAGCTAAGGAAATCATTTCCAAAATCTTCATCTGCTCAAAATTGAAGTGAACATTACATTTCTGATCAACTCAACATCACAAAATGTTTTAGAATACAACTGTAGACGAGTAAACATATCTTAAGACAGTCAAATCACTGCCTTGTATGCTATAAGCCTCTTTGGCTGTTTCTCAATATTGCATCCACCATTTTCCAGCTCATGTTAGAATGATAGAATAGACATGTATCATGTTTGATAAGTTTTATAGTTCAATATATATCTGCCACTGATGAAAATGAAAAGTACTGTTGATTTACATAAATTTAAGCATGCGATAACACATTTAACCTAATGGGCTTTTCTTTTGGTCACAAGCAGTTGAAGTGGCTCCTTTTTGTGAATTTGCCATTCTATCCTATCAACAAGCCAAGCATATGCTATGTATCTGCACGCACAAAAGAACATGAGACAAAGAAGCAGATAAAGAGTTGAAATTTTTGACATAAAAAGGAATTTCCTAAATGCAGACATTTATGAAAAGACATATAAGATAACTGATGGAGGAAATCAACTAAGAGCATGGTAATTTGTTAATGAGATATGCTTGTATAAAACATGAGAGAAGTAGCTGCATCATTCCAATATGTCCATTTCCATCCAAGAGCTTTGCAATAGATTACAATTTTTTGGCTACCATGTTGCTAATAAGTGTGTTTAAATATCTACCTATTTTTCATTTCTAGATTGTTCTTCACCTGCTTTCAGCTACATGCTACTAGCTGTCAGGATATGAACTGTTCCAGTCTTCCTATTGCTGACCATGCCGCTAACACTGATCATTAAAATTATCAAGCTTCTTCCAACCACCTAGGGTTCAGCGTTCACCAATCATTCCTATTAAGAGCTACCTCTAGCAATGCTAGAGGTTTTCGAGAATTCATTTTCAAAGCCTCCATCCAAGTTAGCTAAGGCCTTCCCCTTTTCATTCTATGCTCTTAAAAGCAAATTGGAGCAGACCTCCTGACTGGAGTCTCCTCAGATTTTAATTGCATATTCCCATAGACCTCAATCAGTTTTCTATTCTAGTGTGCTACGTTTAATTGATGCAATCCACATGACTCCTCGATATGTGCACTCCTACAGTCCTACTGCTACCAAAAATAAGGAAAATACATCAGACTTTCCCCGTCCTTGTTTGAGATGAAAATCTTTTATCGCGAATGCCATTAAGATAATTAACCTTACATGATTGATTTATTTCTGAAAAATTGGGCATTTTTTAGCACAATATCTACGGAAAGAGATAAAATCAAATAATTCCTCGAAGATAAACAAGAAATAAAAATCTATATCAGGAAATGAACAAAGAAGAACGACAATAGATCAACTCATGGATCTGGACGGAGATAAATCGTCACAGAGCTTTCCAAACGCATCTATGCATTCTTGAAGCAAGTCACGCAGAGGAAACCCTAAAATATAGAGAGTTCCTCGATAAAGCACGAAAGAAGCATCTAATCTCAGAACAAGAAACTAGAATAAAACTACTTTCAACAAATTCATGAAATAAAATAGAAAACATTCATTTACGATCTACTAACTGCATTGTTCTAAAACAGTTCATTCTCTAGGGTGCGAGATAAATATTATGTGCCGATATATCTAATTAATTGGAGATCTGGAGAATCCGGAGCTCGAGTTCCGCTAGAAATCTACCAATACCTCGATAAAAAAAACACAAAAATCCAGAGATCGAATGCGAGAGTAAAGGAGAAAAAGAAGAAGAGATCGAGGGGAGAGAGGTGAAAGAACTTGAGATCATGCCTTGGTTCTTTTGCTCTCTTCGTCGGAAAGAACAGATCCAAGATCGAAATCTCGCTCGAAGGTGAGGGAGACGAAGAGGGGAGATGGCTGCTTGCGCGGGACGCCACCGGGACAATTTATAGCCCAGGCCCCAAGAAGCGGAAAAATACCTGTTGCGGACGCTCCGTGTTAGTCTTACACAGAGCAAGAATTTGTATTTGTATTGTATATGTCCATGCCTCACCGTCCTATATGAGTTCCCAAGAGTCATCACGCCCGCGATAATGTGGAAGAGGTTTGCTTTGAACCTTAGATCGTTTTTGAGATATGTGCAAAATACAACTTTTGATATTTTGATTATGTGTATAATACCCAAAATTCGCCATCTCGGTACCGATCCGGTGCTACAGTAGCATAATATCAATATGGTAAGTGTCAGTACCAGTACGAACCGGTATGGTACGTCCCATACTATCCAATTCAAACTAATACGATGTACCTTATCGCACACGATCTTTGTTTTACGTGCATCTCATAATATGGACCCATCTATGCTTAGCGGTGAGCACAATTAATATGTTTCGTGTAGTATGGAATCAAAAGATTTCCATATATGAAGAAAAAAATAGTAAAAGCATATTTGTTTGGAAGGGGTTGGACTCTAAAATAGGAACGGAAATGAATGACTCAAATTCGAGGAAGTTTCTTTCCCTACTCTTCTTTAGTATTCGATTTTAATTCTTATTTCGATTTTGGTCACGAATCAAATATGTTGGAGAATATGATTTTTTCAATTAATTCCGAACCGGCCTGAAAGATTTCTTCAAACAATCGTGATTTCTCATTTGTTGTGGCTGTAGCTGCGCACACAGTCGAAGCTAGACTGCCAGATTTGAGTACCCTAAAGTGCTGTTTTTGAAGCTCAAAGATGAGAATCTATTTCAAGAATTCCATTGATAATTTTTTCTCCAAAAGTTCCATTGATAATTTGGTTCTGAAACGAGACATTTCAAGTCTCCTCTACATTTCAGTGAAGGTAGGTTTTTTATTTTCTTTTCCGTGTTGAATGTTCTTGGAATAATACATTTCATGGACCATGAAGCGGTTGGTTCAGACCATCTTGCAGGTGACCTCCTGTTAGAAAGCAACATAAGATAGCAGGGTATACTGCATTGCATTAGTTGGCCTACGTGCATCCACCCAAAATGGGGCCTCCTGCTATCTTCTAAATCTTGAAAACCTTGAGACTTGTTTTCCTTTTCAACTCTTTTGATGGATGACTTTTGTTCCTCATCCTCCTGCCATGTATTTTATTTTTTCTTTTTTGCTTTAAAAATACTGGGTCTATTGACATAGCCAAAAAAAAAAGAGGACTCTATATGAGCTGCTCTGTTCTAAATCAACCAGGGCACAGGATTCAGTGAAGCCAGCTGCAAAGCCTGCCTACAGGACCTGTTTTTAAAACGACGCTACTCTCAGAGCATCATCATTCATGAAGGAGCGCCATCTTTCTCAGAGCATCATTCATGAAGAGTTTACACCATTCTGACGCCATTAATGAACCATCATTACCTTTCAGAATGCCACAAGAAACACCTGCAAACGACTTGCATAAGTCATTACGAATCTCAGGTTTCAAAGCATTAAACAGGTCACCTTTATTGTAGTAAGGGACTCTGTGCCTGGGCTTTTGCTCAGGGAAAGAACGCGGCCGCTGGAAAACAACCGATGCAGCATGAATTAAGATAGTTGCAGTTAATCTCCAAATAATAAAATTCTTGGTTCCTGAATTGAAAAAGAAGAAATGGACACTGAAAAGTCTTCTCCATCCATTCGGGCTCCTTGCAAATGAATCCTAGGGCTTGTTTGGTTTGCGGGAAAGAAATGAGGAAAATTGTGATCAACGGAAAAGTAATGAGATGCCTCTTGTTTAGTTGGAGTTTTCAAAGGAGAGAGACGAAAAAGTTGTATTCTCGTGAGAATATGATTTCCACATTTCATGAGAAAATCTTTCTCATGAAAAATATGGAAAAGATAATTTTTCCATAAGGCAGAAATCATTCCATTTTTATTTTTTTCCAGAAAGGCCCTTCAGCATTAAAAAAGCATTAGAGAGGCACTAAAGACCTAACTTTTATTAAGGGTATAATAGGAATTATACATAACTTTCCCATGAAAGTAGATGGTCAACTAAACATAAGTATTTTGAAAATTTGTCACTTTCCCATGGTCAACCAAATATGCCAAAAGTACTTTCTTGGGCATCTTCTTCCCAAGAATCTGCTTCCCAGGAATCATATTCCTAGGAGGAAAAACTTCCCGCGAACCAAACGAGCCCTTATTGAGAAAAATGGGATCAGGTAAGGAAGATTATTGGAACAAACTCTAACAAAGCCAATCAGACTAGACCTTGAGAAAGACCTCTGAGGGTGCATCAAAATAGTGCTTCCACCTCATCAGCATTAGCAACAGACTTGAATGCTCGCTTGTCAGAGAGTATGCCAATGAAAGGAACCACTCGGAGAAGATGATGCAAAGTGAGTGGACAATAGATCAGATTGCTTGATACAAAATATGATAACAGGTAAGCATTTGTTTCAGAAAAGAAAAGCTTAAATGAGTAATTTTCTCTCTCTCGGGATATTGTAAGTAATTGCATCAAAACAGAGTCGTTGGCTACTACAGAGTGGCAAGACCCATGCAAGTCTGCTGAGATTGAGCTGCGCATCAATCAAAGAATCCTAAGGTATGCATTAGACTCCAACCTTATTGTGAGGAGGAAAAAACCATACACATAAACACCATATTGGGATAAAATATGATAACATATCTCATTTGTGGACTAATTATATTTTTTTTGTCCTTTTTTTGGGTACTGGTCAAGATTGTCAGAGATTGTTCCTTAAACTACAAAGAATCAGTTTAGCAGATACATATCACATAATCAGGAATCTAACAACTGTAAAGCGCATAACAAGCACTAAACTTTGAAGGAAGAACAAAATAGTATTGCATCCCCCTCGCCCCGCCCATAAAAAAGGAGAAAAAAAGAAAGAGATTCCTTGATTTTGCATTGAAGAATGAAGTTATTGTCAATATAATTGAAAAAAGAAAAGACCGAACGAAACAGATATGTATGAAACTTTGGCAAGCATTACAGTTAGTTCAGATGAGTTTCCCATAACAGGTGCTGGCAAAATGTCCACAAAGATGGTTTAGTAGATGAGGGTGCTTCAAAGGCCAGTGCACACCCAATTCTATATCCAACACAATTCTGAAATCACCTTATGAAGTTCTTATGACAATGGTAAGAAGGATTGAGTTGCTTGATATGAATGGAGAAGCCATTTAGCAGGGCTCTGAGAAGATATGGTTGCAATAGTTTACCAAGTAGACATTTTCATTACACACACACACACACACAAAAAAAGGAAGAAGAAGAAGAAGAAGACTAAGAAAGTAAGAAGCAATTGAGTGTTTGGAATAATATCATTCTTCAATGAAATATTTATCTTTTTGTACCTTTCGAAGATAAAAGGCAACTGAACATAACTTCACTAAAACCCAAAAACTATATTTGAGACGGATGAAAACAGAAAAGTTGCGGTGTTTGGTTGAATAGGCCAGAAACAAATTGGAAATGATAATTTTATTCAGGATCATGCAGCAACCAGATGCAGCCTTGGTAGTGTTTTGGAAACAGTTGTTCTTGGCATGAGGAAACATGCGTGCGCTTGCTCCGCCTGTTGGGAAAACAGACATGGAAGGAATAGAAGCCTGGTCCCAGCAATGGATCAAACGGAACCACATATTAAGCGTTTCTTCATTTTGTTCATACCCCAGGAGGCCACCACTCTAGCAGAGATGCAATACTAGAAGTTACAGGAGGAGATCCATGGCAAACAATTTGCGCCTCATTCATCGCCTCCAGCAGGAGACCATCTTTTCCGCTGGTTGGCACATCTCCCCACCATAGTTGTTGGAAATTTTTTAAATTTCAGAAAAGATTTTTTTAAAAAATTTTAAAAGGATACTTATTCCCTTTTATTTATCTAATTTAAAAGCTTTAACTTTTTTTTTTGTTTGTTTTGAAATCCTACATTGAATATATAAAAGCAAGTTCTCTTGCGTTTATAGAAAACTCATCCTTTGAAGATAAAATTGGAGTTTAAGGGTAGCCGGCTCGTGGTCGCATGCGCGCGCATATGCGCGGCAAAAACGATGTTTCCGAAACATTACATTGCTTTGGAAACATTTCCAAGTACTAATTATCAATATGCTTCCCATTCTGCTAAGTTTGAAGTCGGAGACAAAAGGATCTTCTACTTTGAGAAACTCCGAGCAAGTTGATCGGATCTAGCCTCCCAAGCAATCATGTTGGTTAGAGGAAGATCGGGTTGAGCTGAGTTATTGTTTCTTGGAGACGATCCGTATGAGGGGATGAATCACATTCTTAGGGCAGTATTCTTCAATATGCCTCAATGGAAACAAGCTGCTACCAATTTGATTTTCAAAATTTTCTGATTATAAAATTTAATCAAATTTATTATTTTATTAAAATATAATAAGTTTTAGATACCATGCCACCAACAATATTATCAATGCTACCAACCAAAAATTCCACAACATTGGCAAGTGTGAAACAAAATAGGAAATGCGAAACAATTTTAAGTAACGACTGATAAAAACATTACAAAACCAGCATCAATGCAGCCTCCGGTCGATGGGGCTTTAAAAAGAGAACATAGATAAGGACAGGGACGGAAGTAATGGAACAGTCCAAATATCAAAATAGAGAATGCCCAGGCCGGCCCATCAAGACTAACCCGGCTAGCTTATCTAAAACCACCAACAAGATAGATCTTCTCGAAAAGACCACCATTAATTAAAATATTTTAAGTCTCTATATCATAACCATCCATTGTGCTTCTTCATAAGTTTCCATCAGTGTGGTAATACATATATTTATATGAAGCCCACCTGAATGAAGACTTTATTGGGCCTCTAAAAATGTACCTTGCTACCAATATATGGCACACCTAGAATGATAATTTATGCCTTGAAATGACGAGCCGAAGCAGAGTTAGATGCCATTTCCGGCTTGGTTGTGTCACGCCCTTGCCTCCCCAGGGCACGTGCGACACCCATTGTCCATGTGGGGACCACATGAGGGGAGAACACGGGACTCCCCTGCCAGATATTGTTCGATTTCAGGGTCTGCACGCGCGCCGCACGCACCGCTCAGACCCCTCTCCGGTTTTGTTTTCCACCCAAAATGCATCTGCAGGATTTGGAGATACCCGCCTCATATGTCCAGGCTCTGGAATGAGTCTTTCTGATGTGAGACTATTGAGCCTCACACTCTTCCTACCATTGGACAAGAGCTATCATCAGCTCTGATATCAAATATCACGCCCCTACTTCCGCGGGGCACGTGCGGCACCTAGTGCCCACGTGAGGGCCACATGAGGGGGGAACACGGATTCCCCTGCCAAATATTATCCCATTCCAGGGTCTGCACACGCGCCGCACGCACCGCTCAGATCCCTCATCGTTTTTGTTTTCCACCTAAAATGCGTTTGCAGGATTTGGAGACACCCGTCTCATATGCCCAAGCTCTGGAACGAGTCTTTCCGATGTGGGACTATTGGGTCTTATACCCTTCCCACAATCGGACAAGAGTCGTCCTCGGCTATAATACTAAATGTCAGTTTCCGCCTGCGCGGGGCACGTGAGGCACCCAGTGCCCACGTGAGGGCCACATGAGGGGGGAACACGGGACTCCCCTGCTAGATATTGTTCGGTTCTAGGGCCCAAACGTGCGCACATGCGCTCCCAGTTCTCCCCTCATGTGGCCCCCACGTGGGCATTGGATGCCGCACGTGCCCTGCGGAGGCGGGGGCGTAACATTTGGTATGAAAGCCGAGGACAACTCTTGTCCAATGGTGAGAAGGGTGTGAGCCCCAATAGTTCCACATTGAAAAAAACTCATTTCAGAGTCTGGGCATATAGGCGGATATCTTCAAATCCTGCGGACGCGTTTTGGATGGAAAACAAAACTGGATAGGGGTTTGAGCGGTGCGTGCGGCGCGTCTGCAGGCTCCGGAACCAGATAATATCTGGGAGGGGAGCTCCGTGTTCTCCCTCATGTGGCCCCCACGTGGGCACTGGGTGCCGCACGTGCCCTGCGGAGGCAGGGGCATGACAGGTTGTATAGTTTTGATGATATGGATCCAGTTAAGAGTCCGAGACTACCCCAACTTGGCAAGAACCTCATCTAAAGTTCATCCCAGATTACCAATCTACTTCTTCTTCTTCTTTCTTTCTTTTTTTATTTTTTATTTTTTCCGAGTCAAACTACATGAGTATGGACACACCCAATAAAATCAGAAAACAATACATCACAAAATACTCTAGGCAACTCTTCTTTCTGGGTCGACAAGGTACCACCAGAGTGATTGGCTACATAAGCAGCTACCTAGTCTGCAGCGCCATTGGTCTTTGTAAAAATGTGTTTGGCCTGAAATGCCATTCCGTCTCTGCCCATCGACTAAATATTCCAAAGCAGGGGGTGGTCTTATCTCAGACCACTCGGACCTCTCTAAATCTAATCTATCATAGTGACTGAATCACCTTCCAAAATGATAAAGTCGGCCCGCAACATACCAATCTACTTGTATGGCACATACAAACACTTGCGTCTTTATGGTCCCCACTAAATGTTCATCAAATTTACCTCTATAGACTTTGGTCCGATATACTTTGAATCTGGGCTAGATTGGGATGGGCTACTCGATTAGCTAACGAAAGCTATTTCTCTGCTGGTCTCCGGAAGTCTTTTTAGTTCCTTTCTCTATAAAAGAAAAGAAAAAAAATTTTGAGGTCCATTTTAATTTCTTATTTTTAATTTTTAATTTTTACTTTTTATGTGCAAACTATTATTAACCATGATAAACTAGACGTAAATTATTAACCTCGGTAGGCATTGTCTTCTCTCAAAAAATATATGTTGGTACCATCGACGACCCTTAAAAGTTAACAGCAATATGGAATAAATGTTCTCAAAAGACTATGCAAAATGAATGTTTTGCTTCACTTTTTGAACAAAAAACTAGTATTACCAGAATAATTTATAAGATTTGGAAAGGAGGTTCCGGGGCCTTAGGATTTTCTCTGGAGAAGAACAGTCTATCTTGATGTGATCCATGTCCAACTAATAATTGAAATGGGGCATATTTCCAATCCAAAGTTGACCTAAATGGCTTTTGTTTAAATCGAGCTGATCATTTTCAGGTTCCTTTCGGTTCAGATACCTTTCAATGCAATCCACTTGCAACCCAAAGAACGATTTGCCTTCTGGCGAAGGGTATACTTTTTAGATTTTCTTCCCCCCCCGGCCCAAGTGGTGAATACTTTTGACAAAGCTTGAAAGCCAAAAGAGAACTGAGACGTCTCAAAAAAACCAACACTACCCTTGCTTGATGCCCATCATGGAAATTAATAGTGTTCGTTGGTCACCTCGTTGGTTGGTAATCGCATTTTTGATGTGAGTCAATTAGACTATTGTTCATGTGCAACAAACGTTGGGCTCAAAACTAAATAAATAAATAACTAATGTATATTATATTATATTAATTATTGTTATCATTTTAAAATATTTTAGTTCTAATTTTAATTGATATAGTTTATATATAAAAAAAGTTTATTACAACTATAATATCAATATATAGTGGTGGAAAAATTCCCTCAAGATATACAGACACATGGAAAAATGAGTTGCTCATGAGCAGCCCTTATTTGGCTGAAAATTAGATGAGCAGCTTGAGCTCGATTTGCTTGCTTAAGTACTGGAGGTTAGCGATTGGTTAAGTGCTTGTGGGGCTCGACTATTACTACCGATCCTACTGTATTTGGCATCAATCTAGATTATGATGTGATTATAGTGGGTGATCGGTAGCGGTGTTTTTTGATTTTCACCTGCACTATGAAGCATTTCGATTCTCTTATCTGGATATCACATCCTACTTTGTCATTTTATTGTGTGCACTTGACCAAGGAGGATGCCTAATTTAGGGCATCTGTTAATGCACATGAAATATTTGGTGAGGCTTGTAAGCTTAGCAACTTAATCTATCTAAAACTTAAGTGCACTTTTAGAAAAAAAAATTACCTTAATTTTCAGCCCGTTAGAAGATAACTTTCTTATGTACTATATGGGTTTTTCCACTAAAAAAACTTGTCTTCTCAGGTACTTTTTAAAGCGTCGTAAAAGCGTCAGCTAGATGGAAATAGAAAAAAAAAATATCCGATGCCTTTCAAAAGTTTATTCCTATGAAATAGATACTTTTCCAACTCTCTCTTTTAAAAGCTGTAATTAAACATGAGGCACTTCTCAATTTTTTTTGTTGGCCACATTTCTTTCTTTTGCAGCGAACTAAAGAAAAACTTAATGCATGTTCATAGTTAAAATTTTGTGTGGGAGCTTGTATACAAGTTTCATCCCATACATTTGCTAAAAAATATTATATGTTTAACAAAAAAAAAAAAAAGAAAGCTTGTGCCTCATTAGTTATCATATGTTTGGATGCTATTTCTCTGAAAATCCTCAATAGATATATGAGGAATGACATAATGGGTTTGCATATATCAAAAGAATGGATTTTCTCCTCTCTTTTTTTTCCTCCAGATAGGAAAGGGAAGTCTCACCACATCATAGAAGAGGAAGTATTCGGATCTCTCTAAGATTTTTCACTTTCTACTTAGACTACTCTGAAGCCCACAATATTTTGGCTACCTAATCCTCAAAGAGCTTGGTCATTAGACTGTTAACACCTCCCAAAATGCACTTGGATATTTATTTTTGATTCCCACCCTTTTTCCTCTTCCTCTGATTCAACAAAGATTAATTTGGAACCCACCGTAATAAAATTGGATGTTTTTTTTAAATTTTTTTGTTCTTTTTTGTTTTTTATTTTTTTTTTGCTTTGGCAGGCGTCTCACAGTACACGAGTACAGGGACATTCAATAAAGTCAGAAAACAATACATCATGGAGAGCCGTGGTAGCTCTCCCTCCTGCATCCATAAAGTGCCGCCTGAATGACTAGCTACATGAGATGCCACCCAATCAGCGGCCCTATTAGCCTTCCTATAAACATGCCTGACCAGGAAGGCGTCCCCATCTCTACCCATGACCCAAATATCTCAGAGTAGGGGATAATCCCACCTCGACACCCTCGTAACCTCCTAGATCCACCCTATAATAGTGGCTGAGTCGTCATCCATAATAATGGAGCGAACCTGCAACACTCGCTGCGCATATCGAAGGCCCTCCCATGCAGCCCTCAGCTCGGCACTGGGGACCAAGGTCTCTGCTAGCTGATAGCCACAAACTGCCACTACACGAGAGCTCGAGTCCCTAATAACAAACCCAACGCCCCCTCTACTTCCACTATCCTGTACCGACCCGTCAAAGTTAATCTTGAAGAAGTTCGAGGGTGGGGGCTTTCAGGTGAAAAATACCAAACTAGGCTTCGCGTGAGCAAAATGGGAGTCTCAGAGATGCCGAACTATCAAAAATCTATCTGACGAGGTCCCATAACTAAGCTCCTCTACTTGTACACAAGCACACTCTACCGCATATCTCAGCGACATTCGCCAAAGATCCTAGCATTCTTGGCCAGCCAAATCTGGTAAGCAATGCACATAGGAGTAAATCTTTCCTCGGATGTATGGAGTAAATCTTTGGACTTCACCAAGCACTACTTCTGTTCATGTTTTAGGCTTCAAATTTTATAATTATAGCCTGCTAACATACAAACATGCTGAGCCTCTGCACAATGTCACCAGGGAGGAAGAGAAACTGTATATTGCTTGTGTCTCTGTTGAAGGAGAAGCCTTAATTAGTAGCTTTTACTGTCCCTGGAGGTAGAGGAACTGAGATGCGGACCCAATCTTAGTTCATATAATTTTACCTCTTTCTGCATTCTATTGTATTCCTACAAGATTCTGAGAAGACGTCTGTATCACAAACTAATTGCAAGAACACTGTTTAGCCTGCATCCAAATCATAGTGCTGATACTCGCATAGGGTGTGAAGCTAGATTTAGTGGCCCCCCATGAATAGTACCCTGTTGCACCAAAAACAAAAAAAAAAAGTACCCTATTCTTTCGTGTGACAATTGGAAGCAGTGCGTCATTGGTGGTGATTGGTTTTGCTCTGCTCCCCGTAGCGTTAATCGACACCTTAATTAATGCTCCTGTTTTTTTACCCCTTTCTTTTTAGGTACATTCAAAGGGAAAAACTCAGACTCCAGCCTTTCAAAAAAAACTAGACTCTTAAATGTCTGCCATTAACAGACAATTAAACTAAGAGAATCTCTCTCATGGATCACCCTTATATATCCAATACAATTTTTTACATGAATATTTTTTTTAAATATCAAATTTTACATAAATATTTTTTTAAAATTAATATTTACATGTATAATTTCGTAAAACACTTGTTTTATTATTTTATCATTTTTTATCCTTTTTTTTCATATATATTCATACCATCTAACGCCGTTAAAAAATTTACGGTTTCAAATTAAAATGACTAAAACAATCTTAATAAGTAGATGTGCGATGGAGAACAAAAAAAGTAATTTTAAAATTTTATTTTATTTTTAATTAAAATAAATATGATTTTTATTAATGGTGTTAGAAGTATTATATCGAGAGTATTGGTAAAAAAATAATATTTTATAAGGATATAGGAATAAATATAAATTTTAAAAAAAATATTTATGTAAATTTAAATTTTTAAAAAAATAATCATACAAAAAAAATTCTATCCAATATCTATGACCCTCTCAAGCTAAAGATCATGAGCTAGGCCAGATTCTTGTACAAGAGGACATGATGCTTATCCAACACTGGTCGACCTCATCAAACTTTGCAGCTCATGTTTCTAGCCCTACAATCCCAAAGCCGGTCGAAGTTCAAATCCCCTTGTGGGAAAAGCAAAACAAACACGAGTTAAACCGGTCCTGCAGTCAAAAAGTCCAAGCGAGACCGGAGTTTTCCAAGCTGACACGGTATTTGAATTGATGCAACCCGATCCTTATCCGTAACCATCAAATTAAAAGGACCTCTAATTTGCTAAAAATCAAGGTGGATCGTGACGCATAGTACGGCTACGCTCCCACATTTATGCACCCTTCCAATCATTTACGTCACACTTGTCTTCCCTTCCATCCATATTGATATTTTCTATCCAACCAACTTGAGCAAACACATGAAGGTGGTAGCCTCGCACGCTTCATTAATAATCCCCCCCCAAATGGCCAAACTTATCCTGTTCATCCGGTGGCCTGTTCCCTTTCGGAAATTATTAGTTTAGACCAATTCTATTAGCTCGGCAGCGAACCAATCTAAACAAATAGATAAAAGTTGATCAATGTATCAAGCATCCGGCGAATAACTATATTCATATCTATATATATCGAAAAAAAAATAGATATAGATATAGATAGACAACTATTCAATGTATGTCCAAATATCCGATTTCATTTATTGTGCTATTAACTTGATTTATCATTCACCTAATAATATCTTTGGTTCTGTAGCCATTAAATTTAATTATTTATTTATATTTCATATTTTTTTTGCTAAAAATGGTAGTATCATACATAACGTGTGAGTGCACAGGGCAACTCTGCTTTACCCATCTAAAGGTGGTCCTCCGACTCGTTGGCAACAAAGAAGGCCATCCAGTCGGCGGCCTCTCTAATAACCTACCAGAAATCATTGCCCGAATTTCACTTAGCAAAGGACGGTAATCACCGACTCTCTCGAAAATCATACTCTAGAAAGATCTCTCTCCTATAGGGCATGCCGAAGAGAGCACATTCGTATTTATATTTATATTTTTGGTATGTGATATAAATATGCTTGCATGTCCCATTGGATTTGAGCCCTAATCCAGCTGCCGGGTGGTGGAGAGAGAAAAAGTGGGCGACAACGACGGAGCCCAAAGGGATGGCCTCTCTCTCTCTCTGTTCTCGAGGTGTTGGGCGTGCGTTGGGTTTGGATCCTTGGTCGGGGTGGCAAGAGACGTCGCTCTCTGAGGCCAATTGCACCCATTTGATCTCATGCACGTCTCCCTCCGTGCAGATATTGCTGTTTTTGGGATCCCCCCTCTTGTTGTCCCTTTGCTTTTCTTTTCCCAGCAATAATTGGAGCTGCGTGCCGCTCCAAAAACTTTGAGGGCATGTGTTTGTTGCCCAAGCCATGCCATGCCAGCTTCCTTAGGCTGTCCACATGCATGCCCTTTCGCAGCTTAAAGGTACAAGGTGCTCAGGACTCGCCCAATCACAATGCCCAAGAACTTGGATATGGATGATATATTAATAAAGGATCATCATGAGAAGGAATGGTGTTATAACGCCAGTCCAGTCGTAAACGTTCTTTTCATTTATGTGTTACTTTTTTTTTTGGCCCCCCAACCCCCTCTTTTCCCTTTTTTTTTTTTTTTTAATCTCTTTGTCCTCTCCTCTCCTGATAAAATCAACGATTTGGCAGACCTTTACCAGTACATTGGGAGAAGTCAAAAAGATGCAAGACGTAACAAACCCGGCCAAAGTGGAAATTGATGGCTTACGTACTGTCCAAGGCAATAAAAAGAAACAGAAACATCAGAAACTTAAAAAAAAAGGGGAAATTCGTTAGGTCTCAAGACATTTTCAGGGTGAAGATTTGCATTAAAGTCCATAAATATACCTGTCTTCACTCTATTTTATTGTATCGATGAAGTTTTCATAAGTTTTATCTTCCAATGAAAAAAAAAGAAGAAAAATTAATTATCAAAAAAAAAGAAGAGAAAAATCAACATAAACTATGTAGGATTAGATCAGATTTGTATAAAATGAATGTAGCTTTGCTTTTCTTGCTCTCTTCTATCAGCCGGCATCTATTGAAAAGCATCTTGTTGGCCATGTCATGCAGATGCCTAAATCTAGATAAAGTTTAGAATAATTGTACCATATACAACAAAAGCATGATAAGAAACCGAGAAATAGTTCCATATGCTTGGTTCCACACTATCCGTATGAATAGGTTGCAGAGGCTTGCTGACATTTTTTCAGAATGGATTCCAACTCGCGTACATTTGGATTTGAGACCAATTACACCCGATCCAACTCTTAACTGGGATATGATCATGCAAACATTTGTTCAACTAAGTCGTGTTTTGGCATGGCACACACCACACCAGTTTACACACACACGCACACAAGATTTACGTAGAAGATGATCCGAGAAAATTTCAATTAATGGTGAACATAGAGATTTATGTAGAAGATGATCAGAGAAATTTCAATTAATGGCGGAGAAAATACCAAGAGACGAAAATCCTAATTACAAAAGCTCTCAATCTCACACCTCTCAAAAGCCCTCCAAAACAGAGGTGTAATGCCTAAAGGCCTAAGATAGGTAAAACTTATACATCTATAGATATCTCAAAAAATTCAAGTTGGGGACTTCGCCTTTGAACACCGAATGAATCAACTGTGAATATCAAGCATATCACAAGTGTAAGAGGTTTCTTTTTGAAATTTGAAACGCCTCTCTCTTATCAGAATGGTTTGAAACCATTCCTCCATTTAAACTCATTAATGTAGAGCTGCCCATTGAAGAACTCAACGGACAACTCAATTAAAACGTAAACGTTGGAGGGGTGAAGCGGATAGAAGACTACACCGAGGGGAAAAAAAGAAAAAGAAAAAGCAAAAGAAGAGTTCTCTCTTGTTTCTGAGTATGAGCATACAGAAAAGTCCCTGCCGAGTTCAAGAAAATTTATAGTACCGTGCACGTTTACAAATTCAATAGTCCATTATATCCTAGGAAGGAGTCGCCAGAATCAGGTGCATGTAAGAAGGCAAATCTCTTTCAAAGACAGTGACTACTCGTCTCGGATCGACTACAGATATTATTTATTTTATTGTGGATCGAAAGAAAATGTTGTCGAAGAGGTACGCATCGGAACTGGTTGTTACGGTGAAATTAGATTACTTGTGGTTTGTTTGAGTTTTTTTGAGGTGATATTTCTATCAAGTCTCCATAGTGGGCCTCAGTCAATAGAGAGGCTCTTCTAGCTGTTTATCATGTAAATACAAGGCAAATTATAGCACTATACCACTAACTAATATGTCATGCCCTCGGTCTTAACAAAATTACCAATATTTTTAATAGGAAATACATATAGAATACACTTGCATGTACAAATACGCATGCACGCATGTTGTAAACCTTTTTTTTTTCTTGTTATGCAACTGGTTGCGGGCGGTTGTAGAAGGTTGTCTCCGGGAGATGGTGGCGGCTGACGGCTACCTTCGGAAAACCTGCAAAAAGCCTGGGCCGGGGGTTCCGGCAAAGGCCCTCTAATGCTTAAGTCAGAGAGGGACTTGGAGACAGTTTTTAGTAGAGAAGCCCAGGTGTGGAGGAGAAGAGTCCCCATCTTCTTGGAGTTTTTTCTCTTTATAGGAGGTGGTGTGGTAGTTACACGCTATCAGGCGTTATGGCCAGAATTTCGGACTGAAATACGTTACCATAATTGGATTGGAAATTCGAATTAGCTGGCCCTTGGTGGAGAACAGAAGGGTTTGAATTCGACAGCTGTCGCGGCGTAGATTGCGGGGGTCGATCCCAGATATGGAGAACATGGTAGCTATTTTGATTCGGAGATCAGCTAGATTTTCGGTGGAATCGGCTAGGGATTTTGACTGGTCCTTTCTAGCCTCGAGGTCGAGTGGGCTCTGCTCGGTCATAGCACGGTTGCCGAGCTCGCGTTTGTCGGGCTCATGGTTGCCCAGGCCATGTATGCTAAAATTAGGCTTTTTGAGGTCGGTTCTGCCGAGGTCGCGTTTGTCGAGCTCGTGCTCGCCAAGCCCATAGCTGTCGAGACCATGTCTATTGAGATCACGTGCGTCGTCGGATTTGGGTTCCTCAGTCACATGCATTGGGGGGCCCACTTTTTCCTCCATCATCTACCCCTCGACTTTCGAGTTCAAGCTGTATTTGAGCTTGGGCGAAGGAAGTAGTCAGAAGATGGGGAAAAGGCGTTTTCGTGGTTGTTTTTTGAAAAAGGCATTGGCGGTAATATCCCTCTTCTCGAGGCGGTTTTGTGTGGCGGCCTTAGAATTGGGCTCCAGTATCCGAAGGGGTAGTTGTCAATCTTCCGCTTTTAGGGTGCCGATTCGGATTGATACGCCGGGCTGGTTTCCGAGGTGAGCACGTGGCGTGATCCAGGCGGGGGTAAGGCTGGTTCCTAGCGATCTGGTCCGTTGGGGATGTCTATATAAACCCCTGACTGGCTTTGGAAAATCTCATTTGGCTGCCATAGCTTCCCTTCGTTTATTTTTTCCCTTGCTCTTCCCCTTGATAGTGGTTGAGTCTCTCCTGAAGGCGCTTCGGGGTGTTTTCCGGTGATCGCTTTAATCTCTCGCTTCCGACCGTCGACGTTTTCGGTGAAACCCACAGTAGGTCTCTTACCCACATTTGCTCGGAGGACTGTCGCTTTTCTTTTTCTTCTTCTCCTTCCTTCTTCTTTATCTTTTACTACTTGGTGAACACAACAATATTGGGTGGTGCTTCATCTTCTGGTAGGGACCTTTTCTGTGGGAAGGAGGTTGTACTGAAGATGGGCCATGGCCGAGACGAAATCGGGTCAAACTTGGCCAAGGAAGAATTGGACCTGATCCGAGCTCGATTTTTCCACCTTGAGCTTGCGAGGTTGGATGATCGGGTTATGAGACCTTCTCCAGATCGGATCAAAGTGTACGTGGAAACACAGAGGATTGGTTCGGGCTTCTCGATGCTTGATGCTTAGAGATAGTCAAGCGCTATGGTCTTCGGAAGCTCGCTCATGCAGAAAGTTGCCAGCTTTGACAGCTGGTCCGCCTTCGCATTCTCTGCTATGCGGATGTGCTGGATGTCGAAGGCGCTTAATGTGGAGGTAATGTCTCGCACCTGTTGGAAGTATTTCTGCATTGACGACTTCCTTGCCTCAAAACTTTTCAGGACCTAGCTCACGATCAGTTGGAAGTCGCTGAAGACCTTCAGGCTTTTGATCTCGAGCTCTTTTGCTAACTTGAGCCCGGCAATGAGTGCCTCGTATTCTGCTTCGTTATTAGAGGTCGAAGTGTAGAGCTTGTTCCACAACCATCCCATCTGGGATGGTAAGAACGAGGACTACACCGCTACCCCCCGAGGTTAAGGAGCCATCTACGTGTAGATTCCATGGTTGCTCCGGGGTATCCTATTTTGGTGTGAGCTCGGTCTCGGGGTCGTCTGGTAAGGTGTACTCTACTATGAAGTCATCGAACACTTGTGCCTTGATTGCCGATCTGGGTCGGTACTCGAGGTCGAATTTTAAAAGCTCGACCGCTTACTTTGCGATTCTCCCGTGCGATCCGTCCGTTGCAAGACTTGCTTTATGGGTTGGTCGGTTCATACGGCCACAATATGAGCCTAAAAGTACGGCTGGAGCCTTCGGGCTGAAATAAATAGCGCATAGACCGTCTTCTCTAGCTTGGAGTATCGGGTCTTTGCATCCCGTAGAACTCAGCTGGTGTAGTATATCGGCCTTTGAGATTTGTCTTCTTCTTGAACCAGGACCGAGCTAACCGCTACCGAGAAGACAGCCAGGTACAGATAAAGGAGCTCACCCGACTCGGATTTTGTGAACAATGGAGGGGAGGCGAGATGGCGTCTGAGCTCTTTAAAGGCTTGTTGGCATTATTCGGCTAACACAAAGTCCTTCGGCCGTTTGAGGACTTTGAAGAAGGGAAGACATCGTTCCGCTGATTTCGAGACAAACCTCCCATGGCTACTATTCGTCCTTCGATTTCTTGGTGGTACCATTTTCTGCAGTGCTCGAATCTTCTCGAGGTTCGCTTCGATCCCGCGTTGGGTTACCACGAAATCAAAGAATTTGCTCGAGGTAACCCCAAAGGCGCATTTGGTGGGGTTGAGCTTCATCTGATACTTTCTAAGAGTGGAGCATGCTTCATCGAGGTCGGTGATGTGGTGCTCTGCCGTTTGGCTCTTCACCAGCATATCGTCCATGTAAACCTCCATGTTTCATCCTATCTGGTCTCTGAAGTCCTTGTTGACCAGCCTTTGATATGTTGCTCTAGCATTTTTCAACCCAAACGATATTATTTTGTAGCAGTAGAGGTCCTTGTCGCTGATGAAGGTCGTCTTCTTTTCATCCTCGGGCGCCATTCGGATCTGATTGTATCCCGAGAAGGCATCCATAAATGCAAGCAGCTAGTGTCCTGAGGTCGAGTCAACAAGCTGATCGATCCTGGGGAGAGGGAAGCTATCATTCGGGCACGCCTTGTTGAGGTCGGTGTAGCCCACGCACATGCGCCACTTTCCGTTGGCTTTCTTCTTGAGGACCACATTGGCTAGCCAGTCTGGGTAGGTGACTTTTCTGATGAAGCCGACCTCGAGAAGCTTGTCAACCTTCTTAGCTGCTGCTCGCTGTCGTTCCGCGGTGAAGCTCCGTTTATTCTGCCTCATGGGCTTGTAGGTTGGTTTCACCTGAAGTTGATGGACCATAACTTCGGGATCTATTCTCGGCATATCAGTGGGCGACCAGGCAAAGACGTCCGTGTTAGATTGGAGGAACTCGATCAAGCGATCCTGCTCACGAGGGCTCAGACCAGAGCCATTATGTATGGTCTACTCCGGACAGTATTTTCTCAGGAGAATTTGAATGAGGAGCTCGCTAGGTTTTGCACGTTCCCTCTTAGGCTCGTCTCGTACCTTCAGAATTTCGATAGGTAGTGCCTGGTCCGAACCTTGAGCTGACGCGTCAGTTGATTGTTCTGCTCGGCTTGATATTTCAATTGGTTGCTTTGCTTTGAGGGTCGCTATTTAGCATTGCTTGGTTGTTACCTGATCGCCTCGAACTTCGCTGACTCCTCGCTCGGTGGGAAACCACACGAGCAGATGATAAGTCGAAACTACGGCTCGGAGGGCATTGAATCCTGGTCGACCAAGGATAGCGTTGTAGACCGAAGGCAGTCGGACCACAAGAGAGTCCGTTCTCATAGTGCTCTCTCGAGGAGCAAGCCTCGCCGTGATAGGCAAGTTAATCACACCTTCAATCGGTGCTGAATCTTCGGTGAATCCGACCAGCAGAGCATTCATTCTTCGGAGCTGGCCCTCCGTTATAATCATTTTTTTAGAAAGCATCATAATATAAAATATTTGCCGAGCTTCCATTATCAACTAAAATGTGTTTTACATCAAATTTATTTATGAACATAGAAATGACCGCAGCGTCATTATGAGGACTTTCAACTCCTTTTATATCTTCCTCTGAGAACGAGATGATTTCTGCAGTACGTTGACGCTTCAGGGGGGCTTCCCTCTCAGTAGATTCTCTAGCCGAGCTTCCTTCAGCAGGAACACCCTCAATAACTTTGATGGTGCCAGCAATGGGCCTGTTATCGTTCTACCCCTCAGGTGATGTGGCGTTTAGCACTGATCCTCTTCCCTCACGTCGGTCTTGTACAAATCGATCGAGCATTCCCCGATGGATAAGTGCTTCGATCTTTTTTCGGAGCTGGAAGCAATCCTCTATGTCGTGACCATTGTCTCGATGGAAACGACAGTACTTCTTGGAGTGTTTTTGAGCTTCTGTCTGTCGCATTTGCGGTGGGGGGCGGAGGTAGCCCTGACCCTCTATCTCCGTTAGGATATCGGTTCGAGTAGAGTTGAGGGGAGTATAGTCTTTGAGCCTCCTCGGTGGCGACCTCGGGCGGGGTGGTGATCTCGATCGGTGCTGTAGTCTTGGGCGAGGCGGGCTCTTCAGCCTAGGCATGTTCTTCTCTCGGCGGGCCGACCTGCTTCTTGGGCGGCCACGCTCCTCGCGACGCTTCTTCTGCATCTTCGAAGGTCGTTCGGCAGCGTCTCGCCGAGTAGCCATGGCTTCTTCTGCCTTTGCATATTTTCAAGCTCGGGCCAGCTTCTCTACGAAGGTGGCGGGAAAGTTCTTTTCATTGGAGAAAAGAAACTTGTAAGATCGAGCTCCAGTCTTCAGTGCCGATATGGCAATCGACTGGTTGAGGTCGCGAACCTCCCAAGTAGCGGCGGTGAAATGATTGATGTAGTTCTTCAAGGCTTCTCCCTCCTTCTGCTTTATGTCGAGGAGAGAATCTGATGTTCGCCGCTGGTGCCGACTAGCAGCGAAGTGAATAGCGAACTGCCTGCCAAGCTGTTCGAAGGAGGACATGGTGTCCGGCTTCAACCCCGAGAACCAAAGTCGGATCATCCCTCAAAGAGTGGTTGGGAAGGCTTTGCACAGTAGGGCATCCGAAGATCCCTGCAGTTCCATGAGAGCTCTGTAACGCTCCAGATGATTCAGTGGGTCGGTGGCCCCACTATACGGTTCTATCTGTGGCATTTTGAACATCGGTGGGATCGGCTCGTTCTCGATCTGACAAGAGAAGGGTGACTTGGTGGTGAAGGGTCGCCTTCATGCTTCACCCCTTGGTCCTGAAGCGCCTCAATCCACCGCTCGAGCTCCTCGACCTTCTTGTCGAGTTCTCCACCTTGGGATGTCGCCACTATTGCCCGTCCCGGCGGAAATTGCCTTGGGGCTAGGGCTGACCCGGCTTCGAAGGGTTGCGCCAGGCCCGGGGCTGTGGTCTCCTATCTTGACGACTCCCCGATGACTCCTCTCGAGGAGACGTTTGGGGGGAATCCTGGTGGGAGTGCTGTTTTCCATCGTTGATCCTTGAGGAGTCACGGCGGGAATTTCGACTTCGCCACATCTGCCCATTTGGGGGGAGTACCGATCGAGCACGAGTTTCAGGGGTGGCACCGGAGGACCCCCGCCTGGTGCAAGCCTTGGACTGCAGCAACCAATGCCTGGACTTGTTGTACCAGCGCATCAAACTGTGGTGGCTGGATCTGCAAAGCTTGGCTCATTGGGGGCATCGGCGGCGGGTTCTGGACTGAGCAGCCGGGAGTTAGTGCACGTTGTCCGGAGGTATTAGAAGCTCCTCTGCTCCTCAGCCTCATGATCACGACTTGGTTCCTTCCTCTAGTGCCAAATATTGTTGCTGGAAATGGGACCCGGGGGTGATAGAGAACCAAAAGGAGGAGCTTCCGCCGTCTCTGGGAGATGGTGGCGGCTGACGGCTGCCTCCGAAAAACCTGTAAAAAGTCTGGAGCGGGGGTTTCGGCAAAGGCCCTCCGATGCTTAAGTCAGAGAGGGATTTCAAGACAGTTTTTAGTGGAGAAGCCCAGGCGTGGAGGAGGAAGAGTCCCCATCTTCTTGGAGTTTTTCCTCTTTATAGGAGGTGGTGTGGCAGTTACACGCTATCAGGTGTTATGGCGGAGACTTCGGACTGAATTATGTTACCTTAATTGGCCTGAAAATTCGAATTAGTTGGCCATTGGTGGAGAGCGGAAGGATTTGAATTCGACAGTTGTCGCGGTGCAGATTGCGGGGTCGATCCCGGATATGGAGAACGTGGTAGCCGTTTCGATTCGAAGATCAGCTAGATTTTCGGTGGAGTCGGCTGTGGGTTTTGATTAGGTCCTTTCTAGCCTTGAGGTCGAGCGGGCTCTACTCGGTCAGGGCGCGCTTGCCGAGCTCGCGTTTGTCGGGCTCATGGTTGTCGAGACCATGTATGCTAAAATCAGGCTTTCTGAGATTAGTTCTGTCGAGGTCACGTTTGTTGAGCTCGTGCTCGCCAAGCCCATGGCTGTCGAGACCATGTCTATTAAGATCACGTGTGTTGTCGGATTTGGGTTCCTCAGTCACGTGCATTGGGGGCCCCACTTTTCCTCCCATCAAGTTCCTAATTGTTGCTTATGATATAATTCCAGAGCTAATCCTTGCTTTACATGTCACGTGCCATGCTATCATACACATAATTTTGCTAAAAACAGCATGTATGGTAGAGTTTCATTTATTCCAGTTATTCTTAGGATATCCCCCATTTGCTAAAACAATAATGATGGATGAATCAAAAGAGCTGTAAAGATCCATGCAGACTTATATTTAGTTCACATCGGATATGCTTCAGTAGATTTTGGGTAAGATCCTTGACTGTTACAAATGATACAAGAATGAAGTCAATCCATAGTCTATATGGATTTAGAAATACTGCAGCATGGGCCTAATAAATTGATTATTAGTTAATCTTATTATTTGTGATTAGATGTATTTATTGTTTTTGTGAGATACTGAAAATTTATAAGTTAAGGGTGATTATATGGGCACCATGGCACCAGGGGCAATAGGGAGATACGAGGGTGGTAACAATAGGGTTAGGAAAGGTGATGTTTCGTCTGCCAAAGCCGCAATAAAGGCGAAAAAAAAGCCTGAAAGGGTCGTTTTCCAGTCGCGAGAGAGAGAGAGAGAGAGAGAGAGAGAGAGGGGCATTTTGCAAGGGGCAATTGTACCCAAAAAGAAAAAGAAAAGCAAGGGGCAGAGGGGGCTGAAGCTCTAGTGCTGGTATGGGGATTTATTTTGGGAGAGAGGGTAATAAACGGCTGAGCTCACCATGATCTTTACTCTCTGACGCTTGTCTGTCTGCGCGCCACCCTCTCCTCCAGTGGCATCATCCAACCTCCTCCTATAGGCCCAGTCCGTACTCTCACACTGTAATATTTTCTTCTCTCCTCCCCTTTCACCCTTTGCCATCCTCCATTAGCTGCTAAAATGTGAAGGTTTTGGTGCTGCTTCTGCTGAACAAAACTAGGGGAAGCCGTGGAGCTATATAACAGTCTCTCTTCTCACTATGCTTGCTTCCCCTTTGCCAGGGCCAAGGACTTTGAAAAGTGGCAAGAATTAAAGAAAAAGAAGAGGGAATAGAGTTGTATCACTTTCTCCTGTAATTTGCTCATTTACTTTCTTTACTTGGCATCTTTGAGGTGCCTCTTTGTGGCTGATGCTATTGGGGAATAGAGTGAGCGAGTGCTGTTGGTGATGGAATCGCGGCAGCTGCTTGTCCAAACCCTTGGGAAGACAAAGGCAAGAGTGCATCGTGACCAGATCGTAGCTGCAAAGCAAGAAGAGAAGGAGGAGTTGGAAGAAATTAAGGGTTTAAAGGAAGCAGCCGAAGAGAAAAAGTAGACAAGAGAGTCTAGATCTCAGGAGGACTCGGTACTAGCTGATTCAAAATATAAAGAGGAGGAGAAGGCCTGCCTTTCCTCAAGCACTTAAGAAGAGGGGGTGGAGAGAGAGAAGAAGAAGAGGAAGAAATTAGAGGACTGACTACTTTAAGGCTTCCGACTGCATCAAATTCATCAGCAGCCTAAATAAAACGTTCTTGGACCACCACGGCTTCTTCGTCTGAATATGCTCGCCTCTCAGAGAGGATGGAAGAGAGCCGCCGGCGCCGCCACCACAGTCACGACCAGCAGAAGCTCCACCACCAGCAGCAGCGGCTGCCGCCCTATAATTCTAGGTTGGGGGCTTTGAGAGGAGGCGGTGGTCAGGTCGTGGAGGTCCCCGGGGGCCACATTATGCGGTCCACCGGGCGCAAGGACCGGCACAGCAAGGTGTGCACTGCCAAGGGCCTGCGGGACCGCCGTGTCCGGCTCTCGGCCCACACCGCCATCCAGTTCTACGACGTCCAGGACCGCCTTGGCTATGACCGCCCCAGCAAGGCCGTGGACTGGCTCATCAAGCATGCGAAGGCTGCCATCGATGATCTCGCCGAGCTCCCCCGCTGGTACCCTCCCACTGCCACCCACTTCCCCTCATCCAATCCTTCACCTCCAAATCAGCACGATCACCTCCATGACCAGCCTGTGCCCACCGAACCAGCCGCTGAACAAGCCGCCTATAGCAGCGGTAATTTCCTCCCTCCTCCATTGGATTCCGACTCCATCGCCGACACCATCAAGACCTTCTTTCCTATGGCCACGACCGCTGCTTCATCCTCTTACCAGGACCACCCGCCGGACCTCCTATCTCGTAGTAGCAGCCAAGCCCAAGACCTCCGCCTCTCCCTGCACTCCTTGCAACATCCCATCTTTCACCAGAATCAAATACCTACTGCATCCTCCCAGCAGAACTTCCTCCCTGGCTATCCAGCCTTCGATGCCACCTCCGCCAGCTGGCCCGAGCAAACCCAGAGAATTGTTGCATGGAATGCGGCGGAGACTAGTAGCGGCGAAGGTGGTGGAGGTTATGGGTTCAATATGCCACCACTCCAGGCGGTGCCGCTGCACCCGGCGCTCAGCCCAAGCCAGCTTCTTTCTCAGAGGGGAACCCTTCAGTCCAGTTTCTTGCCGTCGGTTCGCGCCTCGATGGATCCGATTGCCGCCGCCGCCGCCGCCGCCGCCGCCACCGGTCATCAGATTCACCCAGCGGGAGTGCATTCATCATCACCATCAGTTGCAACCACAGGATTCGTATTCGGCGGTGACGGTTGTTTCTCGGGGTTCCATATTCCTCCAGAGGAGCATGGCGGCATCGCCGGTAAGCCGCCATCTGATTCCTCTGCTTCTAATCAGTGATCGAAAGGGAGAAGAGAGAGGTTGACATAGTAGAGAAGAAAATTCACAATCAAGCTTTCGGGGGTTTCTCCCATTCCATATCAGGTTGAAGTTTAATCAGATGGCAACTTAAATTTCCACTTTCTATCAATGTTCTCGTATATCTTAGAATTTCTTGGTCTATATAGTAGACGGAGAAGGGGGACAGAGAGAGAGAGAGAGAGCGCTTTTCTGCTGATATGTACGAAACCAGGTTTTTGTTTGCTGGATTGGCCTCAGTTCATCTTCTTTTCTTTTTTCTTGCTCGTATATTGATGGGCTCTTAGAGCCCTTCCTTGGCTGCTTTTCTGGCCATGGTTAGACCAAGTGATTATTATTATTATTATTATTATTATTATTATTATTATTATTATTATTATATTGTATCAGTTGTAGAGCAGTCACTCAAAGTTGTTTGTTGTTGTTGATGATGGTTTGCTGCTATGGCCAAGGTGAAGATTCTGGTCCCTGGTCGCCCGGAGATGGTCAAGGAAACTGGTTCCTTTGGGTTTTCTTAAAGAAAAAAAAAAGAACAAAGCTCAAGAGAATCAAAAAAACTAGTGCATAATTTGACAGGAAGGCAGGGGTTGTTTTCATGCTGATATGGAGGAGAGGGAGGGTTTTGGCTTCTCTATAATTGGCAACAAATGGTCTCTTTCCCATTTGTAAAAAAAAAAAAAGCAGCTTTTTATGCTGATGCTTCAGCTTCCCCAGACAACCAAAAATGATGAATAAAATATGGACTTCATGATTGCCTATTTTTCTATCCCATTTGAAGATGCTGAGGATACGTCTTTGTCCTTCAATAGTGCAAGATTTCATTGCCAGGCTTGCCAGCAACTACTACTTCATTGCTTACAAGTCACAAGCCTGTTTACACAGTGGAAAAGAGGAGGGAAATAAAGTAGGGCTGCTGTCTTTCTTTGAGCGAGAGATCCCTTGAGGATGGGACAGTTAGCAGATGATTGGTGATTTGGATTTGATGCCTTGATGATATTTCTTTCTCTCTTTCTTTCTTTCTTTCTTTCTTTCTTTCTTTCTTTCTTTCTTTCTTTCTTTCTTATGCTTCTACGGCCATCTGTTGTCCGTACCTTCCTGGTCTATGGCGTGCCGCCTCAGGTTAGGAAGTCAAAACTCGTGGATCGTGTCTGACTTGCTGTCTTTTTGATTTGGACGAATCAACCGATGATGACTTAGTTGAGACGTATATTGCAGACGTACATATAAATAATTAAAAAAGTATTTGATGATCTAGGTATCTATAATTAATTTGAATTTAGTAATATTCTAATCTTAAATAATGAGGAGCATGGATGCAAAACCTAATAAGATGGTAGCATTATCAATTCGGATATCAATATTTCATGTTGTTAAAATTAATTATGCCCAAATCACTAAGTTAAGAAAATATACAAACTTCAAATTAACATAAAAAATTCTTGCCCATCATTATGATTAAACTAATCTTTTAGAAAAAAATCGCATTCATCTCTAGAGTTGGTTCGTAGGCAGAGGAATAACCCCCAGAACCATTTCCCTTTGCTCTTCCTCCTCTTTAGCAATGGTGTCTTCATTTAACTTGGCGGCCACTTGGCATCACTCGGTCCGACCTGATGACGCCTCGATTTAATTTGGCTAAATTAGGATTCTAACTCGTTTGATTTTTTTTGCTGAAAACGGGTTTTCATACAATACGTGTACGAATACATCCAATAAAGTCAAAAAACACTAACTCACGGAGTGCCAATGGCAGTTCCACCTCCCCCATCCAAAGGGTGTATCCTAAATGATGAGCCACAAAGGCAACCACCTAATCGGCTGCCCTATTGGCTTCTCTGAATACATGTTTGGCCTGAACGGCCATCCCAACCCCACACATCATCCCAATGTCCCGAACCAAGGGGTGGTCTGTGCCCACACCCCTCAGCCTCTCCTGGATCCACCTGATGACTGTGGCCGAGTCGTCCTCCAGGACAACCGAGCCAGCCTGCAATACCTGCCTCGCAAATCGAAGACCCGCCCAGACAGCTCGTAGCTCTGCCCCGGGAACCGAAATGCCGAACAACTGACAGCCACCTACTGTCACCACTCTGGAGTGCAGATCCCGTATCACAAAACCCGCACCACCCTGTGCGCCTCCATCCAGTACTGATTCGTCGAAGTTGACCTTGAGGAAACCCGGGGGTGGGGATTTCCAGATGAAAAACACCATCTGAGGAGCTGCCGGAGCAGAGAGGGAACCCCAGGTGCTTCGAGCTATCAAAGGTCCATCTGAAGAGAGTCGGATCTCCAATGCCTGTACTCGCGCGAACTCCGCTACAAACCTCGGTGACATCCTGCGCTCACCGAAGTGAAAGTGAATCATAGATTCTTCGGTATTAAGCATGCTGAATTTTTTTTTAAAATCATGGCTGAACCTGATCGGGTTGCCTACGCGCTCCTTCATAAGGGGGATCAAGCCATACATAGTTCTTTTTAAGATTTAAAAATGCAGCAAAAAAATCGAATCAAACAATTTAATTCATGTATGCTTACAAGATCAAATCTAGAAATCAGCACCTTAAGAACACATAGGATTATACCGGAATCGTTTAAACAATTATGTTAAAATTTTCATGCATGATTAACTATCAGATCTGAAAGGTAAATACTCTATTTCGATTAATCTCCGAATATCCATCGAATGGATTCTGAAGATAACTCTGTGGGGAGCCCCAAAGGAGGGTAAAACCTCGAGAAATCGGACCTAGACCTTGACTCCAAAATCAAATATTGATGTGGAATTAATACCCTTTATGATAGAAGAAACTTATGGATCTGATCCTTGACTTCGCATCCACGCACACGAATGGTCTCTATGAGAAGTACATGCGAAGCTCCAGGTAGATCGTCTTCCACGGGAGTGCTAGCTCGCGCAAGAATGTTGCAATGGTTGAAGCTGTCTCCTTCTAAATACTCAATCTTTGATTGTTCTTCAAGGATATGGAGGATGGACGTGAGGAAGAAGGAGAAGAAGGGATGGAGGCCCTCAGAAAATTTTTTCAGAATTTTTTGAAACATCTAAATATTGTATATATTGAACCCAAGGCATGAGGATCTTTTATAGCTAAAAGACCACCCCAAGCCTCACACCTAATTTAGCCAACTAATTTAGCTGATAAAATTATCAAAAAATTCTGGTGGTTTGGTAGCTAAGAGGAGATAAACATATCCAAATTTTGTGCATTTTGCATCCTTAAAAGATAGAAATTCATGCATCCAAAGTTCAGATGCAGACCACCCTATTTCATGCACCTTGCAATCCCTACAAATTAGAAATTTCATCTAAATCTTTATAGAAAGATTTAAGGTGCCATTTTTATAGAAAATATAGCCCCACAACTCCTCTCTTCTCATGCCAATTTTTAGCCAAAAATAAGGAGGATAGGCATGGAAAATATTGGAAAGAAATCAAGATAACATTCTTCTCCAAGAAGATAAGGATGTGTTCCTAAAATTTAGGGATTCTTCTTCTTATCCAATTCTGATTATTTGGA